>CM062389.1:16352314-16587158 GCA_031304145.1 Cardiospermum halicacabum
ATTATATTTTAAAAGTTTTTAATTAATTAAGAAAAATGTGTGTTATAATTTGTAAATATTTAATAATTTTTTATTTTATATAATTAAAAATTAAATATATAACTCAAATTGAAAAATAAATTTAAAATCAATTTATTAGTGGTCTGATCCTAATTTTAGTTTTTAAATAAAATTTTAATTTTTTATATTGTATTTTTAGTTTGTAAATTTATGTAATATAATTTTTTTTATAAATTTAATGAATTATTATTTTATTTTATTTTAAAATATAATATATTCAACTATTCTGAATTTAAAGAATTAAAAAAAAAAATCAGATCAACCACTACTATTAAATTGGATAGTTTTTCATTTGAATTCAAATTTGAAATTTATATAAAATACATGTAAAGAACAAAATAACCAGACTTTTTGAACATATTGTTAAAAAAACAGGTTACATATGTTGAATACATTCATAAACCAATATTTTTTTTTCATGTTTGGATACCATCCACGTTCTTGACTGGACTTTTTAAAACTCTTTTGTACTATGGTTTGAGTCACACTTCGGTGAGGTTCCAATGATCCAAATGTTGAGGATAGTTTTACCATATTCAAGAAAGTCCTCAAATTAGCTACACTATTTTGTAACTCCTAAATTTCAAACAACCATAATAAGAAAATGTGATCATCTACCTTTTTTTCCTCCACTTTTCAAACAAAACACCTTTGTTCTTCTCGTGAATCTACAAAACAACACGGATAAATTTATCCAAAAAAAAGTTATAAAATTCAGTCACTCAAGAAATACGAAATCCATTGAAATATCGGATAAAATATGAAATTTTTTTTTATTAATTATTGATGGAGATGAACCTTAAGATGATAAATCAAATCAAAATATAAAAAGAGATGAACCTTAAGATGATAATGAAAGTGAATATCGATCGAGAAAGCCAATATTGGATGAAGCGTAAATTTCAAGTTCATTAATTATTTCTATAAATAGGCTAAAAATTTAGTATTTGGATTATATTAGAATATTAATAAAAATTCAAAAAACAAATAAATATATATTATTTTTAATTAAACATTGAATACTATTTGGATTGGATTAGATATTTGTATTTTAATAAAATTAATAAAAATCTATGCATATTATTTTTAAATAAGTAATATCCTAATTCAATTCAAATTGTATTCAATCCTAATTAAACATTGAATACTATTTAGATTGGATTAGATTAAGATATTTATATTATAAAATTTAAAAAATTAGGAAAAATCTATATATTATATTATTAGTTAAAAAATTAGAAATTATTTGAATTTGAATTGAATTAGGATATTAATTATTTAAAAAGATAATTAAAAAACTCAAAAATCAGAAAATTAATTAAATTAATAAAAATTTATGTATATTATTTTTAAATAAGTAATATCTTAATTCAATTCAAATTGTATTCAATCCTAATTAACATTGAAAACTATTTTAGATTGGATTAAACACTAAATACTATTTGGATTAGATTAGATTAAGATATTTATATTATATACGTAATTTTAAAAATCAGAAAAAGCTATATATTATATTATTAGTTTAAAAATTATTTGAATTTGAATTGAATTAGAATATTAATTATTTAAAAAGATAATTAAAAGAAACTCAAAAATCAGTAAAATTTAAAAAATATTTGAATTGAATTAGAATATTAATTATTTAAAATGATAATTAAAAAAAACTCAAAAATAAAAAAAATATAAAAATATTAAATATTGTGCATGCACGCGATTGAATGTTTCCTCATTATTATATTAATATAGATTAGGTTCAAAATGATATTAATATTATCAAATAACTCATTTGTATCCACTATTATTCATAACAAATAAATTAATTTTAAAAATATCAAATAATTAATTAATATTAATTAATAATATAAAAAAAATGAAAATATAAAATCTACTCCCATTTCCTAAGCGGTAAACAAAAGTAACTAAGATTATAATTTAATATTTTAACAAATATAACAGCACAATCATAATAGGGTGGAAAACTAAGAGTTAATAATATTTTGGTTTTTTTTTTGTTGTTAATTTGTATATTACTTACGAATCAACATCTAAATATTTAATATATCAAATTTAAATAGTACTCAAATCCGTTATAAATAATTTTAATTTTATAAATTTAAAAAATATATTATCCTTTATAATTATTTTATCAAATTATATTTTTATCAAATTTAATTATTATAAAAATACTTTGGTAAAAAATATATTTGTTTAGTAAATATTATATTTTTTAAAATTAGTTGATGAAAGTATTATTATAAATTTTTAATTAATTTTTTTATTTGTTCAGTAAATATTATATTTTTTAAAATTAGTTGATAAATGTATTATTATAAAATTTTAACTAATTTTTTAATAAAAAATTCATTTAATAAATGAATATTAGCACAAAAATTGAAATGAAATATGTATAAATTATATTAAAATAACACATTGCCCATTTATGTAATTCTATATTTAATAACTTCATGTGGCCTATCTATTTTAAGAACTAGTTTAATAACTAACAGCTAATCATTATTGTACCAACTAAGTGTATGTATGGTAGGTAACTTTTTATAAGTGATTAGATTTTGTATTAGCGGTTTAGGAATTTCTGTGTTTAGGATTAATTTTTTATTATTAGTAATTAGTTTTTTCATTAGCGATTTCCAATCAGTTACATAAAATATGAGTCCATAAAATTAGTAATAAAAAACCTCCTATTTTACCTTATTAAATTTTAACTATTACAAAAATACTCTGAAAAATATATGCTTTTGAACTAGTTTTTTTTTTTTTTTTTTTTTTTTTTTTTTTTTTTTTTTTTTTTTTTCTAATATACTTTAAAATGTTATCTTTGTAAATATTTTTTAAATTAATATTTTGTTTTCTATAAATAATAATAATTTTTTAATATTATTTTAATTCATTAACGTGTTAGAAGTCTGAGTTAGTTTTTTTTTTTAAATTTATTTGTTCAATAAATATTTTAATCTATTTTTATTAGTTGATGAATATATTATTATAATTTTTAATTAATTAATATATGAATATTTAACACAAAGAATAAAATAAAATCATTTTTTTTACATTTTTTTATATAACAGCTATTTCAACAGCTCATTGTCCTCAACAAATACTCACTTCAAACATCTACTTCCACAAGTATTTTAACAACTAACTGTTAATGAATATTTTAATAGTTAATTCAACCGCTAATGTAACAACTACTAAACCCATTCGAAATCAACCAAATATACTCTAACTCCAAGAGTATCTCCATTACAAATTTATAAAATGTCATTAATTGTGTCTAATGGAACGATGTATAATAGGAAGGATAAAAAGCTTTCCAAAAAGGATTTTTATTTCAATCCTCTACTTAAAAAAAAAAAAGAATTTGAGCTTTTTAATTTGAAAATCTAAATAAGAATTCTAATCACCAATTATATATTTATTTATTTATTTTAATTTTCCTTCTCAATTAATTTTGATAAGAAAATTTTATTTTTTATTTTTTATTAAGTACATGTATTAAAATCATTGGTCATGATGAATAGAAATTTCCATTGTAAATTTTATGCATGGAAGATCAACAAGACCACTCCTACTTTTTCAATCACAACACTAATTTATAATGAAAAAAATGAGTTGATGTGGCATGAGTAAAAATTAAAAGTTGGGAATCCCATTAAGCTACTCTAACATTGTCAATGTTTTTATTTATATAATGAAAAAAAATGGGAAAATTCTCATTTTTGGGCCAAATGAAACTTAAAAGACTAGTTCTAGCCCAAGTTTAAAAAAACTAAACAACTAAACAATTTATATTAGTTTTTACATCTAGTGAACCAAAATATCAATAATGTCCTTGTTAATTAAAAATTATAATAAATATTTAAAATTAAAATTAAAATAAAAAAGAAAAATAAAAATATAATTAAAAACCTAAAATAACCTTCAACTATTCATCTCCATCTCCTCCTCTCCTCCTGACCGTTTGGTTTGAATCATCTGATATCCATTCTGCTGCTCTTCATTCTCAAAATTTCTTTCCTCTCCTCAACGCTCTCACGTCCTCCTCTACTCCTCATACCAATCATTCTCAGACCTCTATCTCACATCTCTCCTCCGTTTCTCACCACATCAAGAACAAAATGGCGAAGAAAAAAATCCCAATTAAGCCGAGACGTTCAACTGATGCCACCAAGATAGCGAAGGCGGCCGGAAGTTCGAAGGCGGCCGGAGTTTCGAAGCAAGTAGGCGGCAAGAAAGTGAAGACAGTGGCGACGAACAGGCAACTTAAAAAGGTTAATTTTTGTATTGTTTAACTAGGTTGTGATGGCATTTTTGTTGAGGTTTAGAAAATCATTTGTCAATGTTGGGTTTAATCAATTATTGTTGAAATATATCGATCTCAGTGGTTAAATTTTGGTATTTGGAAGTTTATGACCGATTGCATGTGAAGTTGGGTTGAATCTCTTCATGTGTTAATATATATTTGTAGTAGGTTTTAGTTTTCTATTTGGTATGGTTTGTTTGTTTGTATATTGCTGGCAAAATAAATGTTTTAGGTTGATTTTTTTTGTGAAATTGTCCGCTTCCCGGTGTTAAACACCAGGAAGCTGAGTAAATTGAATAGAGCTTCCCGATAATTCATACCGGGAAGCAGAAATCACAGTCTACTTCCCGGTGTTAAACACTTAGAAGCATAGGAAAATCTATATGCTTCCAGGTGTTTAACACCGGGAAGCATAAGATTTCCTATGCTTCCATGTGTTTAACACCAGGAACCAGAGGAAAATTTCTATGCTTCCAAGTGTTTAACATCAGGAAGCAGATTGTGATTTCTGCTTCCCGGTAGGTATTACCGAGAAGCTCTCTTCAATTTACTCAGATTCCTTGTGTTTAACACCGAGAAGCGGACAATATTTTACTCAGCTTCCAGGTGTTAAACACCACGAAGGATATGAAGATATTTATGTTTGTTGACACTGTTACGCATGATTTTATTATATTTGTTAAACTTGCAATAATAATTTTCATTCATATGTTTCAGGATCATTTTTGTGTGAAATTGTCTGCTTCCTGGTATTAAATACCAGGAAGCTGAGTAAATTGAAGAAGCATTACTAGTAATACTTACTGGGAAGCAGAAATCACAATCTACTTCCTGGTGTTAACCACCTGGAAACATAGGAAAAATCTTACGCTTCCCGGTTATGACACTCGAGAAGCAAAATAATTGTTTATATATATATATATATTAGAATTTATTTATGTGTTTCTAGTGGTTTGTTTCTTCGTTTTGTTTTAGGAGGCCTACAAAAAAGGTACATTCAAGGATGGAAGATACTTTCGGCATTCACCAAGGGATTCCGTGGATTCTAAGCTGAATAATTATGGGTTTATTTTGAATATTTTAGGTTGTTGGAAATGTTTCATTATAGTATTGTTGAAAATTGGATTTATTTTTGTGATTTTATAGTTGTATAATTCTAATGTTATTGAAAATTTGTTTTCTTTAATGTTGTAGTTGGTTTGTATTTGAATTGAAATATTTTGTTGTTGTTTTACAATTTGCAGGTGCTTCCCGGTAGTCAACACCGGGAAGTAGTTTAAATTTAATCTGCTTCCCGGTATATATTTTCGAGAAGCAAAATCTGCTTCCCGAAAGTACATACCGGGAAGCAAACTCAAATTTATATTGCTTCCCGGTGTTGACTACCGGGAAGCACCTGTTACTCTACTTGCTTCTTGGGTTCCACACCCGGGAAGCAGAGTATTATTTTTCCTGCTTCCCGAGTTCCGCACTCGGGAAGGTATATGACAAATTATTATTTTTTTAAATTGTTTGACATTTTACCTTCAATTTAATACATATACAAATGAATCTCATAGGTATGAGTGCGTGAAAAATTACTCAAATGTAATTAAATGTCCACTAAAGTGGCATGAGTAAATTTTGATGGACATAAGAGTTCAATAACTTTAAAAACGTATGCTTCCAAATTCTAGTATCAGGTCCTAAGTGTAAAAATCGAGAAGTAAAATAAATTGTTTTCTCGTCTCGAAAATATAAAAGCAAATCATAATAGCCTATTTTTCTCGACTTTGGACATCAAAAGAATATGTTTAGGAAGAAAATTTTATTTTATCTTGAAAATCTCTAAAATAAATAGGGGATTCCTCAACAAATATTATGATTACAAATAAAATATTGGTATTATAGTATAATCTTAATAGTTATTTGTTATAGACAATGTACTCCTACACAGGCCATAAAAACATCATGTTTTTCGACTTTCAATAGACCATATAAGTTTGATTCAAATATGTTATTGAATTTTTAAGCATGAGGAATCGTTACCTCTAAGATGACTATAATAGATCGAAAACATTGATCATGCTTAAAGATATATTGGAACGCACGTCCAAGTGCGTGTCATTAGTAATAATGTATGTGAAATCACTATCATCTTAACTATTTGTCCTCTAAAGTGATATTAATGAGATTAGAATGATCAATGGGTCAATTATTGACAAAAGTAGGTGCTTCCCGGTCCCTAAAACCGGAAAGCAAAGGCTAATTTACACTGCTTCCTGGTGTTCACCACCGAGAAGCAAATGACTTCTGCTTCCCGGTGTCCAATACCAGGAAGTAGTGTAAATTAGCCTTTGCTTCCTAGTTTTGGGGACCGGGAAGCACCCATTGGGTTGAAATTTTTCAAATGCTGCCTATAAAACCTCTTTATTACATTATGGAATGTCTTCACAATTAGTTCGGTTTGAAATAAAGTTACTTAGTGGTTCTTTGGATAAGTAAAAGTTACTAATCATATATGATCTACTCCTACATAGGCATTGAAAACATCATATTTTTCCACTTTCAAGGTGCAATAAAGCTTTGGTCTAATTTTGCTCTAGAAGTTGTAAGTATGATTAATCACTACGTTTAAGATGCTTACGAAAGACCAAATCCCATCGTTTTTATGTAAACATCTATTGGAACACACATCCAAGTGGGTATCATTGATAATAATGGGTATGAAATCACTATCATCTTAACTATTTGTCCTCTTAAGTGATATGAATGAGATTAGAATGATCAATGGGTCAATTATTGACAAAATTAGGTGCTTCCCGGTCCCAAAAACCGGGAAGCAAAGGCTAATTTACACTGCTTCCTGGTGTTCAACACCTGGAAGCAAATGACTTCTGCTTCCCGGTGTCCAATACCAGGAAGTAGTGTAAATTAGCCTTTACTTTCTGGTTTTGGGGCCGGGAAGCACCCATTGGGTTGAAAATTTTCAAATGCTACCTATAAAACCTCTTTATTACATTATGGAATGTCTTCACAATTAGTTCGGTTTTAAATAAAGTTACTTAGTGGTTCTTTGGTTAAGTAAAAGTTACTAATCATATATGATCTACTCCTACATAGGCATTGAAAACATCATATTTTTCCACTTTCAAGGTGCAATGAAACTTTGGTCTAATTTTGCTCTAGAAGTTGTAAGTATGATTAATCACTACGTTCAAGATGATTACGAAAGATCAAATCTCATCGTTTTTTATGTAAACATCTATTGGAACACACATCCAAGTGGGTATCATTGATAATAATGGATATGAAATCACTATTATCTTAACTATTTGTCATCTAAAGTTATATGAATGAGATTAGAATGATCAATGGGTCAATTATTGACAAAAGTAGGTGCTTCCCGATCCCCAAAACCGGGAAGCAAAAGGCTAATTTACACTGCTTCCTAGTGTTGAACACCGGGAAGCAAATGACTTCTGGTTCCCGGTGTCCAACACCAAGAAGTAGTGTAAATTAGCCTTTGCTTCCTGGTTTTTGGGACCGGGAAGCACCCATTGGGTTGAAAATTTTCAAATGCTGCCTATAAAACCTCTTTATTACATTATGGAATGTCTTCACAAATTAGTTCGGTTTAAAATAAAGTTATTTAGTGGTTCTTTGGATAAGTAAAAGTTACTAATCATATATGATCTACTCCTACTTTGAAAGCATCATATTTTCCACTTTCAAGGTGCAATAAAACTTTGGTCTAATTTTACTCTAGAAGTTGTAAGTATGATTAATCATTACTTTTAAGATGATTACGAAAGACCAAATCTCATCGTTCTTATGTAAACATCTATTGGAACACACATCCAAGTGGGTATCATTGATAATAATGGGTATGAAATCACTATCATCTTAACTATTTGTCCTCTTAAGTGATATGAATGAGATTAGAATGATTAATGAGTTAATTATTGACAAAAATAGGTGCTTACCGGTCTCCAAAACCAGGAAGCAGAGGCTAATTTATACTGCTTCATGGTGTTGGACACCGGGAAGCAAAAGTCATTTGCTTCCCGGTGTTCAACACGCGGAAGCAGTGTAAATTAGCCTTTGCTTCCCGGTTTTGGGGACCTGGAAGCACTCATTGGGTTGAAAATTTTCAAATGCAATATATAAAACCCCTTGATTACATTTTTGAATGCCTCCATAATTAGTTTGATTTAAAAAAAAAACTTAGTGATTCCTTGGATAAATAAAGTTACTAATCCTATATTATCTAATTATTCCATCTTCCACTTCACTAGAGTCTTGTTCATTACCATGCTTTGAGAAATAAAATAAACATTAAAAGTATTCACTAAATCGCATGTGATGGAGAAAAATAGGTTCATGGTATTAGAGACGGGGAAGTTGTTATAAAATTAGTTTTCTCCCTGATTTTTAAAGTTAGGAACAAAAAAAACTTGCATAGTGGCTTCCCGGTCTTAACACCCAGGAAGCAGTTTAAAAATCTTTTTGCTTCCCGGTCATACATATCGGGAAGTAGATTGTCTGCTTCCTGGTATAGAGCACCGGGAAGCAGAGCAGTTTTTTAACTGCTTCCCGGGTATCGGGACCGGGAAGCACCTGTATTTTTTTTTTTTTTTTTTTTTTTTATGTTTTCTAATTAAAAAATTCAAAGTTTGCATCCATTCTATAAAAAATTGGTTCGAAATATTAACTTATCTATATAGATGAATCCAAAACTACAAAAAAATACGTATATTCTATAAATTTAATGTCCCTACACAACACAAAATAATCTCTATCATGCCCCAAACCCTAATAACGTAGAATACATATATTTTACGAGTAATTGAAGAAAAGTTTTGAGTTATTTGGTGGAAGGAAGTTTGTAGATATGATAAGGTCTTGAAAATGAATAAATTTCAAGAGGTCATATTTTGTAGGTTTTGGGTTTCATGAAGTTAGGTTAATTCAATTTGGGGATTTTTTTAAAAAAAAAAAATTATACTTTGATGGGGGACCTTTTTTAAATTTGATGGGGTCATTTTTTGTGAATATAATACTTGAATTCAAATATTTAAATAGAAGGGCACGTATGACTTTGCACACAACTTAAAAGGTTTGAAAATTATTTTAACTCATTTTTTAATAAGAAAGGGCACTAATGACTTTTTGGTCTACTAGATGCAAAAACTTATGAAATTTGTTTAGTTTTGTAGAAAATATAATATTGGGCTAAAACTTTAAGGAATATAACTAAAGGTGCAATTATGCAAATCACCCAAAAAAAAATTAGTCTTTTACTCTTCATAAAATATATATTATGTTGTAATATTAAAAGGTGGCTTCCACCTCAAAACAGTTTTGAACGTGTCCAGCACGCAGGATTAATCCTCATGCATAGTGACACTTGTCAATATATATTTTGTATATATAGTTATATATCAATAATAGAGTGTGGTGTGTGTTTTTTCTTGTTTTGTTGTTCTTTTCTTTCAATTCTGTTTCTGTATTCTTCTATCAAAACCTATCGAAGCATCAAATCTATGATTACCAGGTATTTTCTGATCCGAATTTATTTCCAGTTCATATTCAACTGTTTTCTTCTACTCCACTTCTATTTTATTTTTACAATACGTTATCAGCACGAGTATGCTCTCTGGTTGCCGCTTTGCCGGATCTTCCAGATCAGAAAGTGTCTGGTGATGATGTTTTCTTTCTTCTGTGTGTTCTGGGAAATTTTGGAAATTTTTGGAAAAATACCATTATTCACCTAAGTTGAATAAATGGTGGATCTGGAAAGTTTGAAATGATAATATTATTCACCAGAGCTAAATAATTGAATTTTTGGAAATTGAATTCTGGATATTTGGAAATTTAAAGAAAGTGTTCTTATTTTGCAGAAAATGAATCAATACAAATTCGAGTCATTGTTGGTTTCTGGAGCAAATTATATGAGATGGTTGAGTGATTGTGGGATAAGGTTGAAATCTAAGAACCTTTATGGAACTCTAGATAAAAATAATGAAACAACTGAGCAATAAAAGAATAAAGCTTTGATTGTAATCCGAACCCATCTGAATGATGATTTACAGAATCAGTATATGACTGTCACTGATCCTGCAGATCTGTGGCAAGCATTGATTTCTAGATACAATCGCCAAAATGAAATCATGTTGCCTGAAACACGTGATGAGTGGGCCAATTTAAGGTTCCAAGATTTCAAAAGCGTGAGTGAATACAACTCAGCCATGTATTTGATTGTGAATAAGCTGAAAATGTGTGGGGAAACGAAATCTGACTATGAAATGTTAAATAAGACATTTACTACATTCCATCCTTCCCAAACAATTTTACAACAGCAGTATCGGGAAATGAAATTCCAAAATTATGATGATTTGATTAGACATTTGGATATTGCTGAAAAACACAACCAGTTGTTGTTGAAAAATAGTGAAAGGCGCCCTGTTGGCACCCAAGCATTCCCAGAAGTGAGTGTACATTATAATGAAAATCCAGGCCGTGGTCGTGGTTACCGTGGTCGTGGTCGTGGCCGTGGCCATAATTCTGAACGATGGAATGATTATGGAAATAGGCGTGGTAATGACCGAGGTGGTCAAGGTTCTGGAAATGGTTAAGGACGTGGTCGTAATAGGGATTATGGATATCCATATCATAATCCAAATGCTCCCCAGAAGTGGAATAATAATAATGCTAGTTCTAGCAAAGGGAAAGAAGTTATGGAACCACCGAAGTTCAATCGTGGTCCATGTTATAGATGTGGTTCCCCCACTTGTTATTCGAGAACTTGTCGCGCTCCCAAACATGTAGTTGAAGCTTATCAGAAATTGAGAAGCGAATAAGAAAAAGAAAAGAATAACGTAGCAAATATGGCCGATTTTTTTGGCGATGGTGATACTGGTCCTGTCGACATATCAAATCTGGAAACCGCTGATTTCTTTGAAGATCCAGATGGGAAGATAGATCACCTGATTGGTGATGGAACTGTTAATTACAAGTGAATGTATTTCCTTGTTTTTGGAATGTAAATAGAATGGAATGCAATTTTAAGTTTTGATTGTAAATATTTGTAAATAGTTATGAATATTACATTTCCATTCAATTAATGTTATGTTTCATTTTATTAAAGGTTATGGGTTCGAATCAAGATTTAGTTATACCTGGAGATATATGTTTAGCCGATAGCGCTACAACCCATACTATTTTGAGAGATATAAAATATTTTCTAGAATTGATTCCAATTCAAGTTAAAGTGAATACCATATCAGGTCCAGTAGATCTGATCGAAGGCTCCAGAAGAACTTCAATTGTGTTACCAAATAACATTAAATTGGAAATCGAAAATGCGTTATACTCTCACAAATCCAGAAGAAATTTGCTCAATTTCAAAGATATAAGAATGAATGGATATCATATTGAAACAGTTGATGAAAAGGGTGTTGAATATTTGTGTATTGTTTCGAACAAATCAGGCCAGAAGCTTGTAGTTGAAAAATTACCCATTTCATCATCTGAATTATATTATACAACCATCAGGAATATTGAAACCCATGCTATCGAGAACCAGAAGTTCTCTGATCCCAGAATATTCTAGCTTTGGCATGATAGATTTGGGCATCCGGGATCCATAATGATGTGAAGAATAATAGCGAATTCCAAAGGGCATCCACTGAGAAATTATAAAATCCTACTGAATGATAGGGACCTGTGTATCCCATGTTCCCAAGGAAAATAGATAACGAAACCATCGTTTACGAAAGTAGGTTTTGAATCTCCATCATTTTTATAAAGAATTCAAGGAGATATATGTGGACCCATTCATCCACCTAGTGGACCCTTTCGCTACTTTATGGTATTGATAGACGCATCTGCAAGATGGTCCCATGTATGTTTGTTATCCACTCGTAATGTTGCTTTTGCAAAGTTGCTAGCACAGATTACTCGATTACGAGCTCATTTTCCAAATTACCCTATTAAGAGTATAAGACTTGATAATGCTGGGGAATTTACATCGAAAGCATTTGATGAATACTGTCAAGTATCTGGGATTGATATTGAACATCCAGTTCCGCATGTTCATATCCAAAATGGATAAGCTGAATCATTAATTAAACGCCTTCAATTAATAGCGCGAACATTGTTAATGCGCTCGAAATTACCAGTAACTATTTGGGGACATGATATATTGCATGATGCAGTTTTGATTCGTATCTGTCCAACTGTTTATAATCAATATTCCCCATTACAATTGGTATCTGGGAATCCTCCTAATGTCTCACATTTGAGAATATTTGGGTGTGTTGTATATGTACCCATTATCCCAACTAAAAGAACGAAAATGGGACCCCAAAGATATTTAGGAATATATGTGGGTTTTGATTCCCCATCAATTATCAGATATTTGGAACCAATGACAGGAGATTTATTTACAGCTAGATTTGCTGACTGTCATTTTGATGAAAGTAATTTTCCATCGCTTGGAAAAGGAAATGATTCTCCAGAAGAGAAATTTGAATTAACCTGGAAGGTTCCAACTTTGGCGCATATGGATCCACGTACCCCACAATGTGAACTCGAAGTTCAAAGGATCCTACATTTACAAATGATAGCTAATCGAATGCCTAATGCATTCAATGATACTTCGAAAATAACCAAATCTTATATTGAAGTTGCTAATGTACCAGCAAGAGTAATTGTTCCAGAAGGACAATCTCATAAGACAATAGCAAGCGAAACTCCAATTCCCCGCCAGAAGCGTGGTAGACCCTCTGGTTCAAAAGATACAATCCCACGAAAATGAAATAAAAATGATCTGGATCCTAAAACCACATCTGACGAAATCCCAAAAGTTGATGAGATTCCTGAAAATAGCCTCCCATAAGGAGAAAATAATACGGGAATACCAGAAGCAAAAAATGAAGAAATTTCCATAGACTTCGTCCAAGAGACTTGGAATCGAAATGAAACAATCGTTGATGATTTATTTTCATATTCAGTGGAAATTAGTATTTCATATGATGATTATGAGCCACGTGATATCCAAGAATGTAAAAGTAGGCATGACTGGAAAAAAATGGGAAGAAGCAATCCAGGAAGAATTAAGTTCGTTGAATAAAAGAAAAGTTTTTGGACCCATAGTTCAAACACTTGAAGATGTTCAACTAGTTGGTAACAAATGAGTATTCATTTGGAAACGAAATGAAAGAAATGAAATTGTGAGATACAAAGCACGTTTGGTTGCAAAAGGGTTCTCACAAAGACCTGGAATTGATTACAATGAAACGTATTCCCCAGTCATGGATACAATCACATTTCGATTTCTGTTAAGTCTTACAGTTGCTGAAAAACTTGAAATGTGTTTAATAGATGTAGTTACTACATATCTATATGGATCACTTGATTTTGATATTTACATGAAGCTCCCAGAAGGACTGAAATTACCTGAATCTCATCGATCAAAATCTTGAAACTTGTATTCCATAAAGTTACAAAAATCCCTGTATGGATTGAAACAATCTGGGAGAATGTGGTATAACCGCCTGAGCGAGTATTTGGTTAAGGAAGGATACCAGAATAATACGATATGTCCATGTATCTTCATTAAGAAATCAGGGTCTGGTTTTGCAATTATAGCAGTTTATGTGGATGATATGAATATCATTGGGACTCCAGAAGAGATCCAACAAACTGCTGAATATCTGTAAAAGGAGTTTGAAATGAAAGATTTGGGAAAAACAAAATATTGTATTGGTCTGGAAATTGAACATAAATCAAATGGTATATTGATTTATCAGTCAGCATACATTGAAAAGCTTCTGAAAAGATTTAATATGGATAATGCCCATCCGTTGAGTACACCCATGGTTGTAAGAACACTTGATCCTAAAAAGAATCCATTCCGACCGAAAGATAATGACGAACAATTACTTGGTCCTGAAGTACCATATCTGAGTGCGATTGGTGCGTTATTATATTTGGCTCAATGTACGAGACCAGATATCTCGTTTGCTGTAAATTTATTAGCGAGATATAGTTCTGCACCAACCCGTCGTCATTGGAATGGAATCAAACATATTTTGCGTTACCTGAAGGGTACGAAAGATTTGAGATTATTTTATACAAATTCTGATAAATTTCTGGATTTGACTAGTTATGCCGATGCTGGATACCTTTCGGATCCGCATAAAGAACGTTCTCAAACTGGCTATATTTTTACGTATAATGGTACTGCGATCTCCTGGAGATCTACGAAACAAACTTTAGTAGCCACGTCCTCGAATCATGCTGAAATTTTGGCATTACATGAAACCAGTCGAGAGTGTATTTGGTTGAGATCAATTATCCAACATATCCAGAATTCATGTGGTATCTCCGAAACTGCGAATGGGCCAACTATCATTTTTGAAGATAATGTTGCATGTATTGCCCAAGTTCGGGGAGGTTATATCAAAGGTGATAGGACCAAACACATTTCCCCAAAATTCTTCTACACCCACGAGCTTCAGAATATGGGTCAAATCGATGTGAAGCAAATCAGATCTAGCAATAATCTAGCCGATCTACTAACGAAATCGTTACCGACATCAACATTCGAAAAGCTCGTTTACGAGATCGGAATGCGAAAGCTCTCCAAATTAAAATATTAGGTTATGGGTGTAATTAACAGGGAGAGTTTTTGTAATTGGATTCCACAACTGCACTCTTTTTCCTTCGTCCAGTTTTTGTCCCACTGGGTTTTTCTGGCTTTCTGGCAAGGTTTTAACGAGGCAGTTCATAGGTGGAATCCAAGGGGGAGTATTGTAATACTAAAAGGTGGCTTCCACCTTATGTTTTTGAACGTGTCCAGCATGCAGGATTAATCCTCATGCACAGTGACACTTGTCAATATATATTTTGTATATATATTTAGTTACATATGAATAATAGAGGTGTGGTGTGTGTTTTTCTTGTTTTGTTGTTCTTTTCTTTCAATTCTGTTTCTGTATTCTTCTATCAAAACCTATCGAAGCACCAAATCTATGATTACCAGGTATTTTCTGATCCGAATTTATTTTCAGTTCATATTCAACTGTTTTCTTCTACCGCACTTCTATTTTATTTTTACAACATATTAAACTATTATTTGTCATTGTAAACATATAATATAATAATATGATAAATATTTTAGTATTCATATCATATAATCAGTAATACTAATAAGGATGAATATTAATAATATTTATTACATTATTAATTATTAATAAAATTAATATAAATAAGTAATATATGTATATACTACAATATATTATAAAATTCTGAACAATTAAGTATTATCAAGGTTTTAAAATGACCGTTTTAGGCGGTGATACAAAACCTAGCACAGGAATGGTGAAGCGGATGCTTAGACAAAATTAAGTAACAAAATTAAGTGTTTTCATATTAGAAGGTTAATATAATGGATATACTTATATACTGTAGATTGAAAAGTTTTACAAAAAGAAATATATAAATATTATAGAAAATACTTGTAAAAAAATAAATAGTAGTAATTATAGGAAAATAATATATTAAAAATGAAAGAAATAAAATTTTATACCAATAAATATAATTATATATATACATTATGTTTAAGAGTATTTAATAAAAAATATTATCTACATACTACATGGTACAAATACACTTAAATGTACTAGACATTTGTTTGAGTGGTAAAAAAAGTTATTTGCCTAGATATTTAAGTTGATTTAGACTGTGTCTAGACATTTCAGACGTTCGTCTGGACAGTAAAAATTTCAGAAATAGAATTTTAGACGGTAAAACACTGCTTAGTGTCTGGTAGTTGTCTAGGCGCGATTTTTACAACACCAAATATTATAGAGTGATTTGCAAAAGTGGCCAAAATAATTAAATTCATTATAATTTTAAATCAAGATTAAAATTTCTACGATACTAAACAATTTAATTAATTTTTTGCAACAAATGAACCATGAAGACCTTTATATCCCTCCCACTAAAAAAAATAATTTAAAATCAATTTAAGTTATATTTATTTGTTTTAAAGATATGGAAAGTCTATCATGCCCTTCAATTTAAATATTTGAATTCAAAAATAATATTCACATATAGACCACACCATATTTAATAAAAGCCTCTCATGAAATTTGCTTATGGTCTCTACACATTAGGAAAAATAATCCTCAATTGTATTGGAAACCTAACTTTCACAATCCCAATTCCCCACATCCTTGAGACACCAAATTCACAACAAATTCATCTCTATTTGTCCCTTAACAATCGATAGGAATGTCAGCACATAATTATCCACTACGTATCTAAAACTTCATCTTCCATCATAACTCAAATATATGTTTTTAAAGTTTTTTTTTACTTTTTATAGTTTAAAAAAAATCCAATATTTTTATTTTAAAAAACCTGCCATAAACAACTAGTATGGAACACTTCTGCTTTGGTAAATCAATTTTTTTTTAATTTAAATTTAGAGCCTCTCTATTAAACAAAATTTTTAATTAATATTTAGTCGAATTAGTTAATTTAAGGGATAAGTATCGGGAGTTAAATTATCCTTTAATATAATTTAAAATAATAATTTTTAAAATGACAATAATAATAAGAATGCCGGATAGGTTTTAAAGCTGAAGAATGGTTAAAAATACTAAATTATTTTAAAATTTTTTTATTAAATTTGCATTAATAATTTCCTATAAATTAAGTGAAATTTATTATATTAAACACTAAAATTTTTAATATTAGTTGATTATTTCCCGATGATATTTTACATTATAATATTGTGATAATTTCCATTTTTGGGCCAATTCAAAATCAAAATCTTTATTTTAGTCCAACATTAGAAATCTTTCAAAAGTAAACAATTATAAATATTTTTTACAACAAATGAACCAAGTTTACTATATTACCCTTGATATTAAAAAATAAAATAAAAATAAAATTCAAAAAATAGAAAATATAAGAACAAATTAAAATTTCCAATCTACCCATATGTTAAACGTTTGAATCCAAAATCATATCTTCTTTCTCGTCACATTCAACGTTCACTACTCTGGTCTCTCCTGCTCTCCACTCTCTATTTCTCCGACAGAGATCCCATCTTCAACTTTCGCTCCGTACATCGCCTCAATTCCGCAAATTTCCTCTCCAATTCTGCCAGAAGATAAATTTATTAATGGTTCTTACACAATAGGAAAAATAATCCCCAATTGTATTGGAACTCTAACTTCTACAATCCTAATTCATCACGTTCCTGGAACACCAAATTCAACCTTATTTATCCCTTAACAATTCATAAGTATGTCTGCATGTGTCTCTCCAATATATTTCTGAAAATTCATCTTCCATCACAACTCAAAGGTATGTTTTTTAAAAAAATTTATTTTTGAGCATGGTAGTGTTAATGTTATGGTACAGGGGTGTAGGGGTCTTGAATATATGATTTTAGAGTTCATGATAACGTCAATATGGATATTGGATAGTGTTTAGAGTCAATTGTATGGTATAGGACTGCAATTTTACGAGTTAGGGTTGAAATTCCCGATTTTACGTTTTCCAGCGATTTCCGGGTTCCATACCTGGAAATTGTATAAAATTATACCATTTCCCGGTGTCCATGCATGGAAATAGACATGCATTTTTTGTCAGTGATTTCCTGGTATCGACACCAGGAAATAGGCCAAATGAGCTCCTATTTCCAGGTGTCCATACCGGGAAACTGCTTTTATGTATTAATTTTTTCTGTGTTTAAATAATTTGTGTTTTCTTTTTTCAGTAATGAGTTTGAAAAAGACACTAGTGTACTTCAAGTTCGTTGTGGAGTGTAAAGATTTAGGGCATACCATTCGCACGTTCCCAAACAAACATATCGAAGTTTCGGATTTAGAAGAATCACCACAGAATGCAGATTTGACACAAGCAGCGAACCCCCTGTTGAAAGCTCCTCCGGGGATGTACCATTCCATCCGGAAGCTAACTCACCCCATTCTCTTTTACTTTAGATATATCACTTTTGTTATGAGTTTGTTTGAGAATCGTTTATCAAATGCTTTTTATCGAATATGGTTTGGTTGTTGAATTTGGTTTGGTTGTAAGTATGATTTTGAATGCAGAAATTCATTTCGAAAAAATGAAATTATCATGAATAGTTTGTTTCCCTCTTTTAACATAAGGAATCTGGATATTTTTGTACTATTTCTCGGTATTCACACTGTGAAAATGTCAGTTTCCAGGTTAGCATACCAGAAAACTAGACCCAAATCAACTTATTTCCCTGTGTTTATGCATGGAAACAAGGCATGTGTTTTCTAAGATATATACCGAGAAACAGTTCATTTTGAGCATTGTTTCTCGATATTGAGGCATGAAAACTGGACCTCAAAATAAGATTTTCAGGTAATCATACCAAGAAACTGTACCCAAATTTACCTATTTCCCGGTGTTGAGGCATGGAAATAAATTATTGGTTTCCTAAGATCTAGACTGGGAAACAGTTCATTTTGAGCGATGTTTCCCGGTATGAGACCATGGAAATAACATTTGTTAGATTAATTTAAGACCCAAACAAACTAAAATACACTAGAGACCACTAAAGAGTCCAGCACAGATCATTTGTAACTTGGATTTTTTATGTTCTTTCTAATGGACAGGTAAGAGTAGCATATGATGGACTATATACTACTACGTAGGTCGTGCAAAACACCTTATTTTTTGACTTTTCCAATGACAATATTTTATGATACAATTGTGTTCAACTAAGTGAAAGTAAGCGTAATCATCCACAATTAGCTATTTAAAGCTACTAAATATCAAAATTAAGCAAATTATATAAACAAACCAGGTCATAAAAGCGTGCATTGATATGTGAGAGTTGGGTTAGACCTAAAAAATGCTCCCTAATGGTAGTAGTGGGGGTGGCAGGTTGTTTGGAGTTGGAATTGATGTCATTTAATGTCGGAAAACATAAATTCCAGGCCAGTATACCGGGAAACTGAACCCAAATTTACCGATTTTCCAGTGTGTATGCATGAAAATAAGGCATGTGTTTCCTAAGATATATACGAGGAAATAGTTCATTTTGAGCAATGTTTCCCGGTATGAGACCATAGAAATGACCTTTGTCAGATTAATTTAAGACTCAAACAAGCTAAAATACACTTGAGACCACTAAGGAGTCCAGCATAGATCATTTTTAACTTGGAGTTTTGATGTTCATTCCAATGGACATGTAAGAGTAGCACATGATGGACTATATACTATTACGTATGCAGAACACCTTGTTTTTTGACTTTTCCAATGACGATATTTTATGATACAATTGCGTTCAACTAAGTGAAAGCAAGCGTAATCATCCATAGTTAGTCATTTAAAGCTACTAAATATCAAAATTAAGCAACTTATATAAACAAACCAGGTCATAAAAGCATGCATTGGTATGTGAGAGTTGAGTTAAACCTTAAAAAATGCTTCCTAATGGTAGTAGTGGGTGTGGCAGGTTGTTTGGAGTTGGAATTGATGTCATTTCATGTCGGAAAATATAGTTTCCGGGTCAGCATACCGAAAAACTGAACCCAAATTTACTTATTTCTCAGTGTGTATGTATGGAAATAAGGCATGTGTTTCCGAAGATATATACCGGGAAATAGTTCATTTTCATCATGGTTTCCCGGTGTTTAGACATGAAAACAAGTCATTAGTTTCCTAAGATCTAGACCGAGAAACATTTCATTTTGAGCAATGTTTCCTAGTATGAGACCATGGAAATGACATTTGTCATATTAATTTAAGACCTTAACAAGCGAAAATACACTAGTGTCTTTTTCAAGCCTATTTCTGAAAAAGGAAAAGACAAATTATTTAAAGGTAGGAAAAAACCGCCGTTTCCCGGCCTAAAGACCTGGAAATAGAAGTAGTTTTTGCCTATTTCCCGGTGTTGACACTAGGAAATCACTGTCAAAAAATTCATGTATGTTTCCATGCATAAAGAGAGAGAAACTGTCAAAATGAGCCCTTATATCCCGGTATGGAGGCCGGTAAATGGTTTCCCTCTTATGAAGGCTGGAAACCGGCCTTCTAATAGACTATTTCCCGGGGTTTAACAATGGAATCACTGATAGATATTATCTCGTCTATATCCCGGTATTGTGACCGGGAAATAGGTAAAAAAAATCACCTATGTCCCGGTATAGATGTCTAGAAACTAATAAATTATTTACCGGCATGTGTCACGGTATCAATATATAAATCGATTCATTTCCAGCCATGGACACCGGGAAATGGTGTTAATCTGGGACAGTTTCCTGGCATGGACACCAGGAAACAAGTGGAAAACTACATTCGGAATTTTCAACCCTAACTCGTCAAATTGCATTCCAATACCATACAATTAACATGAAACACTATCCAATATCCATAATGATGTTACAAGTAACTCTAAAATCATTAATTCAAGACCCATAAACCTCTAGACCATAACATTAACTCTACGATGCCCAAGAATAAAAAAACTTTAAAAACATATATTTGAGTTATGATGGAAGATGAAGTTTTAGATACGTAGTGGATAATTATGTGCTGACATTCCTATCGATTGTTAAGGGACAAATAGGGATGAATTTATTGTGAATTTGGTGTCTCAAGGATGTGGGGAATTGGGATTGTGAAAGTTAGGTTTCCAATACAATTGAGGATTATTTTTCCTAATGTGTAGGGACCATAAGCAAATTTCATGAGGGGCTTTTATTAAATATGGTGGGGTCTATATGTGAATATTATTTTTGAATTCAAATATTTAAATTGAAGGGCATGATAGACTTTCCATATCTTTAAAATAAATAAATATAACTTAAATTGATTTTAAATTATTTTTTTAATGGGAGGGATATAAAGGTTTTCATGGTTCATTTGTTGCAAAGAATTAATTAAATTGTTTAGTATTGTAGAAATTTTAATATTGATTTAAAATTATAATGAATTTAATTACTTTGGCCACTTTTACAAATCACCCAAAAGTTTAAATATATAATTATAGACATATTTTGCAACACTAGTATTCTATCAATCGGCAATAGCCCTCATTAGAATTACAGAATAAATGCTTGCTTGAATTGAAACCTATGGTATTGTGGACCGTTCGTACATGGACACTTGAATTTCTTATAATATGTATATTTCTTTTCTAAAAAAAATTCAAACCAATAAGCACCGGGAATCTCATATGATAATACTATATCTCGTATAGACGGAAGATTCGTTATTAAAATAAGAAAAGAAGATAAAAGGACAATCTTCTATCTAAGTATATAAAATAAAAACAACAGTTGGCTTGATGTGCATCGTCACCAACTCTCAGACAAAGACATGTTGACAAGAAGACATTAGTTATAAGAATAAGAATAAGAAAGACAATGTTGTGATGCCAAGAGAATTATGGCTCAAATGGTGGGAAGAGACGAAATAGAGTCAGTGAGAGTAGAGCTAAGCAGCCTGAGATCTTCACTGAGGCGTAGTCAGGGTTCAAGCTATGAGAGGAATCAAAGTCATAGTCATGGTCATGATATAGATGTTGAATATGCAGTGCAATGGGCTGCGATTGAGAGGTTGCCTACTTATAATCGTTTAAATTCGTCTTTGTTGATCAATAATGGTGGACAAAAGCAGATGATTGATGTGAGGAAGCTTGGAGCATTGGAAAAGCACTTGTTGGTTGATAGGCTTATCAAACATATTGAGCATGATAATCTTCAACTTTTGTGGAAAATCCGTAAAAGGATTGACAAGTAAGTATGTCCATCTATTCTTCTTTTGGTTTAATTTTACAAACTGTGATTTTAGATAATTATGATATTTTAATCGATTTT
Organism: Cardiospermum halicacabum; assembly: GCA_031304145.1. Classification (NCBI taxonomy): domain Eukaryota; kingdom Viridiplantae; phylum Streptophyta; class Magnoliopsida; order Sapindales; family Sapindaceae; genus Cardiospermum; species Cardiospermum halicacabum. The sequence continues at coordinate 16,374,560 of CM062389.1, forward strand.
AAATTTTATTTAATCAATTTAAATATTTATTTCAAATTATTAAAATATCATAATATTCCAAACCTACACATCCAAACCCCAAAACCACTCATCCAACAATAAAATCTCTAGTCGTTTTCATTTTTGGGTTGTTTTACAAAACTTTCCAAAACTAGTTGTTAAAAGCAAAACATTTAAAAAATGGGAGGTTTTTGGAAATAAACCTTAAATTAAACACTTTCAACTAATGTGAAGGTTGAGTTGACAAATGATTAACTTAAAAAAAAAAAAAAAATCATTTCAACCCTTTATATTAGCAAAAATGACTTAATTAATACAAAATTTATAAGTTATAGATTAAATTGACCACCAGTGAAATTGCAGAACTAACTTGAAAAATATAATTATATTCGAAGGTTCCTAAAATTCTTATATATATATATATATATATATATATATTTTAATTTTAAAAACACTTTTTAAATAAAACTCTAAAGGGAGCTGAGCGGATTAAAGTGTTTATGTTTTTTTTTTCTACGGACTAAAACATAAGCGGACTTTAAACCTGTATATTTACTATAATTTAGTTTGTTTTATTATTTTTTAATTAACAAATTCCCTTTCTTCCTATTATTTTTTTAACAATGAGTAAATGAATAAATATTTTTCTAAATTAAAAAACTGAGTTACTCAATTTAAAATAAAAGTTAAAATAAAGAAATCAATTATTGATAATATTTACACCTAATCAAACCATTAAAGGAGAAATCTTCACCATCAAAAGTTTTTAAAAAAAAAAAAATAAATTCAATTATGGATAATATTGATCCTAATTCAAGACTAATATTCTTATCATTATAATTAGGGTGGATGTGGTGCGGTTCGGATTTTGACCAAACCAAATTGAAAAAAAAAAGGATCGATTTTGAACGTGAAATTATAAAACCAAATCGAACCAATTCTAGGTATAAAATCGAACCAAATTAAAAAAAATAAGTATCAGTTTGTCTAAAATTAGAAAAAATTAATTTAAATAAATATTTGAATTTGAATTAAAATCGAACAAAAGCGAACTAAAAATCATAAGTCAAGTCGGACTGGAAAAATATATATTTTTTTATCCAAATTCAAATAGAAGGGTATATATTAGATCGTTTCCATTTGTTGTTAGGTTTTTTTTTCCACCCTTAATTAAAATTGATGATGGTGTGATTTTAACCTCATTATATACCCTAAGTTGGCAGCAGTGTTAACAAAATCCGTTAAAACAATTGTTAAAGGCAGAACGAGCGGGAAGTTTCATACGTATGTCAACAAATTAATCCGCGGATGAAGATGGTCAACTGAAACTTATTTTTGTTGAATTTATCTCCGAACAAAGTAAAAATCAGTAACTACGGCTATAAAACATTAAACACAAAAGATTTCAGAAATAGTATGTAAAAAAATTCGAAATTTATTAAATAGAGCCAATTTCATTATATATTTCTTCTATTTTTTATTAACTGTTACACTTTTTCTATTTGATGATGATTTTTTTAATTACTACACTTCCCATTTTTAGTAAAAAAAACTATCAAAATACTTATTTATCTTTCATTCTTCTACCATCCATACTTTGTGGGATCCACTTTTTCTATCAATTCATCAGGCCATCAGCAGCGCTCGTCTCTCCATGGTCTCAATATTATTTTATTGGTTTGTTGAGGAGAGAAGGTAATTATAATGTTTGAGTCTCTCAACTATTTAAACGTGGAAGAAAGAGGATATGTGTGAGAGAGGTTACTATATAAAATATTATTTTTATATTATTTAATAAAATTATATTAAATTAATAATTTATTTAATATATTTTAAAGAATAGAGTTCAAGTCGAGCAGCTTGTATATGGGCTCGTGAGAATTCTAAAAGCTTGGCGAGCCACGCCCCGCCCAAGCCCTACACGTCCTAATTCAAAATACTAGTATAAATTTATATTTTAATTAAAATAAAATAATATCATAAAAAAAAAAATGTTAATCAGATTGGCGGGTGGCATCACTTTATCAAATTGGATTCGTTTACCGTCGGCTAAATTTATTTGTAGCATGCTTCTGCCTATATGAAATGTAATGTAATGGTTGCAGAGTGGATGTGAAGTTGCCAAGTGTAGAAGTGCGGTATAAGAAGTTATGTGTAGAAACTGAATGCGAAGTTGTTAATGGAAAGCCACTCCCAACTCTATGGAATTCACTCACTCACACTCTTCCTGTAACTCTCCTCCTTACATTCTAATTCAACTCTCAATACCACTTCTCCTGAAACTTGTACAGCTTTTCACAAATCTTTCAGGGCTCAAATCACATGAAACCAAGCTAAACATCATGAATGATGTCAATGGCATTATCAAGCCTGGAAGGATGACTCTCCTTCTTGGACCCCCTGGCTGTGGAAAGACCACCCTTTTGAAGACTCTCTCAGGAAATCAACACCCATCTCTCAAGGTTACACCTTTTCCTTCTCCTTGTCTGTTGATCACTCAATCTCTAATTTATCATCTCTGATTTTATACTTCTTATTAGGTTACTGGAGAAGTTTCCTACAATGGGTACAAGCTGGATGAATTTGTTCCCCAGAAAACTTCAGCTTATATAAGCCAATATGACTTGCACATGGCTGATATGACTGTAAGAGAGATTCTTGATTTTTCTGCTCGTTGTCAAGGTGTTGGAAGCCGAGCAGGTAAATTTGTTTCCATTTTTTTGTAATTGTCAGAAGGTAGGAGATAGTGAACATGTTTATTTTTAATGAGAATGTAGATATTATGATGGAGGTCAGTAGAAGAGAGAAAGCAGCTGGAATTGTTCCTGACCCAGATATAGATACTTATATGAAGGTACATTACATTAGAATGAATTAGTTAGTGTTCATGTGCCTATGCTTTTGATGAGTCTTCTATATTCACTTTTTGTTATTTGTTGTTTGTTTCAATAGGCAATTTCTGTTACTGGACTGAAAAGAAATCTTCAGACCGATTACATACTAAAAGTAATTTTCACTCTAACAACATTTTACTTGATCTGTATATTTGCAAATGTGTTAATACTTGTTAATGTTTGTTTTCTGTTGTAGATTCTTGGTCTTGATTTTTGTGCTGATACATTAGTTGGAGATGTAATGATAAGAGGTATCTCTGGAGGTCAGAAAAAACGTTTGACTACAGGTAGGTACTATTTGCTTCAAGATCTACAGAGTAGGAAAGAAGTTCATGTATGCCAATGTAGATACTGTATTGTGACAAGGTTGATTGTGTATTATATTTATACAGGAGAAATGATTGTTGGTCCAACTAAGGCTTTATTCATGGATGAAATAACAAATGGTTTAGACAGCTCCACAGCATATCAGATTGTTGCTTGTATTCAGCAGTTGGTGCACATAACAGATTCTACAGCTTTAATTTCACTTCTCCAGCCACCACCAGAAACTTTCGATCTATTCGATGATGTTATTTTAATGGCGGAAGGAAAGATCGTGTATCATGGACCACGAGATAGCATTGTAGCTTTCTTTGAGGATTGTGGATTTAGATGTCCCCAGCGGAAAGGAGTTGCTGATTTCCTCCAAGAAGTAAGCTTGCCCGCTGTTCAGGTTTTGAAAATATTTCAACCTGCATTCAAATTTCTTTCGTTCTTCTCAGGTAATATCTAGGAAGGATCAGGAGCAATATTGGTTCCACAATGAACTTCCATACAAGTATGTCTCAGTAGATACATTTTGTGATAAATTCAAAGAATCTCCTCTTGGTAAGAAGCTCAGTAAGGATCTCACTGAGGAGTTTGATAAATCGGAAAGCCATACAAATGCTCTTGCTTTTAGTGTGTATTCACTTTCAAAATGGGACCTATTTAAAGCTTGTATGGCAAGGGAATTTCTGCTTATGAAGAGAAACTCTTTTATCTATGTCTTCAAAACAGTTCAGGTTATTATAATCTTACCTGTTTAGCTTGTCTTCTTATTAAAAATACTATTCTATAAGATCTGAAGCACTAACTTTTCTTTGCAGCTTATCATTTCTGCTATTATCACCATGACTGTCTTTCTGCGGACTAGGCTGGAAATTAGTCCCGCTGATGCAAATTACTATATGGGGGCTATGTTCTTTGCACTTGTATTACTTCTTGTGGACGGTTTTCCTGAGTTATCTATGACTATTGCTAGACTTGAGGTGTTCTATAAACAAAAAGACTTGCGCTTTTACCCAGCTTGGGCATATGCAATTCCTGCCACTTTATTGAAGATTCCTCTTTCTTTACTTGCATCCGTCGTTTGGACAGGTCTTACTTACTATGTCATTGGATTTAGTCCTGAAGTCTCACGGTGAGTTTTTAAGCTAAGAGGTTTCCATTCTTCATTTGTAAACTAAGATAGTTATGTTTTTTTTTTTTTTTTTTTCCTTCTTTCTTTCTGTTTATTTATTTATTTCAGATTCTTCAGTCAGCTAGTTATGTTTTTCGCCATGCACTTTACATCAATATCCATGTTTCGGTTCATAGCATCAGTTTTCCAAACTGAGGTTGCATCTACAACAGCTAGTAGTTTTGCAATATTGATAGTCTTACTATTTGGTGGCTTCATGATCCCATACCGTAAGACGAGCATTTAATACCATATTTGATTTAATCTTGTGGTCATTCATTAAGAGAATAAGAGTTAAACTTATGTCATTGCTTGCAGCCACAATGCCTGTGTGGTTGAAGTGGGGCTTTTGGATTTCTCCTCTTTCATATGCAGAAATAGGCCTTTCAGTGAATGAATTTCTTGCTCCTAGATGGCAGAAGGTGAGCTCTAGCTAAGTTATTGAACTCCTATAACAAGGCAATGGTTGTTAATTGATTTTTTTATATATCATAGACACTATTGTCCTCAAATACTACGATCGGAAGAACAATACTCGTGACCCGTGGGTTAAACTATGAAGACTATAATTACTGGTTATCGCTTGTGGCCTTGTTTGGACTTGCTTTGATTTTTAATGCCGGATTTACCTTGGCCTTGAGCTTCTTGAAGTGTAAGTTGTTTCCTGCTATCATACTTGAAATTTTCACACATATTTAGAATAATGTATGTTATTATATACCTGATTAAGTATGAAACTACAGCTCCTGGATCATCCCGCGCAATGATTTCACAAGAAAAATTCTCCAAAATACAGGGAACTGAAGCTTCCGATGAAGGTAAACACGTGGAAAGGGAGTCTGAGAGTCCTCTTAACACTAGTAAAGAAATTTCTAAAGGTAAATTCATCCTAACACTTGCTTTTCATAGAAAACGGTTTGATTTAAATATTATTTTTGTTCTTGTCATTGTAATGGACACTTTGTATTAAACAGGTAACATGGTATTACCGTTTGAACCATTGACAATGACATTTCAGGATGTACAGTATTATGTTGACACACCTTTGGTAATGTTATTAACTATTGCTTTGTGTAGATTTTGAACTTGTCCATACAAATCTTGTACAACTAATTTTTATTCTTCTTTTTGCGGTTGTAGGAAATGAGAGAAAGGGGGTATGCTGAGAAGAAACTCAAACTTCTCAATGATTTGACAGGCGCATTAAGGCCTGGTGTGCTTACAGCATTAATGGGAGTTAGCGGAGCTGGAAAGACTACACTTTTGGATGTTCTTGCTGGAAGAAAAACCAGTGGCTACATTGAGGGAGAAGTGAAAATCAATGGTTATCCTAAAGTTCAAGAAACATTTGCAAGAATTTCTGGTTACTGTGAGCAAGTTGACATACATTCTCCTCAAATCACTGTAGAAGAATCTGTCATCTTTTCTGCTTGGCTCCGTCTGGCTCCAGAAATTGACTCGAAAATAAAAGCTGTAAGACTCTATAGATATATTGTTGTTAGTGATTGGCTTGAGATAGGTATTAAATTCCTTACTGAGACAATTTGTTAATTGCTCCATAGGAATTTGTGAATGAAGTCCTGCAGACAATTGAGCTTGATGGAATTAAGGATGCTATGGTTGGAATACCAGGTAGAAGTGGTCTATCAACTGAGCAACGCAAGCGGCTTACTATTGCTGTGGAACTTGTTGCCAATCCTTCAATAATCTTCATGGATGAACCTACAACTGGATTGGATGCACGAGCAGCAGCAATTGTCATGCGTGCTGTGAAAAATATTGTGGCAACTGGAAGGACAATTGTCTGCACTATCCATCAACCAAGTATCGACATATTTGAATCTTTTGATGAGGTAAATACCTTTATTTGTTTTGATTAAGTAGCTGAAGATATGAATAAATGACTAATGTGTTAACCATTTGCGTTTAACACATTTATAGATGATCCTTCTGAAAAATGGTGGGCGCATTATATATTATGGTCCGCTAGGAAAGAATTCGAGCAAAGTTATAGAATATTTTGAGGTTAGTTTATTCATTGAATACTTGTGTCCATAACATTCTCATACACAATCGTCCACTATTTTCTAACCATGTAACTGTTGTTGATAGGGCATCCCTGGTGTTCCAAAAATCAAAGATAACTATAACCCTGCTACATGGATGCTAGAGGTCACTTCTACATCAACAGAAGCAGAAATTGGTGTAGATTTTGCTGAAATATACAAGCATTCTTCATTACACGAGTAAGTTTGGTTAATTATGGATAGATAATGTAGTATTTGATTTCTGATTTTGGTATAAATTCAACTACAAAACCTAAATGGCATTTGAGTCGATGTTTTTATATATATCAACAAAATTGCAGAAACAACAAAGAGCTTGTAAAGCAGGTGAGCATGCCAGCACCTGGTTCGAAAGACTTGCATTTTCCAACTCGCTTCTCCCAAAATGGCTGGGGCCAATTCAGATCATGCCTTTGGAAACAAAACTTGTCTTATTGGAGAAGTCCTTCATATAACTTAATGCGGATACTTCATACCCTCTTTGCGTCTTTACTTTTCGGTTCTTTATATTGGAAGCAAGGAAAGGAAATGTAAGTCTTTAAAATTTTAGTGCATACTCTAAACTTGATATAATTTTCATGCCTTAGCAATATGTATAATATATTACTGCTAATTCAAGTAATAATAATAATATTTCATCTTTTGGTTTAATCCCTTCAGAAACAGCCAGCAGAATCTGTACAACATTATTGGTGCACTTTACGGCGCTATATTGTTCTTAGGCATAAGCAATTGTTCATCTGGGATACAACATTATGCAACTGAAAGAACTGTCATGTACCGCGAAAAATTTGCAGGGATGTACTCTTCATTGGCTTATGCTCTCGCGCAGGTACAGTTTGTCGAAAGTTTATAATTATGTAGATGTGAGCGGATTAACTAGTCTTGTTTCATACATAAACTGGGAACTATGTTACACTTTGCAGGTGACAGTAGAGATTCCTTATTTACTAGTTCAAGCACTTACATATGTGGTGATCACCTATCCAATGATTGGATATCAAGTATCAGCTTATAAGATTTTCTGGTACTTCTATGGGATGTTTACTACATTGTTGTACTACAATTATCTGGGGATGGTACTTGTCGCATTAACACCAAATTTCTTGATTGCTGCGACACTTTGTTCGGTTTTTTACATCATGTTCAACCTTTTTGCTGGATTTGTGATTCCTCAACCTGTAAGTTGATACTTAAAAAGAAATGACCATAAGCTGTAGTGTATTGTATCTATTCAAGAAATTGAATGTTTTGAGTTTGAGTGCAGAAAATTCCTAAATGGTGGCTTTGGTTGTACTACCTCACTCCCACATCTTGGACAATAAATGGTATGATCACTTCACAATATGGGGACATAGACAGGGAGATTTCTGTATTTGGAGATGCAAAACCATTAAATTCTTTCTTAGAAGCAGTGTTTGGATATCAGTATGACCGTCTGCCTATCACAGCTGTTGTTCTTATCGCATTTCCGGTAGTTCTTGCTTTTCTTTTTGCACTTTTCATTGGAAGGTTGAACTTTTTGAGAAGGTGAATTTGTATTGAGTATAAATGCAAATGCTTGCACATAGCTTGTTTATAAAGTAATTTTCAAGATTGTATTGTTGTTTATGGTTTCGATTTCTACAATTAGTTTTGTGTAGGCTACTACTACTACTTTATTGAGGAGAATCAATTGGAATGGTTCATGGGGTATGCTTGAACGTGGAAATCACTTTGTGTAATGGTAGTTCAAAGTTAACATCTAACATCCTCAAATGTGTATGTTGAATTTCGATACAACAATTTTAATGTTAAATCGGTTCATTTAGTAATATATAAATTCCATTATTACATATTAATTTAAAATTTCAAAAATTTGTGTTTAACCACCAAAATTAACATTTTAAAATACGCAAATAGTTATGAAAAAACATGCATTATATCAGAATGCATCTTAACTATTCTCTCCAACATGTCTATTTCACCCATTAGCAGTGTGAGCAAATCAATTTTAATCCTTTGGACCGTCGCGGTGCAAACATGTATATTTCAACTATTCATACCGTCAGTGAACATGCCAACTTTAATCATTCACATCATGATAGTGGTAATTTTAACCATTTGGTATGAATATGTCATTTTAATGAGAACCTAACGTTTAATTATTTCGTTTTCAAATTAGGGTTAAATAGTATTTTAATTCCGATTAGGTTTTATTTTAATTATTTTAATTTTATTAGTTTTCCTATTTGTATTTCATTAGGTAAGGAAAATGGCATAATATTAGCCTATTTAAAGGGTTATTAATGTAGTTTTTAGGAGGCATTCAATTCATTCAGATAAATTCATTCATCAATAAAGTTGAGAGCATTCTCTAATTATCTCTTTCGAGGCTAATAACCAATTGCTTGGGCTAGAAGAAAGACTAATTACTTTGACTCTAGATTATTTTTTGGCCTTCTTGGCTAACTACCAAGTGCTTGGGCAAGGGAGAAGGCTAATAACCTAAACTGTAGAGAATTAGTGAACTCTAATTAAGGTGACCTAATTCAAAGCTATCGTGTGCGTATGTGAGGGCTGTTCTGGAGTGAAATCAGGTTTCTTAAAGCTGAAGTTAGGTCAAATTCGAGATTACTTGTTGTCCAAGTCAGAGATTTTACTTTACTTATCGGTCAAGTTACGAAGATTTGACTAGTTAGCTAATCTCTAAAATTAGATCCTCAACATATGTTTAACAAATCGCAACATGACTGTGCCAACATGATATATTCAACAATTCATTACATAGCATGGAGTGCAAAATTTTATTTATTCTTGACGGTTGGAACTGGACATATTCAATTATCCATATCATCGCAATTCAAATAGGTTTTTTAAACCATTCCCACCGTCATAATGTGAATAAGTAATTTTCAATAATTTGCACCATGATAGAGAGAACAAGCCATTTTCAACCATTCACACTTATACCGTGGGAATATGCCGATTTGAACCGTTTATGTCATCACAGTGTGAACATGCCAATTTGAACCATTCACACATTGACAATGTAAATAGGCCAATGTCAATCATCTCGTGTGACATATGTCATTTTCAACCATTCGCATCTAACTGTGTTAATAAGTCGTTTTCAACTATTTATACTGTAATTATGCAAATTGGCCAATTTAAACCATTCCCCTATTGAAGGTGGAAATATACTATTTTCAACCATTCACATTGTCAAGATGCGAACATGCCATTGTTAACCATTCTCACTACTATTTGTATAGTGACTATGCAAATAGGCCAATTTCAACGACTCAATGTGAACAAGTAATTTTCAACCATTTGCATTTGACTATGCGAATAAGACATTTTCAAATATTCCTATCGCGATGACGCAAATTGGACAATTTAAACCTTTTCCATGGTGACTGTGAAAATACCATTTTCGATCATTCACACCATAAAGATGCAAACATGTCATTTTTAATCATTCTCACTATCATGATGGAACAAACAAATTTCAATCATTCCAACAGTGACGATGCAAATAGGCCAATTTCAACGACTCGATGTGAACATGCCATTTTAAACCATTTGCACCTGACTATGGGAATAAGCCATTTAAAACTATTCATACTATAATGATGCAAACTGGCCAAATTAAACCATTTCCATGATGACTGTAACATCCGCAAATTTGGCCCAAAATTTCGAGCCAATTTAAAATTTTTACACGTTAGATTTTCGAAAATTCCACGATGAAATAACTCGAAAATAATATTAAGGGTAATGATGAGATTAAGAAAAATTTGTTTTAGATAAAAAGCCTAATATTGAACTTTTTTATTTAATTTGAAAATTAAATGTTAAAGTTGTCTTTAAAACTGAAAATCAATCTTTAAGGGAAAACATGATTCAATCAAAAGTTAAGAGTTTATTTAAATTGAAAAATTTAGAAAAATATTGAGTTTTGGTCAAAACGTCAATTTCTATAAAATTACCATTTTACCCCTATTGAGCAGAAATTTTCAATTTTAAAATCATTGCTATTTTTATTGGAAAATGCAAAAATAAAATTTTAGAAACCAATAAAGACGGTAGAATCGAGTTTCGAGATTTAATGGGTTCAGAATTGGATTGGGCCCATAATTGGACCCAACCTAATCTAAAGGCCCAATTAGTTAAGTCATGAAACCCTACCCACCACTCATAACACTATTCATCATCCTCTCCACCCCTCTCTTTTATTTCTCTCTACCCCACCAAGAAACCCTAGCCACCCTTAAGCATAAATTCATCATCCAACCACCAAATTACCCCTTTCAACATCTCTACTAACCAAAAATAAGTTTATTTATGTAACCTTGGTGTTCTAATGATATCCTTGACCTTTATTTATGAAGTTAAAATATCACTTTCTATCTCTAATTTCTCAATCTAAAAATAATTTATTGATTTTGGTGCTTGAAAACTTTTATAATGTTTTTGGGTTGATTTTGAATTGTTATTATGTGCTTAAGCTTCCAATTAAGCTAGGTTGATTTTTGCCTTATTGTCTCTACACTTGATGGGTATAAAATTAAGGATATGGGTTTGTTCCTTGATTCCTTTAGATTATTTGTAAGATGATTTTGATACCTAAACTTGTTAATGAATTTTGTTTTACATTCTAATGGTTTAAAATAATATTTTTAAATTGATACATTAGATCCATCATTTCTCTAATGTTTATTTTGTTAATATCCCTAACTTGAATAATTGGTTTTTGTGTTCTTAAAAATTGAAAATGATTAATGTGATCCAAGATGGTTACTAAAAAATTTTGGGTTAATTCTAATCTATTTTGAGGATCTCTAATCTTATTACTATTCTAATGCCCTTAATAGAATTTTTGTGTGGTAATTGAGTTGTGTTGGAATATTTATGATGATGATTGTGTTGGTATTATTGAATGTAGTGTGTTTAAAATGTCTTGGTGTTGACTATAACAAGTGGAACCCCTCAGGGAGTGGCTTTCTAGCTTATGGATTGACGAATGCAAGGTTGTTACTTACGCTTTTAATCCTATACAATTGTATGTTATTGAATGATGCATTGAATGTATGTCTACTTGTAATTGTGCCATGAAATTGGTTAAACAAGATAACCACCCAAGAATTCAGCGTATTGATCATTATTGCCATGACTAGGGCTTTAGAGCATGCATGGTTGCATTTAGAATCATGCTAAGCACTTCCCTTGGGAATTTAAGTTTGGGTGGACTAAGTCCACATTGCTTAAGATGTGACGGAGATAGGCTAGAGACTTATATTTCCGTCTGGCATTCTTGCTTAAATGATATGATTGTGCTTATTATGATGAAGATTGTTTTGATTGGTTGCTATTGATGGTTGTTTATGTAAATCAGTGATATTGAGACTTAAAAGTGCATAATTGTTAATTGGGAATTAATTGGATTAATTTTCACATAATGGCCTACAATGGCATATTGAGCATAAAACGTGCTATTGATTGATGGAAAGATAATAATGGAAACAAATGCCCTTAGACTTGCTCTAGAAGTTAGAAGGTAAGACATGCCTAGGGATTAGAAGTACTTCGGCATGAATATATCGTGTTTCTAGGCGCAGAAGCCATATTGGGACTTCGGTCCATATTGAATTGGAACTTCGGTTTATATAGGGACAAAGGTCCATATTGAATTCTGTTTTCTATTCTATTGTTTTTTTGGCACTAGCTAATAAATTTGAATATCATCATTGATAAAGTATTGTAAATTATTCTCGAGATGAGAATGGATAAAGTTCTCGATGTGGATATTAACATTGATATTGATATTGATATTGATTATTGATATTGAAATTGATATTGAGACTGACATGATTAATATTGAAAAATGATTGATAATCTTAATGAGATATCATGGGTAAATAGGTGCATTTGTGTAATCTTGACGTATGTCTCACTACCCTAATTGCTCATAATTGGATTGGTGCAATCCATGTGAAAATGGTGTTAATATGACATAATTATAAGATAACTAATTCAAATCTATAAGTAATTATTGAATTATGTAGCTGATGTGAATGACTTGACTTAGCTTGAAGAATAAGTGAATGCATAGAAACTTGGCTAACTGAGAGCTATGTGTGTTATGTGAATGATCATGATGTATTGGATGTGTCATTGAATAGTCAACCCTTAGTTCAACCCCTTTGATGAGTTATTTTTGTGGCATGTTGTTGTCTTATAAAATATATTGGTTTAGAACCCTTATTGTTGAATAAATGTGTACTTGGAGTGTCCCAAATGTTGTTATGTAAATTTTTTGTTTCCAAATTAGTTTTACAGACCTTGACTAAGAGATTTGAAAATGAATTAAGAAAGCTTTTATGTATTGAAGTTCTATATGAGATGTTTTGTAACCAAAAGAATCATGATGCAAAAATGTTTAAATGCATTGATCCTAGGTGTTTCTAGGTGTTTAAGATGTCTATCAAATCCATAAATTGTTTTTGGAATGATTCATATACTGAAAGAAATGTTAGGTTTGGTAAAAGTTGGAAGTAACAATGATTTTTGAGCTTTTGAAACACTAGGCACCCTGATCCCGTGGCCTAATAAGTGCTAGAAGGCGAATCAGGATGCAAAAAGTGGTACCGCAGCTATTTGACGTACTAGGCGCCCTAGTTAGGCTTACCAGGACGCTTAAATCTGAATATCAAAGTTTCAGGCTTCCTTTCTCCTTCGTTCAGACTCCAAATTGGGTGCCATTTGCAGCTATGGATTCGTCTTTGAGTCTTATTTTTAAAAATATCTTTATATTTAAAAATAATATCATTTATATATTTCTACTTTGAAAATACTCCAAGACTACTAGAAAATTCAGCCTTTGTGTAAAATGCAATTTTTTTTCCGAGTGATTTAAAAATGCTTTAGTTTACCTTTTTTGACCATAAATGAATAAGTAAATATAACATAATGTTATGATGACCTATTTTAATGCTTAAATGGATGGGAATTGACTTGTGAATGTTATTTTTAATGCAAATGACTTTTATAAGACCATGTCAAGTATAAATGACACGATAGTGAATTGTTTTGGGTTGTATGACTTGTAAGTGGTTAGTTGTTTTTGTAAATTAAGAAAGAGGTCATTAATATATTCTGATTTTCAAACTCCTAATAGTCTAAAAACATTTTCAAATTGTGTTGTCTAAGTTTTGTAAGCTCGGAGATTCTTTGTCTAAATTTTGTGGACTCATCTATGAATTGTATGATCGATAATTGACTTCATGAATGTTAAAAATTGAATAAGATCAATTATATGGCTTGCTTAATTGATTGTAAGGATTGATTGATTACTTGACTTTAGAGATTAAGGAACTTTAGTAAGCTCACTAGTTGCATTGTTTGTCATTTAATTACGTATATTAGTGTGTTTGAAAACCATTATTTCAAATTGTATTTGAACCAAAGGTGACTTTTGGATTTTTAACCATTCATCCAAATTGTCATCCTACTAACTTATTTTTGACTATTTTTAAGCTTTAATTGTTATTGAATATGGTCTTGATAAGAACGTTTTGAACGTATTTGAACATGCTTGAGTTTTTCCAATTTTGGAACACTTGTAATGTTTTTCTATTGATTGAATGTCCTTGTAAGAAGATTTTATTGTGTATTTTCCTATAAGCGTTGGAAGTATTACATTAGTTGAATGTCTTCTTTGAGTCGAATTGTTGGACTAAGTGCCGGGTTTTGGCTATTGATTGATTATTTGATAAATTTTTGTTCAGTTGATTGATCAATTATTTGATCATATGATTGTCTCTTGATTGATTGATTGTTTATTAATTGATTTATTGATTGCTTGATTGTTCTTTATTGATTGATCGATCCTTTGATTATTTCGGATTGATCGATTGATCGATTGGTTGTCTCTTTATTGATTAATGGAATGCTTGATTGATTTTTGACATATTGCACGAAAATTTAATCCTTCATCTTGCATATAATTGCTAAGAAACACAAAAAAAAATGATTAATCTTAATGAAGAGTGATTCATGCATCAAACATGAATATATGACATGTTTATGATGATATGCTAGTATGAATGGATGCAATGAATTATATGTGGTTGCTTTCTATGTAATAAAGTGAGCCTAGAGATGCTCATAGTAGAAATGCATGATGTGTGTATACATTGCATATCGACGGAAAGATAAGAGCATTTGTGTGTGCTTGTTTGGGACATGAACTGCAAACTAGGCATGTGCCTTACCTTTTTTCTTTCTCCCTGATTGTGTTTTCAGGTCCGATCGAGTAAGGCATGTGGTATTTGAGCTCTCATGGGGAAGTCCATTAATATTATAACCACTCATACATGTATTTTAGATTTCATCATATTGTAAATAAGCTCACACTGTATTTGAATTATGATTGTAAAAGATATTTTATTCATTTGGAATTTCTTAACATAGTATATGTCTGATATAAACCAAATATTTTATGTTTAAAAAAGTAACTTCTTTACTCGTCTTCTACAAAAATATCGTATAAACTGATTGACTTTTGAAATTATTCCTAAGTTTTAAATTGCAATTGCACTGTTAATATGGTGGTTTGGGTCACCCGCTATGGTCTTGGCCGGGGTAGGGGTTTGACGCTATAGTGATGGTACGAATAAACCATTTCAGCCATTCGTATTATCAAGATGCAAACATGCGATTTATTACCATTTG
Organism: Cardiospermum halicacabum; assembly: GCA_031304145.1. Taxonomy (NCBI): domain Eukaryota; kingdom Viridiplantae; phylum Streptophyta; class Magnoliopsida; order Sapindales; family Sapindaceae; genus Cardiospermum; species Cardiospermum halicacabum. The sequence goes on from CM062389.1 coordinate 16,389,718, forward strand.
CACCGTTATGATGGAACAAACCAATTTCAACCATTCTCACCATCATGGTATGAATATAGCATTTTTGTGAAAAGGTCAAGTTTAATCATTTGCATCTTCACAAAGTGAACATGTCATGTTTAACTATTTGCACCGAATGGTGCAAATAAACCAATTTTAACCATTCGCACCGTAATGGTGGGATTTGATCATTTTCAATCATTCTCTCTATCAAAGTGCAAATAGATTGTGTCAACCATTCACAACATCACAGTGCGAACATGTCATTTTCAACCATTTGTACAGTAACAATTATATCGCAACTTAAAATGTTAATGCATCATGATAGTGGTCATAAATAATTCTTGTCTGATCTCACCATTGTATTGCTAACACATATTTAAGGTGGTAACACTGCATTTAGGTATTAATATACTACATTATTGCATTAGGCTAGCATAAGAATCATAAAGTTAGCAAATTGTTGGTTTAACATATTAAATACAATAATTTGATGTAATTTAAACCTTGATATTTGTACAAGCTTCTATTACGCAATAGTAGCATATGTAACTTTGACCGAATCCCATAATAGTACTTATTATATTGTTTCTCTATCAACATGGAAACTATATATTTAATTTAAACATTTCATTTAAATAGAAGCACATGTTTGTTCTTATAATTATATAAAAAAAGAAGTTTTAGAAAATTGTTGTGCTAATAGCAACAATTAGAAAGCTAAATGAAAATATTGTGATTTAAAGTCTAACCACTTGCACAACTTGGATCACTACAGATTATATGCTTGACAGTTGCCATTAAAACACATTAGGATGAATATTTATCCACAGTTCCTACTTCACTCATAAAAAAGAATGTGTACTTTACCATTTCGTGTACACTTGATTATGGAAAAAAGTTGAAAAAATGCTAATACGTAGACAACAGATAGCTAAATAGACCTTAAATTTTTTACTCTGAAAAACATTATCATTAGAATATGAGGGCGAAGATTAAAAAAAGTCATCTTTTCTTGTAACCTTAATTTTTATTAGATGTAACCATAACATTTCTTCAATAACTACTTTAATATTGATGACATATTCTTTAGTAAAATAGTCCATTCCTTGCAAGATTAACAATTCATGACATAACTTAGTAAGAACTCCAATCGACCATCCACCATACCAGATAGTGTGTGTATGAAAGTTTGTCATCAAATCTGAATGCACAATATGCCTTTAAGTATGATTTACCTTACGTGCGCAACGATATATAAAAAAAATTATTTTTTTGAAAATATTACCAATTGGAAATTTCACTAATCATTAATCAATCCATCTCCATTTTTCCCTCAACATAGTCCATATGGTTAATATTTATCTCTTGATTGCTGGTTAAAAGTCATTGAGTCGTCATAGTTTGAAGGGGTTTAAAATTTAAAATGTCGCTTTGATGGTTCACCATCATTATTAGATGCTTCAAAGATTTCATTAGAAAAATTCTCGAACTCTATCGACATCCCATGTAGTGATTCATTGGTTCTTATAATCTAGTATGACATTGTTAAAATCAACAGTTTGCATGGTGCAATACACTATGAGCTCGCTTGCTGTCTACTTGTTCTTTAGGAGAATAATTAATTCCTCCAAATCAAGCATACACATTCAACATATTATATGAAATTAATATATAATTTAATACGTTTATGATTGAAAAAAAAAACTATAAGTAAATTGTAATGCGAACATGCAATTGCCTCAAAATTTTACCTTATGTAATATTTTCATAATAACATTGCCATACGAATACAATAAATTCTAAGAAATAAAAACTATTACCTTGAAATGACACATGAAGAGTTTTTATGTTTGTGTGTGTGTTAGTTATCCTTCGTATGCTTTGAGATTCTATTAGTAAGACTTCCGAGGAGCATTTCAATATTGTGACACAATTACATGTATTACATTTATTTTCTTTTTCGTTTTCTCATCTTTTCTATTTTTTTTAGCCTTTAATGCATTTATTTCACGATGATACTTATTTTCCCTATTCCTAATGCTTCTTTAGGTTTCAACTAGTTTGGATGATACATTTTTGTATGATTCATATTTTTTCGCTCTCCTATTAAGGTTGCGAGTTTGCATGAAAACAGTTTTGGGTGAAAACCTTGCATTGAGTGCATATTTTGAAGCCTTCTTTAGCAGTTTGTTCTTTTACTCCTCATATGTGAACACTCATATCCATCTAGGGGACAAGTGAACACTCACATCTATACGGAGGAATAAACCACTGCGACCTATCAAATATTGAAGAGTAATGATTTATATCCTACTTTTTGTGCCAACTTTTCGTGCCTACTCCTACATGGCAAGAGTTGATAGGAGGAAGAAATAATGCATGGATTATTATAAAATTTATATTTAATCGTATATTGCCATGTAAGGGTAGTCAGAAAGTAGGCACAAAGAGTAGGTTGCCTAGCATTACTCAATATTTATCCCTTCAAAACTTGCCTTTGAGACATCTAGTGGGATCCGACCTTTGATTTTGTTGTTAGGGTTCAACCTTCCTTTAAGGATTCAAGCCTTTGCCTTAATTGACTTTTACCTACGTTTATCAACTCACAGTAGTTATCCCATATTACTATTCATTGACTTATAAGAGATGGCAATGTTGTAGTTCTTTTGATCATCCAATCAGTTCGACCATGATTTTTGCTATTTTTTATGTTTATTCACTTCACTTGAACATGTTTGTGCACCCGTTTGGTGCTAGTTCAAGATATAAAGTGATTGAACATAAAGTTCACTTAATTCTTGTTTGACATGTAAAGTAACTATTCACACAACATACCCATATTTGAATAATTATAAGATGGCATCAATAAGAAATTATTGAGTATTTATATAAACTATTATATATATATTTTTATTTTATTTAAAAACAAAACAAATATGGTACAAACTCACATGGCACAATTTCATAGGCTTCATATGACATAATTCCACATGCTTATAAATGGACAAATTCTTATGGCTCCATATACACTCTAATTTATATATGCACTAGTTCACATGGCACATATGCTTATAAATGGTGAAATTCTCATTACTTGAATTCACATTCGTTAGAATTTACATATGTATGAATTCATGTGGTACGAATTCATGTGCTTCACATAGCACAATTCACATTCTTATGATTCACGTAACATAAATTTACATAGCATAATATAATATGCTTCAAATGGCACAAATTAATATATACTTAAATTCACATGACACAAATTCATATGCCTATAAATGCTACTATCTATAATCCTCTCTCCGATTTTAAGCAAATCATGTACTATTTTCTTTCAATGATTTCATATGAATTAATAGGTTTATTTTCTTTATGATTTTGTGCAAATTTTCCTTAGTAATGCTTCATGACATTATAAACCTTTAAGGATCCTTTGAAATATATATATCTATACTTTACTATATTTTGGAATACTCTTTTAAGCATCCAATCCCTAGGATGAATTGCTAATGTTTGTACTCTTTTATATATTGCATTAGAATCATTTTCTAATACTTGTGGGCCCTCTAATGTATCTTTTTTGAGTTCCTACTTTTGATGATTTTCCTCTTTCATGAAGGTTTTCTTGGTTTGCACATATTCGATTCTCTACTGGTAGCATTGCTTCTGCTTCCACAGAAAATTCCTTTTTATCACCCTTTCGTATGCCTCCGCTTCAATCCATTTGGTGAAATAATCCATCACCATCAAGATTAACTATTACTTTTCTATATTGACATTGGGAAAGACCAACGATATTTATCTCTCACTTGTCAAATGGTTAAAGAGATGACATGAAATTTAATGATATGAAATTTAATGACACTTATCACACTTGAAGGTCAACACTTCTGCAAATCATCAACACCTATAACACGTTAAAGAGCAACACTATTATGAACCGTATATACTTATCAAACTTTTATATAAACTTGCATCATGCAACTTCATGGTTAGCCAAAAATAAAATATTTGTAGAGCTTCTATTGTTAATCAACATTCTTTTCACATCCAAGTTTATGGTGGTAATCTAGATAACCAAAGCACACTAGTGTGTAATGCCCAATCCCCACCCACAGTAGAGCCATGACAGGACGGTCGGAATGTCACATTAATATTCATTCTAACAATAAATATTACAGTGTCACTTTTATATAGCAATAAACACTTCAATAGTTCATTAATGAAATAAATCCCAATGCGAAGTGTAACGTCTTGCCCCCGCCCCCGGATCACCCGAGGCGTGGTGGCAGGGCGCCACGTCATTCACAATCGGTCTTAAGGCTGACCATTAGCCCCATAGACCACCATTACGCTTTCCAGCATGCTTTTTCCTCACTCGTATACTTCCCGAGAAAAATTTCCGGAAAGTCACCCATCCCAGGATTGTTCCAAGCCAAGCATGGTTAACTTTGGAGTTCTCAAGTTTTGGGCTCCTAAAAAATAATGTGCACATTAGTGATATGAGTAACAATTTAATTCCTTTTAACCCTGTCTCAACGTGGGGTGTCCCACATCATTCCCAGAATCTTTATCCCCGCTAGACGAATGCCCTGGCTCTTTCGTCCACAAGCGCACTCACGGTCACAGGATTGCTCTGATATAATTTGTAATGTCCGGCCCCCACCCCCGGATGTCCCGAGGCGTGGTGGCAGGGCGCCACGTCATTCACAATTGGTCTTAAGGCTGGCTACTATCCCCACAAAATCGCTTTCCAGCATGCTTTGTCCTCACTCGCATGTTTTCCGATAAAACTTCTCGGAAGGTTACCCATCCTAAGATTGTTCCAAGCCAAGCACACTTAACTTTGGAGTTCTCAAGTTTTGGGCTCCTGAAAAATAATGTGCATATTGGCGATATGGGTAGCATTTTAATTCATTTTAAACCTGTCTCAATATGGGGTGTTCCACGAAGTTTAAACGCGATGTAAACACTTTGAGTACTTATCCCTACTTAACATGTATACATTTCTATGTGCACGGTAGTGAAAATAACATTTTGTAAATTAATGTAATGAGACTATAAAACTAATCAAGCCCCACTTATGAATTTTTACAATTCTCTTTTAAAATCTTACATGATTGTTATAAAGCTTAATAATAATGCATAATTAATTATTAATATACCATGATCATGAAGACGTGTCTACCACATGAAGTAACTTTCATGATCGTACCTTTAAATTTATATGTGCATCCACACATGTAGGGAAAAGGAAAAAGGAAAATAAAGAAAGATAAGACTTACATTTAGTTCACACCCATGTCCTAAACAATCACACACATATGCTCTTTCCTAGCGTATAGCTTTTATACTACAATGCGGTCACACGATGTATCTTTATAGTGGATATCTCTAAACCCACTTCCTTGCATTCAAGAAATAGACACACTGTCCTATCAAGCATGAAATCATCATCAAACGATACAATATCATAATCCTTCACATCATTCTATCAAGTCATCTCATTTGTCTATATAACAAGCATACTACATATAACGTACACATACATAAATCACCATGGTTTATTTAAATATCAACTACTTTAAACATTTAAACAATTAAAGTATTGAAATATTGTGTGAATTTAAAATTAGAATGAATTATAATCATCAGCAACAAATGATAATGTTTATTAATCAATTTTAAATTATAAAAGATATTTTAGAAATATTAAATTTGTTTAGTATTTCCAAAACCAATTAACCTCCAGACTAGGGTTGTTCATGAGTCAAATCCAAGTGAATACCTCTAGATTTGCATTTGGATTCGTTATGTTTTATAGTATTTAGATTTGTTTACAAATTTAATATCAGATTTCGATCCGAATTCGTATAAGATTCAAAGGATTCAGATTTCGATTTGTGAACCAAAAAAATGAATTAAAAGAAAAATCACCCTTATTCTCTTTTGAATTTATACATTCCACCCTCATTATTGTTTTGAATTATAACTTGAATGAAAAAAAAACATATAAAATTTTTAATCAAAACAAACTCGAAGCATAATCTCCAAATAAAAACTTACATACATCGTTAAAGACACCAATTTGAAACATTACAAATCACAAAACTATCATAAATAAATCCAAAATTACAATAATTCATTGTTGAGAAACATCAAACCTTTGCATAAGAGCTGCTGATCTGCTAGTGCTATGGATTCAGAATACAAGAAGAATTATTGCCTATAATACCAATTAATACTAGTCAAAACATATTCAAGAGCATCTATCTAAAAATTAACTTTCACCATTATATCTTGAGAATAAAGTGTATCCCAAATGTTCATTAACAAACCAACTTGCACATTTTCGAAATTGAAAAGCATAAATACAGTAATAATACCTAGAGTTAGGGTCCATAGAAATAAACTTATCCTGAAACTCCACATCTTCCATGCTGCATATAGAATATCTGAGATAAAATAGTAAAGTTTATGGATTCAAGAATGTAATAACTATTTGATGTTCAACTTCCGATTAAAAAAACATAATTTATTTTCAAATATGTTAATATAAAAAAATAAATTGAGTAAAAGTAGAATAAATATTAAATTAAATCTTACATGAGCCTTTGGTCCTTTTTAATCCCATGAATATGACGAAGCCAATCATCACCACAAATTAACACTTGTACCATCTTAGCAGATAAAGAAGCACGATATGGATCAAGAACTCAAGTCCCTGCACTAAAGGTAGCTTCTGATGCAACAGTGCTGATAGGAATAGATAACACATCACAGGCCATCTTTGACAAAATTTTAAACTTCAACTCATTTCCACCCTTCTAAGGCATCAAAGCAAGCAACTTCTTCTATTTTACATCTAGAAATACCATTCTCAAAATAAATATCTAACTCTACCTTTGTAGGTGTAACTGTCTCCGCAAAGTTAAGATACTGATCAGATCTGGATAATCCATAAGGTATTGATTTTCTACTAAGAGAAGTAGACGATTTTATTGGCAATAAAGAACTCCCAATACAAATTTTGACATTACGAACAACAAGATATTTCACATATTCATCATAAAGTTCATTAAATGCATTAAGAACTTTCACAATATTGGCTATAGCATCTTCATCAGAGTAAATTTACCTAAAGAAAATTCGAGAAGCATCATCTTATCTAGGATCTAGTACAACAATAATTGCCATCAAAATATTACATTCGCCCTAATACTTATCATTTTTTTTCATTTCATAAACCATACTATGAACAAACTCTTCAAAATGATTTTGTTTACAAACTAGCACCTCTTTTACTCTCTAAACAACACTAATAAATAGGTTTTTTTTGTTGGATAGTCAGTCCTAGAAACAACATGGGTAGCCTTATAAAAAACTTCAAGTATTTGTACTACATATTCCATTTTCTCCTAATCGTTAATATCTGGTCAACGATAATAAGAAGGCTCTCTATCTGTAAATATAAGAAATGAATCTCTCATTTTAAAAGCTATAACTAACATCTCATAAGTGGAATTCCACCTAGTAGGATAATCAAGCATAAACTTCTTCACATGAAAACCTAATGAATTGACAATCTCAGAAAACTTCATCAATCTACCCTCAAAGTTATTAATGAATCTTACGCTTTCTCTAATATCATTTAGCACACTTCTAATTTCAAAGAAAGCATCCTGAAATTCAAAATATGTCATACATTTAAGATGAAACAATTGGCTACCTAAAGGTAATTTTCTACTTCTTAAAAAAGTTTTCTTTAGAATTCTAATTGTAGCATAATTGTTCAAAGCATTATTAACCAATAGTGGATATCTTATTCTCAATTCCCTATGAATTCATGCATTTAAAAAGTGCATTTGGTATGTTAAGACCCAAAAATCAATGCATAGAGAATATTATGTAAAATCCAAACAACATAATAAAATACAAATTTAATAAGAAAGAGAATGATAAAAATAGTTATAAGATAACCTGTATAAGGTGGAGGAAGAATGATAAAACTAAACTCTCTTTTAAAGATGTCACAATCAATGAAGTTCCTTGTCAAGCATAAATATAATATATTTTGCACTTTTGATTTTTAACCATCGGTGGTGAGTGAAATCTTGTTTACTTCTTCTAATTGGTCCTTTAATTTCCTCTTCCAAAATTCATAAATACTAACTAACACAATCAATTCTTGCCTGATGCCAAGTAATCTTATTACAGTAAAACCTTTTTCCTTTTTCCTTTACTGCATCAAAAGCCTTCTAATCAGTTTTTTTTATGTATACAGCTTATAATGTTTGAGCAAGTGAGTTGTAGGTCCATCTATGGTGTACACAAATTTAAAGCCTCCTTCAGTTACTTCCGCAACATCTAAATCTTCTCATGCAAGCAATGTTTTTTTTTATCTTTGTTTCCTTTGGAAAGTTTTAGATTCTTTAAATTTTTCTCTTATTCGCTTATTATCTTCTTGCATTCTAAAAGAAACATATACTTTATCGTTTTCTCCATTTCTACACTCTGTAGGTTCCACATTATTAGTTATCTCAACAATACCCTTAACCACATCTATAACCACATCTTAATCCATATTCTCTTATGGGATTCCAAAAGAATAATCAGTATAAACTTAGTTGCCTATTCAATCCCAAGATTACAAAAGCATTACCTCTTCACAAAAAAAAATCATAATAATAACAAGTTAAAACACTAAAGAACTAGGATTATAGCTATCACATGTAAATCAAAGTACTTATATATAAAATAAAATAAAAAACTTAAACACATATCTTCTGCAGTCTCCAACAATATATCAATATATTACCACCTCACAAATATTTATACACATAAAATTAATACTAAAATCATGATGTAAACATCATAACCATACAAAACTATTAGCGCTAAGTTACAAATGGACAAAAGAGATCCTAATAATTAGAAAAAAAAACTATTTATTAACCAAGTCCCACCTTTTATTCTACTTCTCAGCCTGCTCATAGGCTAATTATACAACCATTAATAGGTAAATTAGTGCTAATGATCAAAGATCTAGACAGAATATGCCTACATGCATGTATTTGCAATGCTTTTGACCAAGTATCAACAAAAATATATATATATATATATATATATATTAAATCAATACAAAATATGGAACTCAATTGGTTAACTAAAGCAAGACATGACAAGTTATTAATTAAAATATGACAAGTATATCAGAACTATGAAAACTTAATGTAATTTGTTGTCTACAGTGCTATAACAGGTTTCTTAGAGGCAACATGAGAAGTGTCAGCCATCTGAAATGAGATTTTTTGAACAATATAGGGGAATAAAATGACACCCCATAATCAATAGGATTTTTTAAAGATAAATAGAATGGAATATATCAAATTGAAAAGAAGAATTTATTCTTGACATGGTATTCAAACAAGTTTTTACACAAAGCTCATAGTGCTATAAAGTCAAGTTAGTAGCCAGAAGTGGTGCTTAAGAATATTTTCAATAGGTAAATCATAAAAAGCAAAACTAAATTAACATCATCTTAATACCCAAGATAAATACTTACAAATAGAAGAAGATTAAGATAGACAAGAGCCGAGAATGATTATCGGAAAATTGTGAATACAAGATCTGGAGCATGATGATATAGGAGCGAGGAGGAAACAACGAGTGTTTGAGAGATAAAGAAATAACAGGTGAGATGAGAGTGACATGAACTCGCGGTGCTTGGGTTGAAAAATTAGGGTTAGTTTCATTATTTATATGCAACTATTACAATAGAATACCTTATATTAATAATATTTATAAATTAACCCTAATATAATCGTATCGACTCACTAACACGTTAAGCTAACCCGACACAAATTAGTTTGCTCATTTTAAATGTAATATAATAAAAATAATTAGTATAATAATAGTATCTAATATATATAATATATTTAAAATATATGTATATATATATATATCCAAATCTCTAAAACAATTTGAATTCGAATCCAAATGTGTAAGATTTGGATTCGTTTACTATCTAAATCCATTTTAGGATTGGGATTCGGAAAAAAAAAAATGAATTTGATTATATTATTTGAATCCGAATAATGAATCTCTCATTTTAGATTCGATTCGTGAATAGCCCAACTCTAAACATTAAATCATCAAATATATTTTTAACAAACTACTAGCGGTTTGCATGAGTGGTAAGCGAAAATCCCATTAATAATTTAAAAGTAAATAGAAAATGAAAAAAGTGGGATTTTTCGTTATTTTATAAATAATAAACATACATCAATGATTGTACTAATATTCAATAGAATGGAAAAAGAAACCATATATATGTTTTCTATATTTTGGAGTGTAAGCATCATGCAGGGCTGTGCAAGCCGGTGGATTCATTATTCCCAAAACTTTGGGTGCCACATTGCTACAGTGGGACACTGCTCTTGGTGCTTCCTTTCCCAAATATTTAAGATTAATGTCTATAAGCTCCACATCTTGACATGGAAAAGTACTACTACATGAAAGTTTTACTGCCACTGGACTCGAAGTTGTTCCTCTAATGTTTCTAAAGAAAGCTCCATTGATTTTTACCTTTGATGGAATCTATTAAAAACAAATACTTTAGCACAATAATGAATGATTAGTCCAATATATAGTTTGTTGATTATTAGTATATTACATACCTTTGGATTGCATTGATTCCATGGACAATACATTTGATCAATAAGAATAGGATTACCAATATTATTCATAATGATGTCCTCAAAATGAATGTTAGAAACGGTTCGTTCAAAAGAAGCAGGCCAGGTCTTAATTCTTACTCCATTTTGTCTGTTAGTGAATGTAGAATTTTTCACTAAAACTCCAATAACCGGTGCTTCACCTTTATACCTCCCTAAACTTCCTACACTTATTCCATGTCCCGGTCCACAATTAACTCTTTTGACTGTTATTTGGTTATTTCCATCTCCTAAAGAGACACAATCATCACCTGTTTGGTTGTTGAATCAAGCACTTTAATCAATGTGGATCTTCCTATATGGATTCCATCAGTATTTGGACTGTTTCCAGGTGCTAAAACAGTGAAGCGAATGAAAGAAAGATCATTACATCCCAGCACATTCACATGAAACTGTTTACTGTCTTTTGTCGTCACATCATGGACCACCCCACCTTTAATGAAATTGAAGCTCAAGTTCTGTTCAATTAAAAATGCATATTTATAATCAGTATCTGACACACTGTTAATGATTTAAATATATATATATATATAATGATGAATAATATAGTATATGTTTGGGACTGCTTGTGATTATGAATAATCCTTTATTGGATGGTGAAATTCTAAACATACCCCTCTCCCAATCTAAATTTACATCAATAGATTATTCTTCTACATGTAAATTTAGGATGAATGAGGGATATGTCTGGGATTTTATCACCCCATAAGTGATTTCATAATTAGAAGCAACCATAAAAACATCCATATAATACTTACAATTGGAAGGCTATTGCAATATGTTCCAAGGGTACACTTACCCCAACCTCTGGGACCTTGACCGTCAAAAATATCACCACCGTTCACAGTCAAATGGTCAATGTAGCTGAAAGAAATCCAACTATGTTGAGTAGTTCCATCTATTTGAGCTATTAAAGTTCCTTGAACTACAAACACAATCGGAGCCTTGCATGGACCTTGAAATGTAACAGGGCTTAAGTAGTATATTGCTTTTGGAATCACAACTTTTCTCGGGACAGATGATCCGCATGCATCTTTGAAAGCTCTGCTTATAGCCTTAGGAAACAAATAATACAAAAAATTATAGCATTCATCTTATTTTGAAATAATTTATTTAAACAAATTAGATAAATAAATTTAAAAAATTCTTTTTTGCACCCCGGATAAAAATCTACTTTCCAAAAAATTTAGTTTTGAAACTATCCTCAACTCAATGTTTTTGAAAAATAGTCATTAACGAAAAAAATTACCTCTATTATGTTTGTGTTTGGAGCTGCCCCATTAGTTTGATTATAAAAATCTGTAGCTTCAATTGTTGATATGAATAAAATTAAATATAATATTGTCATTCTTGTAGTTTTCATGGTGTTTTCTTTTGGTGCAATTTTCAATTTTTTTTTCTTTTTAATTATGAATTAGTTGATTCGTGAATAAGACTAATTTATATATTTTAAAACAACTTACTTTTTTTAATAAATAATTGTATTTTACAATTTTTAGTAAATTTTGATTGATTTTTTTTATTGGTATAACTTAAAAGCTAATCTTATGGTTATGTTTTTGCTACTATTTATAGGCACAATCTTTATGTTCAATTCATATAACCTTTCATTTGCAAAGTGAACAACATAAACCATTTATGCATTTATTTTAATATGTTACTTAACTATTATGTCAAAGTCAAAATTATCCAAATAAAAATAAATTCAATACCTATAATTTGTTTTGAAGTAATTATTCATTAAGTTTTCTATAACATAGAATAAAATTGTTTATCAAACGGTGGATTGTTTTAATTTTGTGCTTGTTTTGATTTCTAGAATATTTTTTTATCACTGAACAAGTTCTTAATTTGATTGGAAATTATGAGACCAATATTCTAACATCATTGTGGAAATTTCTAATAAAATAAAATTTAAAGTTTGATAACCTAATGAAAAATGGCTCCGCATAGTATAACTTTTTTTCCTCAAATAAGAAAGATATATAAACCATTTATTTGGATTTAAATATAAATATTGTAGTGTTCGATCATCACCCTTGGAGGACCCGAGGTGTGGTGGTGGGTATTGCCACATTACAATACAAATGCGATACATATAATTGTTAGGATTGTGACGAGAATTCGGGTATATTCCGGTATCCATAATTGTTTTGTAATTAGGAAAAGACTAGAAGATTATTTTGGAAGTGTCATATTTGATTAGGAATGGTATTTCTTAAAGTGGGATTCTAATTAGAAAATAGATCCTTGAGAATCCTAAATAGAAGAAGGTTTTCTTAATGGTTTGGGATTACTTTGTGACTAAGTAATCTAATGCTATAAATATGATGCTTGTATCTATTATTAGATATCCTGAAAGAACAATGTAGATCTAGTTGGTTAGGTTTGGGAGGTTCCCCATGGGAGCCTGGGAACCGTGGAGACCATGGAGAGCTTGAGTTCTAAGATCGAGTCCTGTTATCCTGTGAGAGCCATATTGGGAGAACTTGTGTGTGAGACTGTAACCAATGTAATTGGATTAGGGAGTGAGAAATGGGTATTCTGGTTGTAACTGTTGCTTTATTGTTACATAGTGAATTAGTCTCTCGTCGTCCTGACTGTCGTGGTTTTTTTCCGTTTTTGGTTTCCACGTAAAAACCTTGTGTCTTATTTTTATCTCCATTTCTTACCTACCAATACTCGTCTCCGCTGCATTGGATCACCGATTTGTTCAACAAGTGGTATCAGAGCTAGTCATGTTTTCCCAATAGTAATTATATAGCATTTATTCAAATAGCCTTGGGTAAATGAATACATGCATTTCAAATCCCATTTATATAGCATCCAGATAATTCATTTACAGAACTCATATATTTCAATCAAGTTCATAATGAGTTTCAAATACTGAATAAGTTTAATAAGTAAGTATCGGGAAGAAAAAGTATCATATTTTTACAATTCATTTCTTAAGTAAATAAGTTTGATCAATCATGAATAACAAAACAAGTAATGAGCTTCAAGTCACTTCATGAATGCAATGATTTGGTCTAACTAACAATCAGCTATTTAGGAATTTGAAAGGACAGAGGAAAAATAAAGAGAGGGGAAGGTTAGATTATCGTTGCATGGGTAACACTTTCACGCTCAAGCAAACACAATACAACATGCGTCTTAATAATGATAATTCATGTCACATGAATGCAAATAGAGAGGTATTTAAATTAATCATCCAATTCTTTCATAATCAAGTGTTTAAACACATAAAACATCAATAACATTAGATGATGGGACTACACAAACTCAAACAGACCCAAATGGATGAAAGTCAAACTTTGTCAAACCATGCATTCCGAGTCTTAGGTGACATGCTTGGTGACTAGCTAGTTGCAAAGCATGTTGTCTAGTTTTTAATATTTTTTAAAAAAAAAAAAAAATAGGCAGGTGACTTGTTGGAGACTAGCTAGTAGCAAATCAAGTTATCTAGGTGAGAATATTTGAAAATCAGACATTTCAAGCCACTTTCTATTCACGAAGCTACTTGTTAGGGTTTTATAAATTGCAATCTGAATGTCAAGCCGACTAGCAGGGCAATCTAGTCACGTAGTTAGTCTTCTAGGTGTAAAAACCCAGAATTTTAGAAATTTAAACGACAGCTTACCAGACTGCTTATTTGAGCTACTTGCTCAATTGAAATCTGCACTAAGATCAACCCAAATGCCTATGTAATGCATATGCATCATAAGTAGAAATATCAAAGAACATAACATGTCACATGGCAATCGACCCACCATATTGGGCTCACGACACTGAATAAGTAGTCTATTTTACCAACTTGTTGCAGACAACAGAACAACATTGAAATTTAGCATGTTACAAGTTTTATCCAATCAATGCTATATATCATATCATACATCAATATCTTCAAGGTCAAGTAAAATAGAGCATAAAACTTGAGATTCTAACTTTTAAGTTGAATGCCCTTAATTCTAACTCGGTCAACGAAAACGTGACAGTAAGGTTGAAGCCAATAATAAGAGTTAAAGCTCATGATGAACTCGAAGGCTGAACTCATAATAATTTATTGAACCCTCTTTTAGGCTGATTATCAAATTCTGAATTCTTAAATGACGGACCCGAAGGCCATGATGTGTCGCATCTGATGAGAGTCGTCACCCTAAGTTTTTTATTTTAAAGCCACTTAACGTAGTTTTAAATAACATATGTGAGGTACTACCTTCAAATCCTATAGCATGTTATTTTACTTCCTAATAAGCTAGATTAAGGGGAATTATGCTTTTTAGTGATCAAAACACCAAATAATCATTGAATCCATTCCATTTATTACCGTGGACTCTTAGAGGCCAATCGCACCCTATAATCCACATATACGCCAATAGTCATAAGGCATAAAACCAATATTCACAAGGTCAAAAATATATGGACATAATCATATCATCGTTTGCCAATCATAAGCATGTTTTCTCAATCATAATGCCAACTATATACATTTTGGCAATTTCTTACCATGTTGATCATTTCATCAAAGAGTCCACATTATTTCACCGATTCAACATATATGATGCTCACTACCTAGTATTCACTTGTTCACAATCATGTCATGATTTACCATCAATCATACACACAATTCATCATTTTTTAAAACCATATATCCATTTCTTGCCATTTAATTGTTTCATTAACAAATTTTAATGCAAAGAAGCACAAAACCACAGTTGACCAATACATAGAACACAAAAATGAAAGTGCTAATCTCCCGTCAACGAATAAAGCTAGCTAGATTGCCCCTAATTGATTTCCATGAACCTTCCAAATTGCCTAAACATAATATTAACACAACAATACTCATCAAAATTCAATACACAACAAGAATAACATCATCAACTCTAGAGCTTTCAAGTAATTGATGATTGGAGACCATAATTGCCTAAATAATAGACAGGTAGCATTACTAAATTCCTACACTTCTACTCGTATCATTAATTTCATAAAGAGAGCATCAAATGGAAAAGTTCCATCAACGGAGGATAGAGAGCTTATAAATGGGTGAAGTATACTGAGGGGGAGATTATAGAATCCTTTCTAAATAACAATGAAAGTTTGAATTAGCTTAGCTTAAGTGTATTTAGGTAGAGATCAGTGTTTGAGTAGGATGTGGTTGTATTTGTGTGTGTGTGGGGGGGAGGGGGGGTTTAGTATACATGAATTGAAGGTGAGAGATAGTAAGGGTTGTGGCAAAGATGAGTTTTTTCTTAGTAGGATTTAGGAGGTATAGATAGAAAAATATTTCAGTGGATGTTAATGCGCCTTTGAATAGGTTTTTGGGCCCAATATTAATCTAGCCCACTAACAGGCCCAATTGTCTTCGAGATCTCTAATTCAGTATACCATCCATTTTCAAATGTCATTTTAAATTTATAAATAGTTAACCCACACCAATAATTCATTTAATTTACAAAATCTCATTTTCCCCAAAAATTCCAATTTTGCTCAAAATTCTCAATTTTAGATAAAAGTCTAATAAACAAAAATATTTTCAAAATGATTTAATTAAATAATATTGAGCGTATGATTTCGTTCTATGGTTCCTAATTACCAAATTACCCCTATTGTGAATTTTTAAATTATTTTTACTTGAAATTTCACAAATTCAAACTTTGATCAAAAGTCAAAATTGACTCAAATTTTTTTTAAAAAAAGGATTTTTTTTAATGCCACAAAAAAGTTTAAGTATACAATTATAAGCCTACTTTGAAAATTTAACAAAAATAAACTTTTATAAGTTTGAATTTCACTCCATAGGTCATTCACAAAATCTGTAAACAGCGCGATTTCAGGGATACTTTGAAAAATTAGCCCCATGAGTGAAAACCAAACTTTTCAAAATTTGTTTTCGTAAATTTTTTAAAAATAAGCTTATAATTGTATTTTGAAGTTTAAAAAATCCACTTAAAAAAATAATCGTTTAAAAAAAATTAGGCATTAAAACCGAACGCTACAAATATAGTTAATGTTTTTATACATTTTATTGATTTGACGAGTCTAAATTATAAGAGTGAATTTATTTTTTTCTTTTCCATTCCAATTTTACCGATAGAATTAAATGTCATAAAATTATAGTTTATTTAATAAATTAAATTAATTCACATTAATCTAAATATTATCAAACCGCTATTAAAGAGGTTTATGTGATTTATTTTTACACATCAACTTATGTAAACATTATTTTTATACATGAAAATGTATAAAGACGTTAGACTATTAATTACAGATCTAATTTATCATAACCAAATCATTCTATTTTCGAAAAGTAGATTCAGATAACAATGCCATAAAGTACTGAATTATTCTTTCACTATTGTTTTGTTTAGCACATTAACTTTGTTTCATCCCACCATCGTTACACCCTTAGTCAAACAAACCATTACTTGTTTTATGATTTTATTTATTGGACAAAGTTGTAACAAGAATTTTACTCTTTTTCTTTTGACAAGAAAGGAAAAAAAATATCATTATCTCTCGCATCACTATCATTAACTCGTCATTTACTTGTGTACTATGGAAATAGAAAAGATTTAGGTGGATCCGACCAATTATTACTTCACACGTATATATTAAGTTATGGGAGACAAATTTTATATCATAGTTCCGACCTACCTAAAACCTTATAAAATTCAAATAATGTTAAAGCAAGATTGTTATGTTCGGTTAATCCATAGTCTATATCTATTGGGAATTTGTTTCAGCCTTCTTCGCTTTTTTGGGAGTTCCCTCTATTTAAATTTCTAGTCTGTTTTGGTATTTACGGGAGGAATGGAAATTCTTATTCTTATAATTTCTATGCCCTATTTATAATTTTTTTTTTCAAATTTCTAAATTTATCAATCACAGTTAAGTTTACAACTTACTAAAATACTTTTTTTATAAATAATAATATTTAAAATAATAAATATTAATAGATTACAATAAAAAAATTTGTTTGTTTATTTTTTTATTCTTAACTAGAGTTTTGGACCCGTGCGGTACGCACGGGTGTTAAAATATACACTAAATATATATTTTTGAAAATTCTCGTAAATAATAAATAATCAAATGTAAATCTCTCGTAAAACGAATAATATGTCACAGAATATCCCGGTCAATCGACAATAAAATAAATAATAATAAAAGGACACGAAATCCATTAGATAAAAAAAGAAAGACTAAACAGATTTAAAGAGATGGATCTCTTTTCACTCTTAGTAATTTGTATTGTTGAGATCAAATCATGCAAAATCGAATGAAATTATTATGAATCTCACTTATTCTTAATTCTTTTGGTGCAACTCGCGGTGAAGTACACTTCATCAAAATCAATACATATATTAGTATTTGCAATTTTATTGTTTTAAGAAAACAAAATGTAATTATTTAACTTATCAGATAAATTATATGAATTTTGTGTAGGACAACATTCAATTTGTACCTTTATCAAGTGCTTGGGAAGACTTCTTTGAATACATATTTGGTTATGGTTTTTAGTACTACACCATACTCGTCTAAAATAAGTATTTTTTAGACCTTTAAGATTAGTTGCTCGGGATACATCGACATATAATTAACGGCGCTTAAAAACAGGTCTTTTGAGATAGAGACCTACATTATTTAGAGATTGTCCCCGACTCTTGTGTTATGGTTATTGCAAATGATAATGAGATAGGAATCTGTCTCCTCTTAAATTTAAATGGTAATATCGAATCCCACAACGTTAATGTAAGTTACAGTATCAGCATATCTTCTACCCAACAGTTAAACTCTGAATCACTTAACTTCCAAGACTCTTATTTCTAACCTTGCAATGATCAACATTGTACAATTGCATAATCTTGCCGAATGATCAATATTTCGTAATAGCATCGCCAGTATACCAACTCTGAGTTTAAGTTCATGAAGTGGTAAACCTGAGCACTTAATTCTATTGAAAAATTTTAGACTGTAGAGGTTAGTAAATATATTGATCGCTGTATCCGATTGGCACACCGAATCTGAACTTTGGTAAATCATTTCATCATTAACACTAATCGATATCATTTAAGTGTTTACTTCTTTCACCAAATCCAACATCAGAGTTAGTATAGCGCGCTACTGCAAGTATGTAGGATCGTTAATGTACCGATCAAACGAATGATATATTACTTCTACTACGGAGCCGAGCAAATTAGGAGATTCTTCTATTAACTGATCTCTAGGCATATCAATTTCAGATATCTTTTTTTTTCCTCTTATAATACCATCACCGATGCTTAAAATCTAGAATTTAATAAAAATCTTATTTATATAGTAATGGCAAAAATAATTAGTGTGTTACGCTTCCGATGTAAGATAATAATTAGTTTAAATATAACATATAGTAGGGAAAAATAAAATAATATATTTTAAATAACAAACTAACCTAATGAATTAATTAATACTTGTGTTAATATGTAATTTAATATAAAAATGCTTACATATTGTTTTATTATAGCGCCACTTATCAACTCGTGGTTAATTCACTTGGTTAGGTTTTTCATTTTATTATAGTAGAGAAGATATATTGTTATATTGATTTTACGTTTGTATCATATTTAAAAATTTAAAATTGAATATAAAAATCTAAAATATTTTAAACTTTTTATTAAAACCTATAGCGACATGTACCTTTTAATTGTACAAATGGCATCAATGCCTTAAAGGTCGATATGAAAACTAATTCAATAAAAATCTCATTTATATAAGAGTGACGAAAATAATTACTGAGTTACGCTTCTGATGTGGGATAACAATTAGTTGAAATATAACATATAAAAATATATATATATATATATAGATTTTTTAAATGACAAAATAATCTAATGAATTAATTAATACTAATGTCTTAATATGTAATTTAATATAAAAATACCTACATGTTATTTTTTTAAAGCACCATTTGTCCGCACATGGTTAATTCGCTTGATTTGTTTTCTTCTTTTATTATAATAGAGATAGAGATAATGATAAAGATAAAGATAAAGATACTATAATATAGATTTTGGGTAGTTGTATCCAAAATGTGGAATATATTAAACTGTTATTAAAACCTGTAGCGGCAAGTAACTTTCAATCGTATAAAGGACACTAATGCCTTAAAGATCGATATGAAAATTAATTCAGTAGAAATTTCATTTATATAGTAGTGACGAAAATAATTAGTGAATTACGCTTCCAATGTGGGATAAAAAATAGTTGAAATATAATATATAGTTAAAAATAAAATAATATATTTTAGATTATAAAATAACATAATAAATTAATTAGTAATTATATGTTTATATATAATTTAATATAAATTTGCTTACATATTATGTTTTTATAACACCACTTGTCATCATGTAGTTAATTTGTTTGTTTAGATTTCTCCACTTATAAAGCTAAATGTAGAGAATAGAGATGAGAGGGAGAAATTTCTTATTTAAGATTCTTATTTATTTGTTTGTATTGAATTGATTCGGTTTTTAAAACTGACTTGATTTAATTTTTGAGATGTTATGATTGTATTTATAAAATAATTTATTTATTCATATTTTTAATTTAATAGAAAAGATATGTAACATGTTTGGTTGAACATCCTTTTTTAAGAAAATGGTAAGTAAATTTTAACTTTAACCAAACATAAACTATTATATATATATATATATATATATATAAAATGAAAAAAAACTTTTATTATTAATATAATAATATAATGATAATATAGATTTTTGGACTCATGTCAGTTTTAGAATTTTAAAGTTGAATTCAAAAATTGAAATAATATAAATTCATATTTAAATCTCTAATGGCAAGTAGCTCTATTTAATTTACAAAGAGCACCAATGTCTTCAAGATCACTGTGAAAACTAATTAAAAAAAAAATCTCCTTATATAGTGGCGGAGAAAACAATCACTGAGTTATATTTCCGATGTGGTATAACAATTAGTGTAAATATAATATATAGTTGGAAAATCTATATTTTTTTTAAATAGGAACATTTGAATATTAGAATTTATTACATAATCTGTACAAAAGGTGGGGATTCATTAAAATGTCGAAATAACCAACTTAGTTAGTTAAAATTAAAGACTAAAAAAATAATTTTATAAATAAAAAAAAATGACGTGTCGCATTTTTAGGGAGCCACTTGTCAGCACGTGGTTAATTAGTTTTGTCAATTTCCTCTTTTTATTATAACTAGAATTTTGGACCCGTGCGGTACGCACGGGTGTTAAAATATACACTAAACATATATTTTTGAAAATTCTAACAAATAACAAATAATCAAATGTAAAGTCTCTCGCAAAATGATTAATATATCACATGATGTCCCGATCAACCGATAATAAAATAGAAAACAATAAAAGCAAATGAAATCTAAGAGATGAAAAAAAGAAGACTAAACAAATCTAATAAAATATGAATCTATTTCCACTCTTAGTCATTTGTGTTATTGAGATCAAATCATGCAAAATTAAGTGAACTTATTATGAATCTGACTTATTCTTAATTCATTTGGTGCAACTCGCGGTGAAATGCCCTTCATCAAAATAAATACAATATTAGTATTTGCAATTTTATTGCTCTAAGAAAAGAAAATGTAATTACTTACCTTATCAGATAAATTACATGAACTTTGTGTCGGATAACATTCAGTTCGTACATTTATCAAGTGTTCGAGAAGATTTCTTTAGATACAAATTTAGTTATGGTTCTTAGTACTACACCATGCTCATTCAAAATAAGTATTTTTAGACCTTTAAGATTAGTTGCTCGGGATAATCGACATATAATTGACTGTGCCTGAAAACACGTCTTTTGAGGTAAAGGCCTACACTATTTAGAGATTGTTCCTAACTCTTGCATTATGGTTATTGCAAATGATACTGAGATAGGGAATTGTCTCCTCTTAAATTTGAATGGTAATATTGAATCCCATGGCGTCAATGTAAGTTACAGTATCAGCATATTCTGCCCAATAGTTAGACCTTGAATCACATTAACTTCCAAGACTCTTATTCCAAACCTTGCAATAATCAACCTAGTATCATTGCATAATCCTATCGAGTGATCAATATTTCGTAATAGTATCACTGTTATACCAACTTTAAGTTCATGAAGTAGTAAAGCCAAGCACTTAATGTTATTTAACAATTTTAGAGTGTAGAGGTTAGTAAATATATTGATCGCCGTATACAATTTGCGCACCAAATCTGAACTATGGTAAATCCTTTCATCACTTACATTCATCGATATCATGTAATTGCTTACCTCTTCCACCAAATCCAACATCGGAGTTAGTATAGCGTGCACTTGCAAGTATGTAGGATCATTAATATACCAATCGAACGAATGATATATTGCTTCTACTACAAAACCAAGCAAAAGATTCTTCTGTCAACAAATCTTTAAATATATCAAATTCTGAGATTCTTTTTTTTTCTCCTATAGTACCATCACCGGCGCTTAAAATCTATTCTATAAAGTTTTTAAGAGCAGATGACTCTATGGACGATGATATTGATTGGAGTCTCATATTATTAGTCAGTATCAAAATCATGTAGTACTCCTAGAGAGTTCAATAATTTATTGTTGCATTTACCACTTGGCTTCTACTACCTTTTGTATGGCAGGTAAAATCTGCCTAAAATCTCCTCCTAAAACAATAATCTTACCACAACACTATGTTCTCATTTTCGAGATCAACTATTATCATCAAGTCCTTCAATGTCCTGTCTACTACCCCGAAGCAATGCTTGTGTACCATTGGTGCCTCATCCCGTATGATTAGTTTTGTTTGTGCACTATTAGCGCCTCATCAAGCCCTCAATGTCCTGTCTACTGCCCTGAAGCAATTAGTTAAAAAATATAACATATAGTAGAAAAAATAAAATAATATATTTTAAATGAAAAAAATTACCCTAATGATTAATTAATATTTATGTGTTAATATGTAATTTAATATAAAAATGCTTACATGTTATTTTTTTTAGAGCGTCACTTATCAGCACGTGGTTAATTCGCTTTGTTAGTTTTCTCTTATTTTTTTTGAAAATAGATATAAAGATATTTTAATATTGATTTGGGGTTTGTATCAATTTCAAAAACTTAAAATTGAATCCAAAATTTAAAATATTTTAAACTTTTATTAACACCTATAGCGGCAAGTACCTTTTAGTTGTACAAGGGGAACCGATGCCTTGAAGGTTGGTATGAAAAATAATTCACTAAAAATGTCATTTATATAGTAGTGACGAAAATAATTAGTGAGTTATGCTTCCGATGTAAGACAATAATTAGTTAAAATATAACATAGAGTAGGAAAAAAAAAATATATTTTAAATAACAAAATAACCTAATGAATTAATTAATACTCACAAGTTAATATTTAATTTAACATAAAAAAAGCTTACGTGTTGTTTTTTAGAACCCCACTTATCAGTATGTGGATAATTCGCTTTGTTAGGTTTTTATTTATTTATTTATTTTTATAGTACAGATAGAGATAGAGATAGAGATATAGATAGAGATAGAGAAACTTCTTATTTATTTTGTTTGTATTGAATTAATTCTATTTTTAAGAATGAATTTATTTGATTTTTGAGATAATATGATTGCGATTATAAAATAATTTATTTATTGACATTTTTAATTTAATAAAAAAAATTATAAAACATGTTTGGTTGAACTTCTTCTTTTAAGAAGATGATTAGTAAATTTTAAGTTTAATCTATATATATATATATATTGAAAAAATAAAAGTTATATTATTATTATAATAATATATAATAATATAGATTTTGAATTCATGTCAATTTTAAAATTTTAAAATTGAATTCAAAAAATAAAATAATATAAACTCATATTTAAACCTCTAGTGGCAAGTAGCTCTTTTAATTTACAAAGAGCACCAGTGCTTTCAAGGTTGATGTGAAAACTAACTGAACAAAAATATCTTTATATAGTGGTGGAGAAAATAATCAGGGAGTTATATTTCCGATGCGGTATAACAATTAGTGTAAATATAATATATAGTTGAAAAATATATATATTTTTTAAAATAGAAAAAATTGAATATTAGAATTTATTATAGTAATGTGCAAAAAAAGTGGAATTTTTCCATCTAGGGATGAATTAAACTTGCCTATTAAAATGTCGAAATAACCAATTTAACTAATGAAAATTAAATACTAAAAAGTAATTTAATAGAAAAGTATGACGTGTTTTTTTTAGAGCACCACTTGTTATCACGTGATTAATTTACTTTGTTAGGTTTCTCATTTAATTATAATAGAGATAGAGATAGAAATGATATAATGTCGATTTCGGGCTTGTATCAATATTAAAAATTTAAAATTGAATCCAAAAATCTAAAATATTTTAAACTTTTATTATAACTTATAGTGGAAAGTACCTTTTAATTGTACAAATGACACAAATGTCTTAAAGATCGATATAAAAACTAATTCAACTAAAAATCTCATTTACATAGTAGTGGCAAAAATAATTAGTGAGGTATGCTTCCGGTGTGGGATAGCAATTAGTTGAAATATAACACATAGTATTAAAAGAAAAAATATATTTTAAATAACAAAATAACCTAATGAATTAATTAATACTTATGTATTAGTACGTAACTTAATATAAAAATGCATACGCGTTATATTTTTATAGCATCATTTATTAACACGTGGTTAATTCGTTTGATTAGGTTTCTCATTTTATTAAAATACAGAATAAATATTATTATATTGATTTTGAGTTTTAGCATATTTAAAAACTTCAAATTAAATCCAAAAATCTAAAATATTTTAAACTTTCATTAAAACCTATAGCGCCGTACACCTTTTAATTGTACATAAGGCATCAATGCCATAAAAATTAATGTGAAACAAATTCAATAAAAATCTCATTTATATAGGAGTGAGGAAAATAATTAGCGAAGTACGCTTCCGATGTGGGATAACAATTAGTTGCAATACAACATTTAATAAGATATATATATATATATATATATATATATATGAAAATAAGAAATGTTTACGTGTTGTTTTTTTTAAGCACCATTTTTCAGTACGTGCTTAATTCGATTTGTTAGTTTTAATCTTTTATTATAATAGAGATAGTGATAGTGATAAAGATAAAGATACTATAATATAAATTTTGGGTTTGTATCAATTTTAAAAATTTTAAATTGAATCCAAAATCTGAAATATATTAAACTTTTATTAAAACTATAACGGTAAGTATCTTTTAATTGTATCAAAGACACTAATGTCTTCAAGTTTGATATAAAAATTAATTTAGTAAAATTCTCATTTATATAATAGTTATGAAAATAATCAGTGAGTTACGCTTTCGATATGGGATAAAAATTAGTTGAAATATAATACATATAGTAATATATATATATATATATATAACAAAATACAAAAGAGGTTTTGTAGTTCATATGGTTTAAGAATTCGACATGTGGCATACACATGAGAGGTGTTATGCAATTATAATGTGTCACGTGGAGTTCATTTGCCACGTCAACCACTTCATTTCATATCTTCTCAAATCCCACGGTGACAAGTGTTAGTCAATTACTTTCATTATTGTGCTTTATTATTTCCTTTCGAATCATTTCTCTCCTTCTTCTTCAACCCTTTCTCTTTCTCTTGTCTAAACATTTCCATATCTCTTATTAAAATAACTCTTCTGTCTTTTATTTTCTCCAATTTTCATTGTCAATATTTAGTTTATTTAGAGTTTTATATTTCTAATCAAATATCTATCCTACAATCCTGATTCCTACAATCCTGATTCCTTCATCACGCTCTCTTTCACCTATGTGAGATTGATCTTTCTCCTCTATTTTCTTGCAAATCCAACAATCCATGATGCCTTGCATTTCGAAAAGAAAAGCTTCGTCTAGCTACACATGATCCCCTTTTCCTCCTCTTCCTCTTTAATTATTCGGTACGACCACTCACTCAGGTAAGTCTCTCTCTTCCTCACTCCCTTACATCTTTTCAAATTCATATCACAGTTTTCTTCTTTACCTAAAGGACACCAACCATTGAAAGTTAAAGAAACTGAAAACCACATGTTAAATTGTCTTTATTTCATGAAGCCATGGCCATGATGCAAATCAAAATTAACTTATCCATATAGTCATCATGATTGGTGTAGGTACGCATCCCCTTTTAAATCGATTACACACCGGCTGCTATATTTATATTCCGATCATGATAAAATCTT
Source organism: Cardiospermum halicacabum (assembly GCA_031304145.1). NCBI lineage: Eukaryota > Viridiplantae > Streptophyta > Magnoliopsida > Sapindales > Sapindaceae > Cardiospermum > Cardiospermum halicacabum. The sequence continues at coordinate 16,415,740 of CM062389.1, forward strand.
TTATTTTTTTATCATTGATTTTTAATTTAAGTGATAATAATTTTTTATTCAATTGGTATGATAACATTTGATTTTGATATTTATATACAATTGATTTTAACACACTGGCTGTTGAAACCGCTGTACGTTATTTTAAACTCTTTTCACTTTATAAATATCTTTGATATTTTTACGAGTGTTCTCATCAATATCTATTCTGTATCTTATTTCTCCACTCATCTCTTTCTTTCTTTTTCTTCATACGTATATTTGTTTCTATTTTACCGTTCCTCTCAATCAAATGAGCAACCAATTATAGTGTAGATTTGGTAATTATTTTTTAAATCCCCACACACTCCAAAATATGTTTATTATATTTTATTACTTACTATTAAAAAAAAAATACACACTATTAAAATACAAATGTTAAGTACAAAAATAATAATTTACTAAATAAGAAAACAAAAACAAAATAATCAAAATATCAATCATCTAATCAATTTTCTATGAAATAAATTAAAGTAAAAAAAAAAATGAACATCATAACTGCCAATAATAAATACAATAATAATAATTATTATTTTTTACTCGAACTAATTTTATGGTATTTCTAAAAAAAAATTGAAATACACACTAAAAATTGAATGGTGCGAATAATATTTGAATTTATAAACAATTTATTTTTATTGAAGATGAAGGTCAATGGTAGGAAATATATAATTAATGATCATAAATACTTTTACATTTATATGTAAACTTTAATTCTATTAAATATTATAATAAAACTTATTAAATCAACTATTAATTATCAAAATAATGAGGGATGATTTATCATTATTTAAATTTTTTTTTCATATTCTACTGTAAATTAATAAATGTTAACGTAATTTTAATCTCTCTTTATATCTTCATTTTTATATTTTATTTATAATTTTATTTTAAATATTTAAAATTAATTTTCATATTTATTATATTTTTATCTATTTTTGAATTTATTATTTCATAAATTTATCATTTAAGATTATTTGTCATATTTTTAATATGAATTTAAATGAACTATTAATAATAAATATTTATATTTTATTCATTATCAATTATAAAGACTAATCTATATCTATATATTTATAGGAATGAACTCTTAAGCGCTATTGAAAATTGAAAATCACAAGAAAAGAGAGAGTACATTTTAGTTGTTTTGGTTTGTATGATTATAATGTCATTAATTCACCTACACGCAACGCTTGGGTCTATTACCTAATTTATATATAAATGTAGATGGACACAGCAAAATTATAATTGAATATCATTTTTCTGATATGGTGGATCAATCAATGACATCCAATTATCCCTCTAACTAATCTCTTCTTTCTTTTGTATATTATTATTTCTTCCATTTTTAATTATTATCATTATGTAAATCTCTTTTTATGAATATTATTAATATATAACTTATAAATAATATTGATGTCCCAAAATGTATTTCGAAATTACTCTATGTATCTATCTATAAATTACGCAAGTAATGGTGTTATATGTCATTCTTTTCATATGAAGTTTTTATGATGCTCTAAAAGATTGATTTACATAATAAAAATTCTTAAACATTATTTGAAGACAGAGAAGATATGACATCGTTAGAAAAAGAACTACTTAGCTAATCGGCAAGTAAAATTTAAAGAATAGAAAAATGAAACATTTGATGATATCACTTTTTGCCTTTATTGGTGAAGCTAGGGTGAAATAGGCTAACCGTGATACATTTGGGAAACCTGAATTTGGTATGAATCCCATATTGTTGTGAATCAGTTAGTGAAGTCACTACCTACAATGAAATGTATATAACTCAAAGGTCATTCTTGAAAATAATCTAATTGGATTTTATTTTGTTTTACTTATGATTACAGCTAATTCTTATTTATTTTTTGGTTAGACAACTTTAATTTTTATTATTAAACAATTTATGTTTTATTTTTTTTAGTTTAAAATTTTAATTTTAAAATAAAAATATTATTCTCGTGCAAAGCACGAGTTGTTTTCCTAGTTAATACATATATGTTAATATGTAATTTAATATAAAAATACTTAGGTATTGTGTTTTTATAACGTCAATTGTCATCATGTAGTTAATTTGTTTGTTTAGGTTTCTCCATTTATAAAGATAAATATAAAGAATAGAGAAGCTTCTTATTTAAGCTTTTTATTTGTTTTGTTGGTATTGAATTGATTCGATTTTTAAAAATGAATTGATTTAATTTTTGATATGCTATGATTGCGATTATAAAATAATTTATTTATTCATATTTTAAATTTAATAATAAATTATAAAATATGTTTGGTTGAACTTCTTCTTTTAAGAAGATGGTAAGTAAATTTTAACTTTAACCAAATATATATATATATATATATATATATATTATATATTATATATATAAACTTCTATTATTATTATTATATATAATAATATAATGATAATATAAATTTTGGATTCATGTCAATTTTAAACTTTTTTAAATTGAATCCAAAAAATAAAATAATATAAACTCATATTTAAACCTCTAGTGGCAAGTAGCTCTTTTAATTTACAAAGAGCACCAGTGCCTTCAAGGTTGATGTGAAAACTAACTGAACAAAAATCTTTTTATATAGTGGTGGAGAAAATAATCTGAGTTATATTTCCGATGTGGTATAAAAATTAGTGTAAAAAGGTGAATAGAAAATTTGAATATTAGAATTTATTACAGAATCTGTGTAAAAAGTGAGAAATTATTAAAATGTCGAAATAACCAATTTAGTTAATTAAAATTAAAGGCTAAAGAAGTAATTTTATAAAAAATATGACGTGTTACATTTTTAGAGCACCACTTGTCAGCGCATAGTTAATTGGCTTTGTTAATTTCCTCCTTTTATTATAATAGAGATAGAGACATGGATTTTCTAGAAAATCTAGTAGATCCACCTAATAAGTAAATATCTTTAATAATATTCCTAAAATAATTATACTGAAACAATATGTCAACGATGAAAAAAAAAAGCAAAGAATATTTTTTGACACTTTATTAAAAATATTTTTTCGAATATTTTTTGTATTTTCTTCATAGAGAAAGTTTAATAGATTATTATTATTATTATTATATTAGGACATTAGTACAAACTTTGATTTTCCTTTATTTTACAAAAATAAATTTTAAAAATCTAAAATATTGAGAGACGTAATTATCAAAATTACTAAAAGAGCAAATGTTTGATATTATATATATATATATATATATCAATTTTGTTAATTTTGAGAAGTCACCCGTTGATTATAGTTAATATCATCGGTATATTAAGTGTTATATTGTCTTGATTTCTAAATTAAAAAAATTTCACTAAAAAAATCTTATTCAATATTTCTTTTTATTAAAAAATAGTATATTTAAAGTAAAAATTAAAAATAAATATAAATAAATAAATATTTTTAAAATTACAAATTCATCAAAATAATAAACTTTTGATTATTTAAAAAAGCTTATATATATATATGTGAACATAAATTTTAAAAAATCCAACGTATGATAATAGTATATTTAATATGTATAAAATGTAAAAATAAAAATAAAAAAGTAAGAGTTTTGTATTAACTGTGACAATTAAATCATAATTAAGATGGATTTTTATTTATATATTTCACATATTATAATTTTAACAAATATTTTAATAATTAAATTATATTATAATTAAGATGGATTCTAATTTATATATTTCACATATTATTTCATTTATCACATTAATTGGATTCTTTATCTTTTTGGAATATATATTTATATTGTTTATAATTAATGTGATATTCTAAAATAGGAATAAAAATATAAGGTTTAGGTTTGTTTGTTTTTGTTTCATATATTCTAAATATTTATTATTTTTAAATTTCAAAATACAATATATTTGATTTTTCCAATGAACTTTATTGAATATCAAAATAGAATAATTGAGATTCAAATAAATGAGCATTTATTGTAGGTAATAATTATTCAATTTCATTATTTAGCTTTAATTATTAAATATATAAAATAATATGTTATTATACTTATAAATTTAATCTTTGGAATATGTGGATAAGTTTTTTAAAAAAGATTTTTATTATATTTTTTAAAATCTTGATGAAATAAATTAACATATAAAGATTTAAATAGTGGTACATCTTTCATATTTTAATATAAAAATCATAATACATATTTCACAAGTAACAATATCTTTACCTTACTTATTTACTAAAAATTCAAAAATTAAATTTATTTAATAAAATATTTATTCAATAAGACACATGTACAATAATACTATTATTAAAAAGATTTTTGTATGATATTTAAATTTTAATTAATTTTTTGTAGACATATTGTTCACGTCATAAAATGGAAAAAAATAATAATTTATAGAACTAATAATATTCATTGTCAAATATACATGAGTGAACTCACACGCTTCACTTAAAATAGATATATAATATATAATTAAAATACATGAAAATTACTAACATAAAAATAAATAGAGTATATATTAAGTCATAGTGCTACTTCGATATCGGTGAGTTGCATTGCATATGTAGTAGATGTCTACAAAAAGAAAAAAAAAACTTAAATTAGATTAAATTGTTACAAAATTTGAATAATTAGAATAATATGAGACAAAGAAATAAAAATAAAATAGGAAAAAAAAATTAGTAAAATACTTAGAGAAATATTTGAAAAAAATAAAATTGATTAAAAAATAACATTTAAGAAAAAATAAAAAAAATTATAGCAGAAAAGAGATTTAATGAAAATACTCACCAAATAAAAATACTTGAAAAAACATAAAAAGAATAAAATCGATTAAAAGATTATATGGAAGAAAAAAACAACATAAAAGTATGACAGAAAATTAAAAAAACTTACCGAAGAGATATTTGAAAAGAATAAATTAACTAAAAAATATAAGATAAAAATAATTATGAAGAGATATTTGAAAAAAAATTAATCAACTAAAAAATATAAGATAAAAATAATTATAAAATAAATAAAATTGAATAAGAATACTCACCTTCACTACAAATATAATGTTTATAATATTTTAAAAATAGTAAATAATTATTCTAAAAATATATTTTACCTATTTAAAAAAGATACAACAGTAATAATGGAAATAAATAGATGTTTAGTGTGTGAAGCACACTTCCATGTAAAATTACCACATAACCTTATAATTTAATTAAATTAAATATTAAAATTGTCATTTTATTAAAAATAGCGACGTGTCACTTTTTTTACGATGCCACTTGTCAAAACGTGGTTAATTCACTTTTCAATTTCCTCCTTTTATTATAATAGAGATATATTTAAATATTAATTAATTCTATTACTTTCAACCATTTTATTATATTTTAAATTTATTATATAATTATTTTTAAAATATAAACTATAATGATTATTCAAAAAATAACAATAATTATACAAAAATAAATAATAAATAATTAATAAATAATTATATGTATAAATCAATTTAATATTAAAATTTATAATTTATATTATAAATAGAATTATATATTTAGGTAATTTTATAATATAATTTATGTTGGGCATGGGCTTATGGACCTTGTAATGGTCCAGCCCAATCTTATATTTGGTGGGCTTAAGGCTATTGGCCTGGATGTTGGTGTACCCAAGATAAGCCCAGTTTAAGTCCTTATTTGTCCACTAAATAATAGATAAGAATGTAATTAGTGATAAGAATTCAAATTGTTGAATTCAAATCAGTTTCAGTTAAAGTGAGATGGTCTTGGATTACTGTGAATAGACCTTTCCACTCCACTCATAACACACGACAAGAAACACAATAGTAAACATTTGGGAAGTGAGACTTTAGAGAGGTTTGCAATAAGCTCAAGAAAAGGTGTTTTCACGTTCATTTTTCATTGGGGTTCTAGCTGGTGGCTTGAGCAATGTTTACAAGAGATTCAACTCTGAATAATTGACAGTAATTGCTCGTATTCTTTTTCTGTTGCATTTATGTATGTTGATTATGTTAGAATGCCTATAGGATCAACATTAGTACCAAAGCCTATCAAGATTATTTTTGTTGGTCGTAATAATGCTACCATTGATAAATTTTGCATGATTGAACGTAAACTAGATGTTAAAAAATTAAATTATGCATGTTTTGTGGTTGTTTTTGGGCTTTATTTAACTGTACAAAATTTTATTTCATGTATATTATATATCAATGGATTCATTTTGAAATAATGAATCTGTCGATATGTGGTACAAATTTTTTCATTGAGAAACGAAAAAGTTATGGTCTTCCAAAAATTGGGAACATATTCGAAAGAATCAGGCCAATCAAAATCTGATGAGTTTATGTTAAAGTATCTTCCCTTGTCACAGTGCAGAGAGTGGTGTTCACCGTCAACGACCAGAGTTCTGAATACAATAACCGACGGTACGACTGGAAAAAGGACGGCGAGCGGAGCAGATGGCGACCACCTCGACCGTCGCATGATAGCACAGTGGCTTGTGTACCACACGCGCCTAGCAGCCGAGTGTAGCGCACAGGGGTGGTGCAGCTCCCCTATTAGAGCCTAGTCAGCGGTAACGTGCCACCACGTCAGTATTTTTTGCTGACTGGCCAAACTATGACATAAGGCACCATATGGCGGACATGTCAACATTGACGTGGTCGCCAGTGTCGCGGCCATGTCAGCCCAAGGGCTGACTGTGTTTGCTGACACGGCAACACCAGACGACGACGCCTGGGCAGGCCACATGTCGCTAGTAGCAACCATGCTGCCCTGGCCGGTGCATCGTCGACACAACGCCGACCAATGGCGGCGCGTGACCGTCACTTCCGACCGGGAGAATAATTCATTTAAAGAAATAATTTTTTTTCAATTTGAGTAATTGGTTTTTTATTTATCTATTTATCTCTTTCTAACCTTTTATGCCATATTTTTCAGATATTATGTATACGAATATTTGGAGAATTTATGCGATTATCATTTTCTAAATAAGAAGGCATTATTTTTTATATTTTTTTTATATTTTTCTAATGTCGTTTGCATGCTTATGGCATATGCATTTGCTTATTTTGCGCAGGTTATGACTTATAGATATGGTTACGTCGTGGATGATAACTTCAGGGACCCTACAGAAAGGGTGACACAGTATCCACAAAGGCACCTAACATCGGCCACCGTCTTCATTATGCCTCCTAAACTTCACATATGATTTTGCCATCGCTTTCTTATAGATGTGCTTACCTAGTCTAGTAACAGCATTCGCTTGCTTCACCACCGCTACCTCTACATCACTCTATTAGATTTAAGTTTGCACCACCTATTCCCCATCCACGCCCTCCGGTAGGACAATATTTCAATCCACCACCTCCTCAGTGATCTTTGGTGGTACGTCCAAATGTCCACATGATCCTGGACATTATTGGGTTGCTCAAGCTTATATTTTCCCTCCTCCGGACCAACAATCGGTTGCTCGCACTCATGCACCTCCACCGGTTCAGCATATGCATGGAGCTTATGTGCCAAGGGAGAACATCAATTTCATGGATGACATACTTGCCGAGCAGCAAGCGGCTGCTGAAGCTTAGTTGGAATAAGAGAATGAGGATGATGATGAGAATTAAGTAGCCTAATGGAATGGTGAAGAGGAAGGATTCGTCGAGTGGGATGACGAGGAAGAGATAGAGATAGCTGATTCAGACGATGTAGAGATGAATCCTAAGATATTAGAAGAGGCTCAGGATGGTGATAGTGTGATTACTAAGCCTAAGTACACCTTGATTGGGACCTAAAGGATTACCCATAGACATTATATGTCTATTTTTAGAGTTATTAATGTTTTCTTAGAACTATTTAGTGTACAATTTATAGTATGATATATTATATATTCTTCCTCTGTTTTTTATTAATTGCTACACTTTCTCCATTTGGAAATGATTTTTTAATTGCTACACTTTCCATTTTTAGTTAAAAAAAACTTATCAAATTACTTATTTACTCTTCATTCTCCCACCACCCATACTCTGTGGGACCCACTTTTTTTTATAATCAATCTATTACTTTTTCATCTACTATTAAGGGAGCCACTTTCTATTACCACTAAGGGTAAAAGAGGAAATAAAAAAAGGCATTAGGTAATGGAGCTACAGTAAATGTAGTTATTAAAAAAATGGAGGAAGTATATATTTAGATTACATAAATTCTTTTAAGATTATTAGTTGCTGAATTTTTATGGATAATATATGTTTGTATGCTTAGACTTGTTTGCACACTGCATAATTAACGAATCGATGAAGTTTAAGGACAATGATGATGATTGGGTAGATTTCCAATCTTCTCTGGTTCCCCCTCAAGTTGATTTGAGGAGTTTATGAATGTTTTAACTAGTGCATTTATATGATTATCAGATGATTATGCTAGATTAAACATAGATGGTCTCATGTGTCTCTTTTTGGTGCTTGTTAGTAATGGCCTCAGCTACTAAATCTATTGTCGGCAAGTTGAAAAAGGGTGACAAACTTAATCGAGACAATTATGATATCTGGCATCGCAAGATCCTGTATATCCTCGAGGAGCAAGAAGCTCCCGAGATCCTTTTGAACACAATGGTCGAGTAAGCGCATGGTTCATGTGCACAAGGCGTGATATGGATGCCTATTTGTGTTTGAAGCGAAAGAACAACATTGTGCGCATCACTATACTATCGAGTATGGTTGATGACCTAATGCGTGCTTTCAAATATTACCATACTACGCAAGCTATGTGGGTAGCCCTCAAGGAAAAAAACGGTGGGACTTCAACCACCAAGCTCCGATGGCTGACGATTGAGTTTGACACTTATCGTAAGCGCAGTGATCAGACCATACACCAACATCTCCGTGAGATGGCTTCTATGATCCGCGAATTTAAATCAGTCAGTCATGTCCTAACGAACGAGCAACAAATGTAAGCGGTTATATGGTCCCTCGCAAATATATGGGAAAATATAAAAATAAACATGACACATAATGATAAAATTAAAATGTTTGATGAGATCTCCCGTCATGTTAAGCTCGAAGACGGGCGTGAAAATCCACCGGTTAGCTTAGCATGACTGAATTCCATTTGCGCAAGGGCGCTAATGCCACGTGCAATAGGGGAATAGGGGCGGAAAGAAAGATAAGGATTCAAAGAATCTTGATAAGCCCGGAACCAAAAAGCCTAGAAAGAAGGTCAGGCGTGGAAAGAGGCAAAAGGGAAACTTGGCTAAGATCAAATGTTACAATTGTAACCAAATGGGACACTTCACTCGCCATTATATAGAGCCAAATAAAGAGGTATCCTATTCTGATATTAAGATGTCTAATATTTTTATTTCTAGCACTAATTTGCTTGTGAGTCTTATTCTATGTAGATTGTAGACTCAAGCGTAAGAAACTGTGTAGCTAGAGAAAAAGGGGTGTTTGTAAAGTACCAATGCATACCATGGGGTATTAGATGGATATATGTAGGTAACAACTCATGAGTTGAAGTAAAAGGGATCGATACTTGCAAACTGAGGATACAAAGTGGCCATGTTTTACTAATGCATGATGTCCGCTACGCTCCCGAGATGAGATAAAATCTCATTCCAGTCTCTGTTTTGATGACTTTTAGATATAAACTAATGTTTGAATAAAAAGTTGAGTTTATATTATGACTATTTTTGCATTAGTTCTAGAGGAATGGTTGATGGTTTTATCTATCTTTGCATTAATAATTATGAGAACCCTTCTTATGTCGATAATGATACTAGTTTTTCTCTTGTTACATCTCTTCATATTGATATTTCCACTTAGCACTCTAGACTTGTTACATCATGATAGAATGAATAGGTTGACAAAGAGGGGATTTTAGGATCTTACAATAAGATTGATTTGCCAGCCTATGATCATTGTCTAGCTGGAAAGGCCACTAGAAAACCTTTTGGAAAGGCAACTAGGGCCATTTTTCCTTTAGAGTCAGTTCATTTGGACATATGTGGACCTATGAATGTTAGGGCTAAAAGTGGTGTATCGTATTTTATTATCTTCATAGATGACTACACTCGCTTTAGTATAGTCTATCTAATCTCCCATAAGTTTGAAGCTTCAAATTCTTTTAGAAATTTTTTTGCTATGGTGGAGAATCAAACTACATAGGACTGTCAAGGTGCTACGCACTGATGGAGGCCGAGAGTATCTACCTGACCAATTAAAGAAGTTGTGTCAGGAGAAAGGTATCGTGAGGCAGTTAACTATTTCTAAGACTCCTCAGCAAAACGGAGTTTCTAAGACAAGGAATAGGACACTATTAGAAATGGTACGATTAATAATGGCATAAGCAAATCTCCCAATATCATATAGGGGAGATGCACTTCTAATAGCAACCTACATTTTAAATAAAAGTTCGACGAAATCAGTGACATCTAGACCTTATGAGTTATGGACAGGTAGAAAACCTGACCTCTCCTATATGCATCCTTGGGAGTGCGCATGTTATGTACGTGATCTTTCTAGTCTATATGGGAAACTAGGTTTAAGGGGTAAGAGATATATTTCCATCAGATGTCCCGAGTAATCCAAAGGATATGTACTGATAGGAGAAAATTCAGATGGTACCATTTTTGAATTTGAGTCACGTGATGTCGTGTTCCTTGATAATGAATTTACTAAGAGGGGTGAAGTAGAAAGAGAGACTTCCATCTTTGAACAAAATGAATCAAAGGACTGAATTCCTTCACATATAGATATCAATCCTAGTGGGAGTGAACAAGTGCTTGAAGAATCAGCTCCACTTTGGAGAAGCTCTCAATCCTTCTAGTCCATAACATTGGGAGTACTCAGATTCATGATTCTTCAATGCCTGAGTCATTGACACGAAGAAGTACAAGACAAGATTGGTTGTGAAAGGCCATATCTAATAAAAGGGCATATATTATGAGAAAACATTCTCACTTGTAGTGGGGTTCACTTCTATTCGCCTAATCTTGGCCTTAAAAGCACATATGGACTTGAAATTGCATCAAATGGATGTCAAGACCGTTTTCCTCAATGAAGGACTGGAGGGAGACATCAACATGGAGCAACCCGAGGGTTTTATAACTAAAGGCAAAGAAAAGAAAGTATGTAAACTCTTGAGGTCAATTTATGGACTCAAACAATTCTCTTGGCAATGGTACCTGAGATTTCATGATTCAGTAATGTCATATGGTTTCCAAATGGCATAGGAGGACCATTGCGTTTATGTGAGAAGACTAGTGATGGTTTTGTATTACTGTCATTATATGTTGATGATATTCTCTTGACTTACAATAACAAGGACATTCTCTTGTCAACAAATAACTGGTTGTCGACAACTTTTGAGATGAAGAACATGGGTGAGGCTGCCTATATACTAAGAGTTAAGATATCAAGGGATTGTAATAAGAGGCTCTTGCCTTTATTGTAAGAACTCTATATATATAAGATCCTTGAGCGGTTCTATATGGCTAATTGTAAGCTAATGGATACACTTATTGCAAAATGGCAAACTTTGAGTCTTGAGATGTGCCTTAAAACTCCGCAAGAGCGTGAAAAGATGCATAAAGTTCCATATGCAAATGTCGTCGACAGTCTGATGTATGTTATATTGTGTACAAGGCTCGATATTTGTTATGCAGTCGGACTGGTAAGCAGATATCAGTCAAACCAAGGACCAAAATATTAGATTTATGTGAAACAAATTCTAGCATATCTAAAAGGTACCTCAGATTTGCTTTATGTTACCAAGGTGGTTAAAGCCACCTAGTGTGTTACACTGATGCTGATTGGGGTGGCAACTTGTATGAGAAGAAGTTAACATCAGGTTATTCCTTCATTCTGAGTCATGGAGCAATCTCTTAAAGAAGCAAGAAGCAGACTTGCATAACATTGTCCACCATGGAAGCAGAATTGATAGCCTGCTCGGTGGTTCTACAAGAATCTGTTTGGCTCAAAAGGTTTATAGATGACCTAAACCTAGATGAGAGTGAGCCAAAGTCAGTCACTGTATACTGTAATAGCTAGGTAGCTATTCCTTATCTAAATATGCAAAGTATCACAGTAAGTCTAAGCACATAGAGACTAAGTACCACTTTATCAAGGATAAAGTGGAAAAGAAAAATGTAACAGTTATATATATATATATGTATGTATGTATGTATATATGCATGATATGATAGTAGACCCATTTACAAAGGCGGTAACTAAAAATGTTTTTTGTCAAACTTTCTAGGTCTTTGGGTCTACGTAGATTGTAAGGTCTAGGATTGTTATGTCTATGTTTTAATGATATTTGATTTTCTTCATGATTATCTAGCATATAGAGAGTTAATTCATCAAAGAGTATCTCGTCAAGTTTGAGAGACTAGCGTACTTGCACGCGCAGTTGCCTTGATTATCTGGTGATAATGCAAGATGAGATCTGTACACTTTTGTTTTGAATAGGAGTTTCAAGAACTAAGAGGGGTGTATAAAATGATCACTTTGACATGGTCGTCAAGATGGGATTCTCTAATATTAAGAATCGCTCATGAGACCCACAATCATGAGACCTGACCTGCCAAACTAGACTTTTGAGTCATCTCACTTAGGAAGTGGGAGAGATCATGTCTGAGCAATAGTTGTGTGCTATCGTCCATAAAATGAACTATTATGATAGACATACACGCCCAAAGAAGTGGCAAGGTTCATTGGTCGCACATGTTTTTATACTATGCGAGCTATAGTTGACCCTATATGAGATAAGTTTAAGACATAGTCCTACTCTTTATCATGTAAAATCCCATATTATATATCTTTCATACCATCTCTCTTGTATCTGGAGTGTTGGGGTAATGACAGTATCATTGGCATGTCTTTCTATGGCCATGGTAAATTCGGTCTATGTGGCATTATTGTGATGTTGATTACTCTCATCAACTTTTAGGACAAGAGCGAATTGGAAGACTCTCATTGTTTTTACACCATTTAAATCACACGTTAGCGGACTATGGTTCTTATGAATGCACTAGTGATTAGAAGTACTTCAAAGTTTTTAGTACATTGGTTTGTTTGATACCGAACATGTCTGAAGTGAATTTAAATCATGGAGTCTGCGATAAGAAATGAATTTTGAGATTATTCTTCTTTACTGAAGAAAGTGGTTTATTTGGTTACGCCGGTTATTTGCCATATAAAACCAATTGATTGAACGATGCGTTTCTCTGTTTGAGTCTTACCAACCTTAGTGGGTTGTGCCTCTCTTTTGTGAGTGGGAGAATGTTGGACATGGGGCTTATGGTTCTTGGAATGGTCCAGCCCAGTCTTATATTTGGTGGGCTTGGGGCCATTGGGCCTGGATGTTGGTCCACCTAAGATAAGCCTAGGCCAAGTCCTTACTTGTCCATTAAGTAATGGATAAGTAGATGATAACCGATAATAATTCAAATTGTTTAACTTAAATCAGTTTGATCTGAAATGAGATGTGCTTGGACTACTATAAGTAGACCTCTCCCCTCCACTCATATCACAGAACAAGAAACACAAAAGTAAACGTATGTGAAGTGAGACTTTAAAGAGGTTTGCAAGAAGCTCAAGAGAATGTGTTTTCGCATTCGTTTTTCAATAGGGTTCTTAGCTGCTGGCTTGCGCATTGTTTTCAAAAGATTCAACTCCAACCAATTAACACTAATTGCTCGTATTCTTTTTCTGTGGAATTTATGTATATTGATTATGTTATAATGCCTATATGATCAACCATTTATATAATTTTTTTTAAAATGATCAAATAATTAATATTACTGCTCTTTTAAATTAAGTATAATATTATAATTTTAACGTTAATTGGTGTAAACACAAATTTTAGGGGTGTGAATTTCAATGTTTTTTTTTAAATTAATGAAGGACAATTAAATTTTTTAATTTCCCTTTCAAAATTCCAAATAGAAACAATTCCAAAATATATATGTGGTGGGACTAGGTTAATACTTTTAAGAAGAAAAAAAAAAAAAAGAATTTTAGGATTAAAATAAATTTAATTATTTAAAAGTGAATTTTCGAAAGAATTTTTTTTTTTTTAAGTGTTTGAAATGAGTTTTGAATAAAATAAATATTTTGCAATAAGAAGGTTGAACGAAATTTGAGAATGTAACTGAAAACAAGTGGTGGAAAAATGAAAATAAATTTGGAGAATTAGTTTGAACAGGCCATATTTATGGCTACTTACAATCCAATACAAGAGGAGAGGTTACCTCATTCACCTCTCTCACGTGCCATGTTAAACACTTTATCTAGCTCAAGAGATACATTTAGATCGGTTTGTTTTTTCCACTTAAAACTTAATATGTTTTTTCCACTTAAAACTTAATAATATTTAAATTAAGTGCTAAATATAAAATTTTTTAATTCAATTAAAATTTCTATTTATTTGAATTCAACATTTTATTCAACTTAAATTAAGTCATTTTTATATAATTTGACAATTTTATTTTTATAACATTTTCTATTATATTTTTTCGGTATTATTTTACTTTTTAAAATTTATATTTTTCGAAATATAAAATATTCTTGAATATTTTATCATTTAAAAACTTAAAAGTAAAAATATGAAATAAATATAATAAAGATAGAAACAAAAACCATTAATAAATTTAACAACATTTACTTTTTTTTTTTTAAATTTAGAAGGAAAATATTTATTATTTTTATTGAAATTGACTATGTGAACATATATTATTTTCATTGAAAATATAAAAAAATTATTATTTTTTTAAAATTGAGAATAACATTATTTATTATTTTCATTAAAATTAACAATGATAATTTATTATTTTCATTGAAATTAACAATTGACAATATTTATTATTTTTATTTATACAATATTTATTATTTTTATTCAAATTCATGATCATATATATATATATATATATCACAAATAATAAAATTTATTATTTTTATTAAAATTCACAATCAATTAAAAAAAACTATTCATATGAATGCTAAAGGGAAAACACACTTATAAGAGATATTATGAAAGGATAATTACGTAAATCTATACCGAAATACCAATCCATTCAGATTTTAGTAAAAAGAATTTATCCTAACAATTCAGATTAAAATCACTTAATTATGGTTTGAAGCTTTTAAAGATCTCATACCTCCACTTCTCTAATATTTGGAAATCCGTTAAATCTGATAAAATTAAATAAACAAACAATATTTTTGGTGTTTTATAATTTTTCTAAAGTTAATTTTTAAAAATAAAGTAAATTGATTTAAGTGTGACCACCAACTTCCATTAACTTGAAGAAAATAAATTTTTGGTATGATCGTAATTTAAAAATTAAAATAATAATAATAATAATAATCTGCGGGATGTAAATCTTGAAAACTTTAGATATATTTAATTTTAAATCAAACAATATACGTTCTGCTGCGAACCATAAATTAATAAGGAAATTCGCCCATGATAAATCTATTTTATGCAGAAGTCAGAGGTAATCTTATCTTTGTCATGGTTTGCACTATACCAAATTTATTTTATACCATTAATGTTCTAATAAAATGTTTATGTAAATAAAGACCATGTGTATTTTACAGTGTTGTTAAAACCGGACCGGACCGGCCGGTTGAACCGGTTTAACCGGGAACCGACCGTCCAGCCGGCTTATTTTTGTGGTAAAACCGGTTTTTGAAAAAACCGGTCAAACCTGGTCAAATCCAATAAAAATCGGATTAAACCGGGTTTTTAAAAAAAAATTAAAAAAAAATAAAATTTAATTTAATCTTATTATATTTTGTTTGTTTGGAATAATTGTTTTATTTTTTAACGGATTAAAAATTTAAATATAATAATATAAATATTGTTTCAAAATATAGTATATGAAAATATGAATATTGGATGGTTTATTTTATTAATAATTAATTTATATTGATAAATTTATTTTAAGTATGTTTAATTATACTTTTAATTAAAAATATATATATTTTAAATAAATATAAATTAATTTTGTATTTTAGTTTTATATAATATATAAAATAATTATTATTTTAAAATTTAAAAAATCCGGTTCAATCCGGTTCAACCCGGTCGAACTCTAAAAACCGTAACCCCTTTACGAAATCGGTTCAATATGCGGATCGGTTTTAAAAATATTGGTATTTTACTTTTGGTTATACAGATTCAAATTTTACTAAAGATTTGGAAAATGCACAGTCTATTTTTGTTTTTGTGTTTACTCACATCATGAAAATCAAAATTGTCGGCGTTATTAACCGCTACACCAGAGTAAACACCCTTAACGGAGTACACGACTTTAACAAAAGACATTAAAAAATCACTCAGAATATAAGAGTGGCTAAAGAAAATTAAATTACTTTGACACTAAAGCTGCTGTATATACATACTGATAGGCAAAGTGCCCTATTATGTAAGTGGGAACATGATATATCATGACGAAAAAATAAAGTAAAATTAAAATAAAAAATATATATATGAAGTTAAATATCATTTAGTCACTAAATGTGTAAAATGATTTGGTAGTATAAGCACGTTTGGTCATATGAATGTGTTCCATTAATGGGTGAACCATATTATTGTTATTTTGATTGATTATTTGTTTAGATGAAGCGATAATTTCATGATTTTTTATACTTATTCGTGAGAATCTATACTTATTTGTGAGAGTATCTTTCTTCCATCAAAGTTTTAAATTCAATGCCATTTGAAATAGAGAAAGGAGGGTCATCTATCACTTATAAACAAACCATCCATATAAATATGAATAAAATAAGAAAGATTTATTATATATGGGTGGCTACTGAAGTGAGGGGTGCAAAATACACTAGCACAGTAGAATTTGAAAGGAAAAGCAAATTTTCAAAATATGAAATCAAGATGGTTTTAAGTTTAATTTATTTATTTATTTTTTTAAGTTGTGTGATTGAAAGTTTTTTTTTCTTTTAGTTATATGGTTGTGACTTGTTATTTTAGGTGTATCCTATTTTGGAATATATATATAAATTATATTAAATATTTAAAATATAATAACTTAGAATAATTATGATACGTAACAAACTACGTATATTCAATATTTTAATCTATATATAAAATTAAATAAATAATTATATAATATGAATTAAAATTTATTTATATGAATTATGAGTTTAATCATTTTTTGGAAAATGATTGAAATTAAAAGATTTTCTAATTTATTAGATTTTTCATTTTATTCAAGTTTGATGGCTCTTTTTAAAATTTCTATATTGATTTGTGAATAGTTTTATCTAATTTAATTTTAATGCCATTTGGAATTGAGAAAGCATGAATACAAACTTCTATCACTGATAAAAAATGTTGAAATAATAATAAGAAAAATTTATTATGGGAGGGCAGCTGAAACAAGGGTGCAAGCCAGGGGAAGAGACTAGCAAAGTAGAACTAGAAAGGAAAAGCAAACAACCCAACACTGTTTTATTTAATTTAATTTAATTATATTTAGACGCTGGTGAAACGCAGATATTCCATCTTCGAAGGGAGGTCAACTGTCTGGTAACCATTTGGAAACATCTGTTTAGCTTCATCGTCGGTGACAGTTGGAGCTATGACCACGGCCTCTCCCTGTTTCCTTTGTAACCATTTGCAGACAATCCACAACTCTCAACATGTTCACTTCCTTTATAATCTCTCTTTTTGGATCCACTGTACCCTTCTATGTCTTTGATCCACTCATGGTGTGATTTGATGTCATCACATGATAAACCCAAAAGCTTCCTCGAACTTGCTACTATATGCAGCCATTTTTCCAAACCCAAAGTGAACTCACCTGAGATGACAATTCACCAAAATGTAAAAGACAATTTTATATATTCATAGTGGGTGAGAAAAGATGATTGTCCAGTTATCACCTATGAACTCATGGAGCTTCAACTTTCCACTTCAAGGTTGGGAATCATCTCTCCTAGTGTCAAACCCGGCATTTTTTTCTGTTCTCTGAGTGAAGAGGAAATATGACGGAGGGGCCTTAAATGGTATCCATAACATATTTGCATGGAGAGAACGTATCATCTCTTCATCTTCCACCTGTTATACCTCACACTTACATTTGTACCAAATATCATAAATTATAATTAGATATCTCAATTGCACGAAGACAACATGTCCCTATGTGTTATACTTCAAGTTCCCAGTTGTACAAAATATCACATATTACAATTACGTGTATAAGGGTATTTACATGAAGAGAACGTGTCATCTTTGTATGTTCCACTCATTATGCTTCACAATTATATTTGTACCAAATATTTATAAATTATAATTAGGTGTCTCGAACATGTTTACATGAAGAGAACGTGTCCCTCTATATATATTATACTTCAAGTGACCAGTTCTACAAAATATCATATATTACAATTACGTGTCAAAGAGTATTTGCATGAAGAGAACTTGTCATCTTTGCATGTTCCACTCGTTATACTTCACAGTTATATTTGTACCAAATATTTATAAATTATAATTAGATGTCTCGAGCATGTTTTCATGAAGAGAACGTGTCCCTCTATATGTTATACTTCAAATGACTAGTTGTACAAAATATCATATATTATAATTACGTGTTTAAGAGTATTTGCATGAAGAGAACATGTGCCTGCTTTATTATTTCATTTCCATCTGTTATGATTCAAAATTCTATTTACATAAAAATATCACAAATTATAATTATGGTGTTCAATAGATGTTTGCATCAAGTGAAGGTGTCCATTTTACACTCTCCAGGTGTTATACTTCACAGTACCATTTATACAAAATATCATAAAATTATAATTACTTGTCTGAAGAATGATTGCATAAAGAGAATATGTCCTTTTAATACCCACCTTTCACCTGTTACACTTTACAGTACCATTTATACAAAGTATCATACATTATAATTACGTGTCTAAAGCACGTTTGTATGAAAAGAACGTGTCCTTTTTACACTCTCCACTTGTAATATTTCACCGTACTGTTTGTACACAATATTATAAATTATAATTACTTGTTGGAAGGATGTTTGCATAAAGAGACCGTGTCCTTTTTACATCCACATTCCACCTATAATTAGGTGTCTAAAGGATATTTGTATGAAGATAACTTGTCTTTTTACACCCTCCACGTGTTATACTTCACACCGTCATAGAAAATACCAATTAAAATTACCAATCTGAAGGATAATTGCATGAGGAGAACTTGTTCTTTTTGTCCTCTCCATTTGTACAAAATATTACAAAGTATAATTAGTGTGAAAAAATTATTAGCAAATATTATACTCATTATACTTTACATTTATATTTGTACCAAATATTATAAATTATAATTAGGTGTCTCGAATATATTTGTATGAAGAGAACTTGTCCCTCTATATATTATACTTCAAGTCCAGTTGTACAAAATATCATATATTACAATTACTTGCCTAAGGGTATTTGCATGAAGAGGTCGTGTCATCTTTGCATGTTCTACTCGTTATACTTCACAGTTATATTTGTACCAAATACTATAAATTATAATTAGGTATCTCGAACATGTTTGTAGGAAGAGAACGTGTCCCTCCATATATTATACTTCAAGTGACCAGTTGTACAATATATCATATATTACAATTACGTGTCTAAGGGTATTCGCATGAAGAGAACATGTGTGTTTGCTTTATCATTTCCATTTGAAAGGTTTAATTACACTCAAAAGAAATCTGTAGAAAAAGGATCTCTAAAATTTATTAAGCAACGTGAGGCTTTTATAACCTTTACATAATAAAGATTCCAATAACAACCAAAGACCAATTCAGAAATAAACTCTATCTAGTTGACTCCTGATTACTAGAAGTTTATTGACAACATACTAACAACTTTGAAATAGTCAAAACCCAATAATTCCTCCCCTAAACTAAAGGTGATAGCATTTAGTTTAAAACAGTGGTACTTCACACACTCCAAACTCTTCTCGCAGCTTTATGAGCGCATCAAGCTTCAAGGGTTTAGTCATAATATCAGCGATTTGCTCCTCTGTGCCACAATGAACAAGCTTCAAAACTTCATCCTTCGTAAGATCCCTTAGAAAATGAAATCTGACATTTATATGCTTACTCCTATGTAAAACTGGATTTTTGGACAGTTTAATTGTTGAGCAATTATCACATAAAATAGTTGTGGGCTGTTGTTGTGGACAACCAAATTGTTGCCGAATCCTTTGCATCTAGACACATTGACAGGCACAGGAAGCTGCAGCAACGAATTCGGCTTTCGTGGTTGATAGTGTCACCAACGGTTGCTTCTTTAAAGCCCAAGAAACTGCCCTTCCATTCATCACAAACACATAACCACTTGTACTCCTCCTATCATTAATGTCCTCGGCATAGTCACTATCCGTATAAGAAACTAGTTCTGTTGAGTCACCTCTTTTGTAATGTAAGCCGAAAGACACAGTACCTTTCAGATAACGCAACACCCTTTTTGCTGCTTGCAAATGAATCTCTGTTCGACTAGCCAAATATCTGCTTAACAAACATGTCACATACATTAAATGTGGCCTTGTAGCAGTAATATACATCAGACTCCTAATTAATTGTTTGAACAAGGTTGCATCCACCTTAACTCCTCCTTCATCCTTGGAAAGTTTAGAACCTGGTACAATTGGATTCTTAACTGGATTTCCATTATGCAAGTGAAACCTTTCCAACAACTCACTAGCATATTTCTTTTGACTAAGATAGATACCTTATGTTCTTTGCATAATCTCAACACCAAGGAAGTATTTCATCTTCCCTAGATCTGTCATGTCAAACTCATCTTTCATAGAGTTCTTAAACTTCTCAAACATGTAAGAGTTGTTACCAGTAAAGATCAAGTCATCAATATACAAACTAACAATTAAAAATCTCTTACCTCCTTCTTCTGACTTGATAAAAAGAGTATGCTCATAATTGCACCATGTAAAACCCTCTTTGAGAAAAGAAGCCTCAATTCTACTATACCAAGCACGTGGTGCCTGCTTCAATCCATAAAGTGCCTTTCGAAGCTTGTAAACCTTCTGTTCTTCACCCTTTCGAACATATCTCATTGACTGCTACACATACACATCCTCATCCAATTCACAATGAAGGAACGCACTTTTAACATCAAGTTGGTACACATCCCAACCGTGTTGTGCTGCTAATGCTATAATCATATGAATAGTATCCCATCTTGCAACTAGTGCAAAGACCTCATTATAATCGATCCCATGTTGTTGAGCGTAGCCTTTAGCAACCAACTGGACCTTATACTTGTCCACCTCACCATTCTCGTTCCGTTTGGTCTTGAAAACCCACTTGACACCAATTTTCTTTGCCCTAACTAGTAGTAGTGTAAGCTGCCAGGTCTTATTCTTGTCAATGGACTCCATCTCACGATCCTTGGCTTTCCTCCATTTTTCTTCTACTATTGCTTTTTCAAATGAACAAGGGTCTTTAGAAGAAACAAACATCACAAGATTTTTTGACTCATCTTCTTCTTCTGAGAGACCATCTCCTGACACATAATCTTGCAAATATGAAGGAGCTCTCCGAGATCTATTTGTTGCAGGAAGTGCATCACTTGGTGCTTCTTGAATGGCTGTCGGTGCAACAGCTTCTTGATCTTCACTATTAGTTCCAGTTGCAGCTTCTACTTCATTCTCATGCTCTTCAGTTTTGTCTTCATCCCAAACCAATATATCTTGTCTTGCTTCTTGTTCTATTCTTTCCCAATTCAAGCCTTTATCTTCTTCGAAACTCACATATCGAATTACAACAATTTTATTAGTTGCTGGATCAAACAACCGATATGCTTTTGATTCACCACTGACTCCTAATAACACACAAGGAAAACTTTTATCATCTAATTTTCTTCTTTTCTGGTCTGGCACATAAGTATGGGTTAAACATCCAAAAACTCTAAAGTAATCTACGTTCGGTTTAACTCCGCTCTATAATTCCTCCGGTGTTTTTTCTTTTACAGCTGACATTGGGCTCCTATTAAGAACATGTGTTGTCCATCTCGTAGCTTCTGGCCAGAATCTCTTTGGTACCTTTTTGTCTGATAGCATATAACAAACCATGTTCATGATAGTTCGATTCTTGCGTTCAGCTATCCCATTCTGTTGCGGAGTGTAAGCTATGGTGAGTTGCCTGCTTATACCATTATCCTTACAAAAAATATTGAACTCATTGGAGATGAATTCTCCACCTCTATCAGTGCGTAAACAGCATATAGGTACCCCAAACTCTTTTTCAATAAGACTTTTATAGTGTTTGAAAGTTGTGAATGCCTCAGATTTTTCAATCAGAAAATATGTCCATATCTTTCTACTGTAATCATTGATGAATGTTAAAAAGTCCCTTTTATCACTGTTGGAAGATGGTGTAATTGGACCACAAATATTAGCATATACAAGCTGCAATTTCTTGGATGCACGCTATTGACTTGTTTTTGGAATTGTCTCTCCGTTGCCTATCAAGCAAAATGTACATGACTTAGTTGCAGCTTTTAAAGGTGGAATGCCATTTACCATTTCTTTGTATTTTAATGTTCGCAGCCCCTTATAACTCAGATGTCCATGCATCTGATGCCATAGCTGTGATTCATCTTCTGTCATTGTTTGGAAGCAAGTAGAGTTTTCTGGTACCACATTAGCTGTCAATGCAAACATCCTATTCGTCCTCATCCATGTCTCCATAATCAAGTCTCTTCTTGGGTGATAAAGCCTGCATACTCGATGCTTTATAAGAATGGCTAATCCTCTTTCTTGAAGCTGGCCTATACTGAGCAAATTATTTTTCAAATCTGGCACATAATAAACATCCATAATCACCTGGATTTTTCCCTTGATTTCCAGTCGTATATTTCCTCTCCCCATCACTTCCATTGTTGTATTATTGCCCAACTTTATCGAATGTCAATATGTTCTATCAAACTCTGAGAAGTTTTGCCTCTTCCCACACATATGATTGCTACACCCGGAATCCAAGTACCACATCTCCTCTCTGTTAGTTTCCACGACCGCCATCAGGAGCATCTCTTCATTGTCATAAACCTCAGAATAGTTGGCTTTCTTGTCCCTACTAGGACATTCATATTTAAAATGTCCTAGTTGATGACAATGATAACATTCCACGATGTCCTTGTTGATCTGTCTCCCTCGGCCTCTCCATCGGCCTCTAGTTGCAGCTCATCTGCCTCTGCTTCCCCCTTCATCATAACTAACCTTCAGTGCTTGCTCCTCTCCACCGTTCTTTTGAAACTTCTGCTCATGAACCAATAGCGAGCTTTGTAAGGCATCAACTGAAAGACTATCAATGTCCTTCGACTCCTCAATTGAGCACACAATGTAATTGAACTTCTTGGTGAGAGTTAGTAGAATTTCTCAACAATTTTGACATCTGGCATATCTTCACCACAGTTTCTCATGTCGTTCGATACCACCATCACTCTTCCGAAGTAATCATTGACTGTCTCTCCATGTTTCATCTCTAGTAGCTCAAAGTTTCGGCGAAGAGTTTGAAGTTGAGCACGCTGCACCCGAGCATTCCCTTGATACTTTATCTTCAGTGAATCCTACAGTTGTTTAGTTGCCTCTTTTTGTGGAATTGTCTTCAGAATGGTCTTGTCAATAGAATGGAAGAGATAATTCTAGGCCTTCAAATCCTTCAACTTTGTTTCTTCTAAGGTCTTCTTCTGAGCTGGTGTCAATTCTTCGTCTTCAGCTGGTTCTATGTAACCTTCCTGGACAGCACTCCAGTACTCCTTTGATTTAAAGAGATTTTCCATGACCAAACTCCAATGATCATAATCCCCGTCAAACTTAGGAATGCATGCTTGTGAGAAACTATTAGTTTTAGCCATTGTCATACACTCACCAACACTCACAGTGTTTCACTCTTTCACTCACTACAAACCTCTTTGAGGCTCTGATACCAGATTTGAAAGGTTTAATTACACTCAAAAGAAATCTGTAGAAAAAGGATCTCTAAAATTTATTAAGCAACGTGAGGCTTTTATAGCCTTTACATAATAAAGATTCTAATAACAACCAAATACCAATTCAGAAATAAACTCTATCTAGTTGACTCCTGATTACTAGGAGATTATTAACAACACACTAACAACTTTGAAATAGTCAAAACCCAACATTCCATATGTTATAATTCAATATTCTATTTACATAAAAATATCACAAATTATAATTACGTGTTTGATGTCAAAATTCCCGTATAAGAGAATTGCTTGTGCAAGTGCACGTTATCAAGTAATATAGAGAACTCAATTAGTTCAAGTATCGAATCCACAGAGACTACGCAAATTAAATTCAACTTGTAAATTTTCTATTAATTAGATGCACAATTCTTTGAAGTATGTAAGAAACGTTTTATCTAAATGACTCAATTAACAATAATGAACAGTCCTAGGTTTACGATTTCACCTACCCTGAACTCCACGTACACTCGTGACAATTGTTTATTACCTATTCTCTAGATTCATATGTGTTCCTAGGTTTTTCCAAATCCTAGCAACCTATCGAATAATTTCGTCCCATATTCCTATGTAACGCAATCCACTCGATGCAGTGAGTATGCTATCCTTGAATATATATCTCTCAAATCTTATCCCTAAGTATTCAATTGATATATTTTTGAAACCCTAGGTCTAAACTATAATTTTCTTCCGAACAATTATAAACAGCAGAACAAGATAAACATGGCCAATCATTCATCAAGCTTTAAGAACAAGTTCCAATGAAAACAACATCAATACACCAATAACGAGTATAACAAGAGTTTACTGGGTGGCTACATCGCAAACCTAAGATCAGACTTAGTTACACATTATCATGGAAGCAACCCTAACTAACAATGTTATTCCTAACATAGTAGAGAGAGTTCACCCCTGATCTTCTTTTCCAATCTCTCCAGATGAAATTGCGTGATCTTCGAATGTGTTTCTTCGTCCGTTTCTCGATCCGCCTTTTGTGGTTTGTCAATTCCCTTTTATCCTCCTCCAAGTCCCAGACGAGATTGCCCTCAAAATAATTGTGAAAACTCAAACTTGCCCTTCACGTCAGTGTCGACCGCCGACACGTTTAGTTTGCCTACTGGCAGCGGGATGTGACTGTGAATAGGTGCAGGAAGCGCCATTTTCGTCCGCCGTCACCACGGTCCTTGCTCGCTGGCAGCGGGCGCTGGCGGCGAGCCTCTACAGGAAGCGTCGTTTCCTTTCGCTGTCACGTTCCTTCTGTCCGCTGGCAGCGGGTCCTGGGAGTGGACATGGCCCTGGATTGCCACTTATGTTTGTTATTCATAAACCTGTAATTCAACTTCTCCCGCATAGTCTTCACTCTAGTTCCGTCTCTGATACTCTATTGGCCTCCATCATCTCCTTTTCTATTCCATGACTCCAAAGTGCTTGTCGGGATTAGAACCTGAAATAACTTATAACAACATTAGTTTCACCAGAAATGCTCTCGAATTCATTGCAAAAGTCTAAGTTTCAAGGGAAGAAAGGATGCTAATTTACAGCCTTATCAGTGTTCAACGGATGTTTCCATGAAGAGAATGTGTCCTTTTTTCACTCTTCAGGTGTTATACATCACCGTACCATTTATACAAAATATCATAAAATTATAATTACGTGTCTGAGACATGATTGCATGAAGAGAATGTGTCCTTTTAATACCCACCTTCCACCCGTTATACTTGAAGATACTATTTGTATAAAATATCATAAATTATAATTATGTGTCTAAATGATGTTTGTGTAGAGAGAACTAGTCCTTTTTACACCTTCCACTTGTTATACTTCGCTGTACCATTTGTAAAAAAAAAAATTATGAATTATAACTAAAGAATGTTTGTACGAAGAACGTGTCCTTTTTAAACCCTCCACACGTGTTATACTTCATAGTTATATAAAAAATACCACAAATTATAATTACCTATACGAAGGATATTTGTTTGAAGAAAACTTGTTCTTGTTACACTCTCCACACCTTACTATTTGTAGAAAATATTACAAATCATCATAACTTGTCAAAAAGATGTCTCCAAGGAGAGAATCAAACACTTTTGATGTTTGTAGGGAGAGAATCAAACACTTTTGTAAAATATTTTGATACTTAAAAATATATTAAATGAAATATTTATAATAATTTGCATATATTCAATATTTTTAATCTATATATATAATTAAATAAATAATTACAAAATATGATTTAAATTTATATTTATATGGATTATAATTCTAATTCTTTTTGGAAATGATTGAAATTAAAAATGAAAAATTTTTATTTAATTGAAATAAAAATGATGTTTGATTGAAAATATTTTTTAAAATAGTTAATCTAATAAAATTTATATAATTACCATTTATTAAATTTTTTAATAAAAACAAAATTTTGGCTATTTCAAATTCGAGATTAATAAAAAAATGGAAAGAATTCGGGATTTATTATGTTTTCATTTTATTTATGATAGTTTTAGTTCTATCGCTCATTTTGAAATTTGTAATTATTTGTGAAAGTATCTTTCTTCCATTTAAGTTTTAAATTTAATGCCATTTGGAATTGAAAAAGGATAGTCATCTATCACTGATCAACAATTTATATAAATATTGACAAAAGAAAATTTTATTAGGGGTGCCAGCTGAAGCAGGGTGCAAGATTCACTAGCATAATTGAACTAGAAACGAAAGGGAAGCAACCCAACA
The DNA here is from genome assembly GCA_031304145.1 of Cardiospermum halicacabum. Taxonomy (NCBI): domain Eukaryota; kingdom Viridiplantae; phylum Streptophyta; class Magnoliopsida; order Sapindales; family Sapindaceae; genus Cardiospermum; species Cardiospermum halicacabum. The sequence continues at coordinate 16,442,494 of CM062389.1, forward strand.
CTATTTTATTTAATTATGATTATAATGAGAGGTTGGTGAAACGAGAGAGGGAGCCAGCCACGGAAAAGTAGGAAGCCGAATGTAATCTCGATTATTTACGGGTGCGGAGCAGTGCCCCGCACTACCTTATAATATATTTTAAATATTTTTTTAAATATAATATAAATTTATATATTATTTAAACTAAAATAATAAAAAAAATTTTCATAAATTTGTTTAAATATATATAATTTTTTTATAATTTTATTATATAATTTAAAATTTTTTATTTTAAAATTTTATATACTTTTTAATATTTTACTATAAGTTATTGTTATATATATATATACCAATTATTGTTTAAAATTAGTTATTATAATATTAAAAAGGATTAGAAAATTCTTTGATACGGATAAATTTAAATTTATTCATATAAAAAATTTGTAGAGGAAAATATTATATATTTATTATATTTATAATATTTAAATTTATAATAATTAATAATACTCTATAGATAATTTTAATGTATTTTTTGATTAATTATTTTTTAAAATTTATAAATTTTAATTATATAATACCATAGATAGTTAAAATTAATATATATATATATAAATGTTTAAATATAAAATTAAAAATATAAAATACAGTAATATGTTTTGAAAAAAAAAGGAAAAAAATGGGTTTTTTAAAGTTCAAAATAAAATTATAGGCCTGTTTTGAAAAACATACTCAAACAGACCTTTAAAAGTTTAATTTTCACTTCATAGGTCAAGTTTCCCAAAATACCTCTGAAATTTTACAATTCACAGATTCTGTGAATTACGGTCACAGTCTGTGAATTACGGTCACAGTCTGTGAATTACGGTCACAGTCTGTGAATGACTTATAGAGTGAAAATCAAACTTTAGTTTTGCAAACTGTTCAAAAATGACCTATAATTATATAGTAAACTTTTTATGACCTAAAAAAAATTCCCAAAAATTTAATATATTTATATTATTATGTAAGATTAAAATATTTTTTTCTAGAAAAGAAGTAACATAAGAATTTGTATTTTTTTTTAAAAAGATAGAAATAAAAAGAGTTCGAACTCAGCACCTTTATAAAGAAGTAGCATAAGAATTTGAAAAAAAAAAAAAAACAAAACAAAACACAAAAAATTTAGAAGAACTAGAGTCAGAAGTGCTTAGCCACCCAATTATAATTTTCCTTATATATACATCAATCATACCATTTGTACAAAATATCATAAATTATAATTACATGTCTGATGAATATTTGTATGAAGGGAACGTATTTTGTTTGCACCCTCCGCTTCTTATAATTTAAGATACCATTTGTGTAAAATATCATAAATTATAAATGTATACATCAAGAGAACGTGCCCTTTTTACACACTGCACTTATACTTCACACTGTTATAGAAAATAAAAATTATAATTACCTATATGAAGGATAATTGCATGAGGAGAACTTATTCTTTTTACCCTCTCCACATCTTACCATTTGTACAAATATTACAAAGTATAATTAGTGTGAAAAAATTATTAGTAGGAAGAGAACTAGACAGTTTTACATTTTATTTTTATTTTTTCCTTTTTTCATGTGTATAAATATTGGAGCAATTTAAATGTTAAGTTATATTATCAGACTATCAATTTGAATGGTCATTCAAATATATCCCATTATATATTTTTACGAATTGAAAAAGGAAATGAGTTAGTCTTTAATGTAATATAAAAATATATTATTATTATTAATTATTCAAATTTAAAAATAGCAACAAGAAACATGATTGGTTAAAAGAACTAAGAGCATCTTTAATGCTCCTATCAATTTAGGCTGAGCTGGAATGTTAAATAGAAGGTGTATAGAATGATATGGCATAAGAATGATAACTGCACACCTATTTTTATTAATTTATCTACAGTGGTGTTTGTTTAGTTATTACTTTTTAGGGTTAATTCCAAAAAACCACCGCAGTTTTGTCAATTTCTCCAAAAAAACCACATCAGTTTGAATTTTTTCTATTTTTTCACTTTTCGGTTATTTAACAGATGGTTACTATTCAGTCAGGGTATTTCGGTAATTTTATAATTTTAAAAAAAATATTTAATAAATAAAAAAAATCTTTTTTTTTTCCTTTTATTTATTTTTCTATTTTTTTCCTTCTCTATCTGTTTCTCCTCTTCATCTCTCTTCCTCATCTGTCCTTTAACTCATTATAACGTAATTCCCAAATTGAAAACAAACCAAAACCCTCAATCAATTCCCAAATTGAAAACAAACCAAAACTCTAAATCAGACTTTAAAAAAATTGAAACCATCACCACCATCCACCAAAAATCACTTCCGTTTCTCCACCAAAGGCCTAATAAGCCACGTAACCCTCCTCTCTTCTTCGTTTCTCTACAAATAAGGATGACAATGGGTAGGATATGGGCAAATATACTAGTATCCATATCCTTACCCGTTATTTTTTTTACTATCCATATCCTTTTCATATCCTTTTAAGTTAAGTGGATATGGGTGCGGGTATATATCCGCGGATATAGATTTATCCATAGATATAGCCATATCCTCTTAATAATTTTTTAAAATAATAATATAATCAAATTTATTCAATCACAAAATTAATCCAAATTATAAACAAAATAAATTTAAATAAAACAACAATCCCGACTCTATTTTAACTAAAATATTAATAAAAAAAGTTAAAAATAATAAATAAATAAATTTCATAATATTTGATGTTCTCACCCCAAGTTACCATCATACCACAAAGTCAAAATTAACACATCATAATCAAGAATAATAATTAAAAAATAATCTTCAAGAGTTCACGTTCAAACTTAAAACATCTGCATCAACTTTTGCAAAATAGAATAGCTCCATACTTTATTTCTTCTCTACTAAGTGCATGTAAAATACTTTTGTTCGTATGTATAAGAGTTTGTTTATAACTTTAAGAACATTACCACAAGTTTAAAAGTGAAGCTGATTGACATTTGCTTGCTTCCTGGTAGTAACACCGGGAAGCTCATTTTCTGCAAAAAAAATTTTTAAAACTTTAGTTTTGCAATTTTTTTATAAAAAAGTTTAAAAGTGTAAAAAATTTAGGACTGGTCTAAAACTAAAATAAAAAAGTTGAAAAAGTCTAATTTTACTTATTATCATATAATATATATATTACCATTTTAACATGACATTATATATCATAATCATTATATAAGAAAACTTGATTTCTTTTACTCATTCATTATCTTCATCGTTCTTATTTCTTTAGTAAATTTTTTACTCATTCGTTTTTTTTCGTCGTTCTTATTTCTTTCGTAAATCTCTGAGTCTCATCAGGTAAGCATCTATTTAAATATTTTTTTCTTATTAAATATTTTTTTCTTTTTATTTTCTATTAAGTGGTATTATTTTTCTTACTCTTGTTATCTATTATTTGTTTTAACTTGAATTTACTCTTTTTTTTTTTTTTTCAGATATCTTCTGGGTAAGTATTTCTTTTAATTATTATTATTAAAATTATGTTGGTTTTTTTTTACTATAACTTTTTTTTCTACGATTTTATTTATTTATTATATCTCTTCGGTGATATTTATATCCTAATGTCTTTTTTTTAAAAGTATATATATATATATATATACTCATTATTTTGATTATTCAATTTTATGATATTTTAATCTAATATGATTTTTTTCCAGATATATCTTTTGATTCGGCACAAACGAAGATGTATAGTTAAAGGCGTCTTACACTTACAGATTTGACAATGATGTATTTTTGTTGTAATTTATTTATTTTTTCATAAGAATTGTAATATTTTTTAAAGTATTATATTTGTATATATATTATATTAAATTTATATATTATGAAAAATAGGGTAGCGAATAAAAGTTGTGTATTATTGTATATGCAAAATTTATTTTTAAATAAAAAAATTGATTTTATTTTACAATAAAAATTTATTTATTAATTTTTATAGTAGCCAATTGTGTCCAATTGTACATTATAAATTAATTGTTATTAGCAATTGTGTATATTTAACTATCAATTGATGTGAATTTATTTATATTTGAATTTAAATAAAAAAATATTAATTAGTTAGAATTTAGAAAAATAATAAATCTTACAAAGTTATTTGATTGTATAGTAGGATATTAAATTAAATTGTGTATATAATATTAAATTAAATGATTCATATTTATGTATTATTTTTTTCAATTTAGTAAATATTTTTATTATAATTTTTATCTCTTTTATATTGTTATATTGCCTATTAATATTTAAAAATTCATGTGGAGAAAAACATGTGATCTGAAATTTTAATAGATTTTATCAATTGTTCTCCCCAGTTTTATCTATTTTCATATGGAGAAAAACATGTGATATGAAATTTTAATAAAAACCATTTATGTTTATAATTTCAAGAAAATAATGTGATATGAAAATTTAACAAAAATCATAAATGTTTATAATTTCAATAAAAGAATGTAATATGAATTAATTATTTTTGGGTAGATTTTTAGTTGTATATGTGTTGAAATTTTCAATGAGAATAATAAATATTAATATTAGTTTTATATTTTAGTAAATTATAAATTATTGGAAAATAATAAAAAATTTTGATTCAATTTATTTTGATTGGAATATGCTTTTCCAAAAAAAAAAATAATTATTTTATTAGAAATCATTATATTTTGGTATGTTGAATTGAATACGATGGTGATATTTATAAGCACATATTTCTTCTTTTAAATATCATATTAATAGTAAGAAATATATAATTATATTTTTTTTTATAAAATAATTTTATGAAAGCATTTATAAAAAAATATTCAACTAAATATAATATTTTAGTTTTGTCAAAACAAAAATATTAATATTCAAATTTTTTGAAATTGAATAGGAAGTAAATATACACCATTTCATAATAACTAAATATTGTATATACAATTCCCAATAATAATTAGTGAATAAGACAACTAATTCAAAATTTTATTTATTATGTATTATAAAATTTAAATTGATAAAGTGTAATACAATTGTATAGCAATCATGTATATTTAATATATAAATTAATTATTTTTAATGGAACGAATGTTCTACAAATTTACGTGACTGTATATAGAATACTTAAATAAATTATTTATTGTTTATGAGTAAAAGAATATTTCAAATCATTTTTTTCTTTAATTTTGCAAATATTTACTACTAATATTGCGACACATTGTATTTATGTATTATTAGTTTTTTCTAATTCAGTAAATATTTTAGGTATAATTTTATATCTTTAAATTTTTATATTTTCTACTACTAATATTACAGTATTCATTTTTCTTTTTTCAATTTAACAATATTTGGATTAATTTTCAATCCTATTTAATATATATATATGTATATATATATAATTTAAAGTTAAGAATTTTTTTGCATTCAAATTATAATTTAATATTTTTTTTTTATCTCTTTCATTGACTAGCTATATGAAATATTCAAAAATCTTAACCTACTTACTTTATCATTTAATATATTCTTACAGTTTTCATTAACAATTATGCACACTATTATTGTTATTATTATTATTTAAAAGTTTTATATAATACATTTTTATATTATATGAAATAAATATAAAATATAAATTTATTAATATTAATTAATACATATTAAATTAAATATTTGATTAGTTACTGTACCACTAATGAAGTTAATAAAAATATACGCTATATTTTACTATTGAATAAATATTTTTATTGCTTTATTTAACTATATTATTAAAATATTAACATATTTGTATTCCGTACATATTTGTTTATATATATATATATATATTTTTATGAAAATATTATATTTTTATTGTTAAGTGAATTGTGAAATTAAATATTTATTTTTATTTTTGTAAACATTCTAAATTATTTTATATTGTTTTGACAAGTAGTTCTCTTAGGACTATTTTGATAAAAGAAATGACAATAAAGTAAAATAATAAAAAGTAATGTAAAACAATTATTGTAGACATTAAGGAGCATTTCATTTTAAGTTTTTTTTTTTTTTTTTTTTTTTAAAATTATTTATCTAACAACTTTTTATTTATATATGTATTCTAAAAAGTTTCTTTTTATTTAGAATATATATATATATATATATATATATATATGCATCTTTTTTTATTATTTAGTTTTGATATATCTTATTTGTATTATATTTTGATTGTATTTAATATTTTATCCTTTTAATTAATTTAAGGGAAAATTACAATGGGATACTTGAGTTTCTGGGAATTGGCACCTATGTGTGAGTTTTACTAGTTTTTATATGTAGGTGCAATGAGATATGGGCATGTTTGGTTTTTGTTTTTTGTTTTTTGTTTTTTTTTTAATTTTAATCTTTACACTTCAATTAATTTAATTTTAATACAAAATTTAAGTAAAATAATATTCTTGTTACTATTTGTATATTTTATAAATAATAAATTTCAATTTTACAGTTTTAATTAAAAATTAAAAAAATTCAAGTATTATTTAATTAAAAATTTAAATAAAAATTTTAAAAATAATTTTTTATTATTTGAATTTTTATAATTACTATTAACATAATTAAAGTATATTATTTAATTAAACAAGACTAGTTTTAATAGAATTAATATAATTGAAATTAATTATTTACAATATTATTTGTAAAAAATAAAAATGAAATTTTTTTATTTAAAGTTTTTTATTAAAATTAAATTAGTTAAAATATAGTTTTTCTTAATTTATATATAAAAAAAAAAAAACAAAGCAGCAGCCAAACACGCGCTTAGCTCCTAACTACCTTTTTAAAAACTCATTGCACTCATTTGCAAAAACATCAAAACTCATATTTAGGTAATTTTCAAAACCTCATATAGTCCCATTGTAATTTTCCCTTAATAATTTAATAAGTATATCTAGCAATTTTTTTCATTCTCATGTCATTTAACATATGTATAATATGAAAATATATAATAAATTGTTTCTATTCAAAATTAAATTAATTAAAGTAAATAGCTTTTTAATTTATCTATATCACTTATTATAATAAATGCATAGTTGATTTTTTATCAGTTAAATTGAAATATTACAATATAATATAATGAAACTAATAGAATGATGGTATTTTATAATGAATTTTGTTTATATATAAAAATTGATTATAACAATTTTAAATAATAATTTTGATAGTTTTTAAGAAATTGTGATAATTTATGAATAAAATAAATTTTATAATTTCAAGAATAATTTTGATCATTTCAATATTTTTATTTATATTTTGATAGATTTAAAAGAAAATAAATGATTTTGTTACTTTGTGAATAAATAAGTTTTATAATTTCAAGAATAATTTGATAATTTCAAAAATAAGTAAAAAAATTTGAACACATAATTTGTTTAATAATTTTATAGAAGTATGAAAAATATTTTTTCATGGCATTTATGCAAATAGAATGTGATATATTTATTTAATTAGAAAATTATTAAAATGTTACTTTTAAAAGATTTTTTTGTCTATGGTTCTTTTATTTTTTACATTATATATGAATTTATAATATTTAAGTTTTTTTAGCTTAACTGTAAAATTTTAAGTTTAACATAAATCCAAAATTTGTATAATAATAATATTATTATTTTATATATAATAATAAAAATATTCAGTGATGTATCTATATATAATAATAATATTATTCTTTTTCTTGCTCATTTTTATAATATACTATTTTTCTACTTTAAAATATATTATTTTATTTCTTTATATATATATATATATTAATATTAGATATTTACTTTTCAGGTATGGTGCTTTTTATTTTCCAGGAAAAGGTTTAAATATGAATTTATAATATTTAAGTTTTGAGATTGAATTTTAAATTTTGACATTGATATGAATTCTATATTATAATTTATACATATAATAATCGTTATTTTTCCTGCTCTTTTTGCATCGGTTGTATGGTATAATATATATATATATATATATATATATATTTTTGGCTATATATTACATTACCACTAATTGCTTTTCACATCAATCAGCCACGTGAATTTGAAATATGAGTTTATAATATTTAATTTTTTAGATCCAATTTTAAATTTTAAAATTGACATGAATCCAAAATTTATATAATAATAATAATATTAATAATAATATTCTATGTATATATAATAATTGAAATTTTTCCAGTACTATATCTATATATAATAATAATAATAATAATAATAATTATTGGCATTTTCCTCATTTTTTTTACAATGATTCCGTGATAAATTCTAATGTGCTACTTTTTATTTTAAAATATATTATTTTTATTATATTTTAACTATTTATTATACTATATCGGAAGTTTAAGTACCTTATTATAATTTTCACTATTATATATAAAATATTCATTCAATTAATTTTTTTTATCGACCTTAAAGAGCATCTCCAGTAGAATGTGAATTTATTGATTTCCATGTCCACGTAGACATTTTGAACTTTTTATTTGACAAATTCACTCCATGACAATGTGAATTCATAATGTTCGGATGACGTGGCAAAAAATATAATAGAGGGTGTGAGGTAGAGCTTCTATTTTCCATATCCTAGTTGACGGTGTGAATAAGTGTTTTTAATATTTTTAAATTGTAATTACCTTATTTCTATCTAATTATAAATTAAAAAGGAAAAAAATATTTTATTTTAATGGGTTATAAATTAGGAAAATTCGAATAGACAATAACAACTGTGGCTGTTTTTATTTTTTTTTCTCCAGAAATAATATTTTTGACACATCATTATCCACAACCTCTATTTACTATGCCACATATGTCTCAATTCACTAAACCATTGGAGATGCTCTAAGGCAATGATACTCTACATATTTTAAACAGACTACCCATGATTATGTATAATTCATTTCTTAATGGATCATGAGATCAAATAATTTAAGTAAAAGAATATATAGTTTAAGCCAGTACTAACTTTAACGTGTATATCCATATATAATATGAGCTAATTTGGTCCATACACATAAAATTTATTTTGAACAATAGATTTTTTTTGTGTGAAACAAATATAATATTTTAATTATTTTTAATTATTTTTATATATTTATATTTTATAACCGTGTGTTTCGCACGGGCCTACATACTAGTTAATAAATAAAAGAAAGCAAATCGAAAACCATACCTTATGAAAAATCTGGAGCTCTCTTGAAATATTATAACTTCAGTAAAAAAAAAAAATTCTTATTGAAATTTTTTTGAGATTGTTAGATGGTAGTAAGAATAAGAATGAGTAGTGAAAATAGATCATGTGATGAGAGCGCACTTGTACTTTTTAGAAAGTTTAGGGTTTAAATTTTGAGTTTTTTTTAAAGGGCATTTTATTTAAAATAAATTTGGATGGACATGAGTTTCACTAATAATATACAATTATAATTTATTTTATTATAAATTTTATTTTGCGGGTAGATGGGTAAGGATATTTTACAGTACCCATATCCTTATCCTTATCCTTAATGGGTATAGATTTTCTATCCATATCCGCCCACCAAATGGATATATCCATATCCGCCCATAGCGGGTAGGTATCCACGGGTAAGTAGATACGCGTGTATAATTGTCATCCCTATCAGCAAATGTATTTTGATATTATCATATATTACAATTACGTGTCTAATGATATTTTCATGAAAAGAACGTGTCTACTTTATAATTTCTAGCCGTTATAATTCAAGATTCCATTTACATAAAATATCACAAATTATAATTACGTGTTCAATAGATGTTTGGATGAAGAGAATGTGTCCTTTTTACACTCTTCAGGTGTTATATCGTAGAATGTGTTAGAACAAGATTATGATGCTTTTTTATTCCAGTTACCTCCATGCCCCAAGCATATACAATTGTAGATATATCAGCTCTCTTGCTTTCTCATGAGGCACGATTGGACCAACATAGTCAAGTGGAAAATCTCTATGCAAATCTTGTTGATATGAATGTTGAAATAGGTAATACTCCTGCAAGTGAAAATTCTCAACACAAGTCAACTACTTTTTCACAATTAGGTAGTCACAAAACCTCAAATAAGAGTAATGGAGGTAGACGTGGAAGAGGTAGAGGTCGATACAACAACACAAATAATCGACAACTCTACCAAATATGTCACAAGGTCGGGCATAGAGCATTACAATGTTATTATCGGGTCGATCAAAGCTATCAATAATAAACTTCAGGAATATTTCAGCCTAGCAAGAATAACACGAAACATGGAAACCATGACAACTATGTAAGAGGGACCTTCAACCAATAGTGATAACATATGGTATCCTAATAGTGGAGCTACTCATCATTGTACCTCTAAAGGAAATAATCTACTCAATCGCACAAAGTATATGGGCAGAGATAGAGTCTTTATGGGTAGTAAAGAAAGTTTGAAGATATCTTCCACTGGCTCTAACAATTTAATAAAAAGTCTAACTATTTTGTGCTTAATAACATACTGCACTTGCCTCATATCAAGTAAAACTTGTTAAGTGTTTCAAGTTTTGTAAGAGATAATAATATATTCATGGAATTCATCTCGATTCTTGTTTTGTGAATGAACGAGCTACGAAGAAAGTTCTACTACAAGGGGAGCTTAGGCAAGGACTTTATGCTCTCGAATTACCATTGTTAAAGAATAAGGTGTAGACTTCTGCTATTACCAATCACTTAGACAGGACTACTGCTGGTCAAGAAAATAAATTTAGCTTTATTTCTCAAGTTAAAGGTTGTAACAAGGCGGCTAATAAAGTAATCTTGTGGCATAAATACTTGGCCACCTTAATCTTTCTGTCATCTAGAATGTTTTTAGTAAAATAAATATTCTTTTTCCAAATATTTATACCTATATGTGCACATCATGCCAGATTAGAAAATCCCATAAACAACCATTCGCGGAGTCACATACTGTGTATACTTAACCTTTATAATTGGTAGTAGTAGATGTATGGGGTTCGCTCACATATCATCATTCCATGGATATTAATATTATGTTACATTCCTAGATGCATGCACTAGGTGCACTTGGATATACCTTTTAAAGGCAAAAAGTGAGGTGTTCAAAATTTTTATTCAAATTAAAAGTCAAGTGGACAATTTGTTGTCTCGTAAGATAAAAGTTCTGCAAACAGATAATGGAGGAGAATTTAAAGCTTTGGCTTCTATTTTAAAAGGATATGGAATAACTTTGAGGCATACTTGTGTATACACTCATGAACAGAATTGTTTGATTGAACGAAAACATCGACATGTAGTTGAAACAGGGTTAAGTCTATTGGCACAGGCTAGGCTGCCAATCAAATTCTGGGATGAGGCTTTTCTTACTGCTGTACATCTTATAAATAAGATGAAGACACCGATTCTGCAATTTGGCAATCCATACTACAAATTGTTTCATGTCGAACCGAACTACAGCTTGTTAAACTCCTTTGGGTGCCAGGTATTTCCTAATCTTAGATCTTATAACAGGTACAAATTGGCATATAGAAGCACACCTTGTATTTTCTCGGGTTACAATCCTCAATTCAAAAGATTTAAATGTCTCACTTCTGATAAGAAGATGTATATAGTTCGCAGTGTTCAATGAATAAGTTTTTCCTTACAACAATCCTCATGATCAAGTCAATCTTACCCAGCTATCATCATCTATGGACACCAATATCACCCAAGAAATATTCGTTCCTAATCATTATTCCTCACCAGTTCATGTAAGTACCAGTTATCTACTTGTGCATTGTACTAACAATTCTTTCAGTGTCTATTGTGATAACTCACAGATGACACCTGTTCAAGAACAACAAACTATACCTCGTGTTGAGACATTCACGGATCATACTATTCAACATCCCATGGTCACACATGTTCAAGAGCATTAAACTATACCTCTTATTGAGACATCCACGGATCATACTATTCAACAACCTATAGTCACATATGCACGATCTGCACATCACTCTATCCAGCATTCTATGGTTACACGTGCAAAAAATTGAATTTTCAAACTTAAGGTATGGCTTGCACAGGTGCACCCTACAGAACCCGACACAGTGAGTGAAGCTTTGTCTCAGCCTCACTGAAAGGATGCTATGGAAGTTTAATATCAAGCTTTGCAGACTTATGGAACTTGAACTTTGGTTCCTTTGCCTCCTGGACGAAATCCGGTAGGGTGTAAATGGATCTTTAAGGTGAAACGCAATCCAGATGGATCTTTACTCAAGCATAAGGCAAGACTTGTTGCCAAAGGGTATAGTCAACTAGCAGGATTTGATTATACTGAAATCTTCAGCCCCGTTGTCAAACCTACAACTATATGGATTATTCTTTTATTAGCGGTGGATAATAAGTGGCCTCTCCGCTAGTTATAAGTCAATAATGCATTCTTAAATAGAACAATAACTGAAGTAATATATATGAAGCAGCCCAAAGGATTTGTTGATCCACAAAATCCTAATCATGTTTTCAAACTACAAAAGGCATTATATAGTTTTAAGCAAGCGCCGAGGGCTTGGTTTTTCAAGTTCAAGGACACACTGCTTGGTCTTGAATTTTATGCCTCGAAAGCTGACTCTTCTTTATTTATAGGTTTTCTAGTAATCATTCTTTATATATCTTGATATATGTGGATGATATTATACTTACAGGTAGCAATGCATCTGAAATTGAACTATTGATAAAGCTATTCAATGATGCATTTCGGTTAAAGGATTTGGGACAACCCTTTTATTTTTTGGGTGTTGAAGTTATATTTACACCATCAGGTCTCCATCTCAATCAACATAAGTATATAAAGACATAATGCAGACAGCTCACATGTCTAGTGCAAAACCACAATCTTCTCCAATGGTCTCTTCAATGGGATCCTTCTTATTGGAATTTCATGGTAGTCCAATTTTTGATCCCGCTCTTTACAGGTCCATTGTTGTCTCACTTTAATACGCCACACTCACACGACCTGACTTTGCTTATGCTGTGAATCAAGTGTGCCAATTTATGCACAATCCTCTTGATACCTATTGGAAAAAAGTTAAACGTATCCTACGTTATTTGCAAGGCATTTCTAGTCATGCATTACTCATTACAAAGTCTAGTGATGCAAAAGCTTCATACAATCTGGTCGACTATTCTGATGCAGATTGGGTGTCGAATTCTGATGATAGGAAATCTACCTCTGGTTACTGTATTTTTTTGTCCTAATTTGATTTGTTGGAGTGCAAAGAAACAATCCACTGTGTCACGAAGTAGTACAGAAGTGGGGTACTGCAGTCTTGCAAGTTTAGTTGTTGAACTCAACTGGGTACGTTATCTACTTACAAAATTACGAGTTCCACAAATTCGTACTCCCACTGTATGGGCTGACAATCAAAGCACAGTAGTCATGTCTCACAACCCAATTTTGCATGCACAGACTAAACACATTGAAATTGATCTTTATTATGTTCAGGATCTTGTTGCAAATCGTCAGCTCATAGTCAATCACGTTCCATCAATTGATCAAGTTGTAGACATCCTCGCCTAGGAACTTTCCACTCCACGGTTCACTCAACTTTTGCGCAAACTCAATATTGTTTCTTCCTCACCAATGAGTTTGAGCAAGGATGTTAAACTAGTTCAAACATATCCACAAACACATGGTGAGCACTCACATAATAGAGCAGTGTATCATCTATACATGACTTTGCATCCAAGAAATACAAAATTATCAACTCAACAACCAAGAGTCATGATGTAACCCAACACACACAAAATTCAAGAATGAAACAAACTTCGTTGATTCGTAGGAATACTGAAGAATTGTTGAGAGAATAAAATCTCAATTTTATTTCACCAAAAACTGCATTATCATTCGGCTTACATGATACTTTTATAGCCGTAATGATGAAAGGAAACAAATAACAATAATTTCAAACAAAGGAAATAAATAAAAATTCTCTCAAACAAATGGAAACAAATTTCTAAAATTGAGTCAATTCCTAATAAATGGAAATAATAAATTGCAAAAATCAAAGTTTCTCAGAAACAAAGAAATTAAATCACTCTCCTTGAAATTTGCGATGATCATGTGTCTCCATGTAAGTCAATGCTACATGGGCTACATCAAGTCATATCAACAAACAGATTCAAATCAACTATTAAGAGTTATCTCAATAAGTAAAAATTATCTATGAAGATAAATTTCATCTCTGTTTTGAATGTATTGTATTATCTATTCACTAGTATATATATATATATATATATATATATATATATATGAATATGTACATCAAGTTGAGAAATAGAAAAACATATCTTTCTCTTGGTTTCAAAGTCATTCTTCTATCTCTGCCTCTAATTTATTAAACAAACTCCACCTTTCATCTGTTATACTTCCCGAGACCATTTATATAAAATATCATAAATTATAATGACGTGTTTAAAGAATGTTTGTACGAAGAGAACATGTCTTTTTTACATGATGTTTCTAGGAAGTGAACTTGTGCATTTTGTACTCTTCATACCTTACCATTTGTATAAAATATTACAAATTATAATTATGTGTCAAAAAAATGTTTGCATAAAGATAATCTAATAGATAATAAAAGCAGAGAACCTAACAGCTTTGCAATTGATTTTTTTCCCTTTTCTCATGTGCATAATATATTGGAAGAATTTAAATGTTATTATATTGTGAGACAATTAAGGTCATTCAAATTTATTCAATTAATTATTTTTGCAATTTAAAAAGAAAATGAGTGAGCCTTTAACCAATTATAAATACATTTTAATTTCTTTTAATTACTCAAGTTAAAAAAAAATAGTTAGAAGAATTAAAAACTCATTCTCACGTTTTTTCCCACATTGGAATAAAGAAAATAAATTGAGTAAATTTCAGTATCTAATTAAATTGATAGTGTTAGAAAAGTAATAATATGTTAGAAAATTAACATTTAACAATATGAAATATAAATATAGATTTTCTGATGCAAGATGAATATGAAGTGTTGTGTTTTCTAGTCATCATATATCGTCATTAAGATTAAAATTTCAAAATCTTTAATCGTGTTGTAAAAAGAAAATAGAAGTGGGGTAGAAGAAAACAGTTTAATACGAACTGGAAAATAAATTCGGATCCGAAAGTACCTGATAATCTTGAAAGAAATAGTATTACGAATGAATTAATAGAGATCACACAGCCACTTAGACAAAGACAGAAGGTATAGTAAAGAAAGAAAATAAGAGAATCAATCACCACCTCTTCATTAACAATGTTTGATATATATACGATGTTTGAGAACACGTGTCAAGTGGCATGTGAAAAATCATGCATGTAGCGCACGTATACAGGATTTAATGAATGGTGGAATCCACCTCTTTATGTGCTGTTTCACAACACTCCCCCTTGGATTTCACCATTTTCGATATTTGACTGCTTCGTTAAAATCTTGCCAGAAAAATCCAACTGGGATAAAAACTGGACAAAGGAAAAAGAGTACAGTTGGTGAATCCAATTTTACAAAAACTCCCCCTGTTAATTACACCCATAATCTAATATACTAATCTTGAGAGCTTTCGCATTCCGATCTCGTAAACGAGCTTTTCGAACATTGATGTTGGTAACGATTTCGTTAGTAGATCCGCTAGATTATTGTTGAATCTGATTTGCTTCACATCGATTTGACCCGTATTCTGAAGCTCGTGGGTGTAGAACAATTTTGGGGAAATGTGTTTGGTTCGATCTCCTTTGATGTAACCTCCCCGAACTTGGGCGATGCATGCAGCATTATCTTAAAAAATGACAGTTGGCCCATTCGTAGTTTCGGAGATACCACATGAATTCTGGATATGTTGGATCATTGATCTCAACCAAATACACTCTCGACTGGTTTCATATAATGCCAATATTTCAGCATGATTCGAGGACGTGGCTACTAAAGTTTGTTTCATAGATCTCCAAGAGATCGCAGTACCATTATACGTAAAAATATAGCCAGTTTGAGAACGTCCTTTATGCGGATCCGACAGGTATCCAGCATCGGCATAACCAGTCAAACCCAGAAATTTATCAGAATTCGTATAAAATAATCCCAAATCTTTTGTACCCTTCAGGTAACGCAAAATATGTTTGATTCCATTCCAATGACGACGGGTTGGTGCAGAACTATATCTCGCTAATAAATTTACAGCAAACGAGATATCTGGTCTCGTACATTGAGCCAAATATAACAACGCACCAATTGCACTCAGATATGGTACTTTAGGACCAAGTAATTGTTCGTCATCGTCCTTCGGTCGGAATGGATCCTTTTTGGGATCAAGTGTTCTTACAACCATGGGTGTACTCAATGGATGGGCATTATCCATATTAAACCTTTTTAGGACTTTTTCAATGTATGCTGATTGATAAACCAATATCCCATTTGGTTTATGTTCAATTTCCAGACTAAGACAATATTTCGTTTTTCCCAAATCTTTCATTTCAAACTCCTTTTTCAGATATTCAGCAGTTTGTTGGATCTCTTCTGGAGTCCCAATGATATTCATATCATCCACATAAACTGCTATAATTGCAAACCCAGACCCTGATTTCTTAATAATGATACATGGACATATCGTATTATTCTGGTATCCTTCCTTAACCAAATACTCGCTCAGGCGGTTATACCACATTCTCCCAGATTGTTTCAATCCATACAGGGATTTTTGTAACTTTATGGAATACAAGTTTCGAGATTTCGATCAATGAGATTCAGGTAATTTCAGTCCTTCTGGGAGTTTCATGTAAATATCAGAATCAAGTGATCCATACAGATACGTGGTAACTACATCCATTAAACACATTTCTTTTTTTTCAGCAACTGTTAGACTTAACAGAAATCGAAATGTAATCGTATCCATGACTGGGGAATACATTTCATCGTAATCAATTCCAGGTCTTTGTGAGAATCCTTGTGCAACCAAACGTGGTTTGTATCTCACAATTTCATTTCTTTCGTTTCGTTTCCGAACGAATACCCATTTGTAACGGTTGAACATCTTCAGGTGTTTGAACTATGGGTCCAAAAACTTTTCGTTTATTCAACGAATTTAATTCTGCCTGGATTGCTTCTTCCCATTTTTTCCAGTCATGCCTACTTTTACATTCTTAGATATCACATGGCTCATAATCATCACATGAAATACTAATTGCCACTGAATATGAAAATAAATCATCAACGATTGTTTCATTTCGATTCCAAGTCTTTTGGATGTAGTCAATGGAAATTTCTTCATTTTTTGATTTTGGTATTTCCATATTATTTTCTCCTTCTGGGAGTCTATTTTCAGGAATCTCATCAACTTTTGGGATTTCATTGGATGTGGTTTTTGGATCCAGATCATTTTTCTTTCTTTTCCTTGGAACTGTATCTTTTGAACCAGTGGGTCTACCACGCTTCTGGCGAGGGATAGGAGTTTCATTTGCTATTGTCTTTTGAGATTGTCCTTCTGGGACAATTACCCTTGCTGGTACATTAGCAGCTTCAATATAAGACTTGGTTATTTTCGAAGTATCATTGAATGCATCAGGCATTTGATTAGCTATCATTTGTAAATGTAGGATCCTTTGAACTTCAAGTTCACATTGCGGGGTATGCGAATCCATATGCGCCAGAGTTGGAACCTTCCAGGTTAATTCAGATTTCTCTTCTGGAGAATTATTTTCTTTTCCAAGTGATGGAAAATTACTTTCATCAAAATGACAGTCAATAAATCTAGCTGTAAATAAATCTCCTGTCATTGGTTCCAAATATCTGATAATTGATGGGGAATCAAAACCCACATATATTCCTAAACGTCTTTGCGGCCCCATTTTTGTTCTTTTAGTTGGGGTAATGGGTACATATACAGCACACCCAAATGTTCTCAAATGTGAGATGTTAGGAGGATTCCCAGATACCAATTGTAATGGGGAATATTGATTATAAGCATTTGGACGGATACGAATCAAAACTACAGCATGCAATATAGAATGTCCCCAAATAGTTACTGGTAATTTCGAGTGCATTAACAATGTTCGCGCAATTAATTGAAGGCACTTAATTAATGATTCAGCTAATCCATTTTGGGTATGAACATGCGGAACTGGATGTTCAATATCAATCCCAGATACTTGACAATATTCAACAATTGCTTTCAATGTAAATTCCCCAGCATTATCAAGTCTTATACTCTTAATAGGGTAATCTGGAAAATGAGCTAGTAATCGAGTAATCTGTGCTAGCAACTTTGCAAAAGAAACATTACGAGTAGATAACAAGCATACATGGGACCATCTTACAGATGCGTCTATCAATACCATAAAGTAGCGAAATGGTCCACTAGGTGGATGAATGGGTCCACATATATATCTCCTTGAATTCTCTGTAAAAATAATGGAGATTCAAAACCTACTTTCGTAAATGATGGTTTCGTTATCAATTTCCCTTAGGAACATGGGATACACGGGTCCCTATCGTTTAGTAGGATTTTATAATTTCTCAGTGGATGCCCTTCTGAATTCGCTATTATTCTTCGCATCATTGTGGATCCCAGATGCCCAAATCTATCATGCCAAAGCTGGAATATTCTGGGATCAGAGAACTTCTAGTTCTCAAAAACATGTGTTTCAACATGCCTGATGGTTGTATAATATAATCCAGATGATGAAATGGGTAATTTTTCAACTACAAGCTTCTGGCTTGATTTTTTTGAAATAATACATAGGTATTCAATACCATTTTCATCAACTGTTTCGATGTGATAATCATTCATCCGTATATCTTTGAAACTGAGTAAATTTCTTCTGGATTTGCGAGAGTATAATGCATTTTCGATTTCCAATTCAGTGTCATTTGGTAACACAATTGAAGCTCTTCCGGAGCCTTGGATCAGATCTACTGGACCTGATATGGTATTCACTTTCATTTGAATTGGAATCTGTTCCAAAAAATATTTTCTATCTCTCAAAATCGTATGGGTTGTAGCACTATCGGCTAAATAGATATCCCCATGTGAAGCCATTTCTTGGTTTGAATTTATAACTTCAATCAAATAACACACAAAATTAGTTGAATGGAAATGTAATATCTTTCATTAATATTTACAAATATTTACAACCAAAATCAAAATTACATCCCATTCTATTTACATTCTAAAACAAGGGAATACATTCACTTGTAGTTAACGGTTCCATCACCAATCAGGTGATCTATCTTCCCATCAGGATCTTCAAAGAAATCGACAGTTTCCAGATTTGATATGTCGACAGGACCAGTATAACCATCGCAAAAAACATCAGCCATATTTGTTTCATTATTCTTTTCCTTTTCTTGTTCGCGCCTCAACTTCTGGTAAGCTTCAACTACATGTTTGGAAGCGAGACAAGTTCTCGAAAAACAAGTGGGGGAACCACATCTATAACAAGGACCACGATTGAACTTTGGTGGTTCCTGAATTTCCTTCCCTTTACTGGAACTAGCATTATTATTATTCCACTTCTGGGGAGCATTTGGATTATGATATGGATGTCCATAATCCCTGTTACAACCACGTCCCTGGCCATTTCCACATCCTAGACCACCTCGGCCATTACCACGTCCATTTCCATATCATTCCAGCGCTCAGAATTACGGCCACGACCACGGCCACGACCACGACCACGGCAACCACGACCACGGCCTGGATTTTCATTATAATATGCATTCACTTCTGGGAATGCTTGGGCGCCAACAGGGCGCCTTTCACTGTTTCTCAGCAACAGTTGGTTGTGTCTTTCAGCAAAATCTAATGAACCAATAAATCATCATATTTCACAAATTTCTTTTTACGATACTGCTGATGTAAAATAGTCTGAGAAGGATGGAAAGTGGTAAATGTCTTTTCCAACATATCATGGTCTGTTTTTGTTTCCCCACACATTTTCAATTTGTTCATAATCATGTACATGGCAGAGTTATACTCGCTCACACCTTTAAAATCTTGGAACCTTAAATTGGCTCACTCATCACGTGCTTCAGGCAACATGATTTCCTTTTGGCGATCATATCTGGATTTCAGGGCTTGCCAAAGATCTGCAGGATCTTTTATATTCATATACTGATTTTTGAGATCTTTAACCAGATGTGTTTTGATTATATACATGGCTTTACATTTTTCAACCTCAGTGGTTTGCACCTTCTTATTGAGGGTCCCAAATAATTGTTTTTAATATTAACTCGCAATCATCACAACATTTCATATAATTTCTCCCAGAAACTTCCAGCTCGTCAAATTTCAGATTTTTCATTTTCTGCAAAATAAGAACACGTTCTTTTAGATTTCCAGGGTTCCTGAATTCAATTTCAAAAATTCAATTATTCAGCTCGGGTGAATAATATTATCGTTTCAAACTTTCCAGATCCACCAATTATTCAACTCAGGTGAATAATGGTATTTTTCCAAAAATTTCCAAAATTTTTCAGAACACAAGGAAGAAAGAAAACATCATCACCAGACACTTTCTGATCCGGAAGATCCGGCAAAGCGGCAACCAGAGAGCATACTCGTACTGATAACGTGTTGTAAAAAGAAAATAGAAGTGGGGTAAAAGAAAACAGTTTAATACAAACTGAAAAATAAATTCAGATCCGATAGTACCTGATAATCTTGGAAGAAATAGTATTACGAATGAATTAATAGAGATCACACACCCACTTAGACAAAGACAGAAGGTATAGTAAAGAAAGAAAATAAGAGAATCAATCACCACCTCTTCATTAACAATGTTTGATATATATACGATGTTTGAGAACACGTGTCAAGTGGCATGTGAAAAACCATGCATGTAGTGCACGTATACAGGATTTAATGAATGGTGGAATCCACGTCTTTATGTGCTGTTTCACAACAAATCGTATTCTATGTGACAGATGTATTATTATTAATTCCAAAAACCATCCAAATTCTATCCAAACATCCCATACCCAAAATGATTATTTAGTTTAGTATAGTTTGAGTGATTTTTTTCATCAAGGATAATGTTACTAATATGTAATTTTAATACATTTTTAATTTTTATTTAATAACTGTACCAAGTTTTAAATATTTTATTATTTTAAAAAAATATTTTACTTTAAATATTACTAAAATAAATTATTATATAATTTTAATAATTTTTAAATTTTTATTTAATAATCTTTAATATATATTTTTTTTAAATTTGTCTTTCTATTCTATTGGTTTCCTCATTAATTGAGAAAATTTTAAAATATATAGATTTAATGGTCTGATTAAAAAGAATGAACATCAAAACCATTGAACTAGAATCCTGAGTAAGAAGTACGACCGAAAACGTGAGCGACCTTCGTGACTTTTTGTGGATAAAAGGGGCGCAACTCAGAGGTAAGATCCCAAGGAGGGAAAGAGTTGCATTCAAACATGAACTCGTTCCTAGTCCGTTCATATTGCGAACGAAGGGACTGAGGACAAATCAAGGCACTCTGAAGGGAAGCTTCTATCAAAATACTCCTAGACTTTTAAGATTCTTTGGGCGAAAGGAACTTGAACCCATTTACCAAATTCGTGGTGGGTCAAGTTAGATTCCCTCAACGATCAGGGTTCTGAATGAGATAGAACTTTTCAAGGAATGTTTATTAATTAATTATAAATGGTATAAAATACAGTTATGCTACTATTTTCTAATTATATTGAAGATTGAGGTATATTAAAATTGGGAAGCTGATTAAATAATGAAAAATCTATTAGAATTCATCAAGTCATCCAAATGAGCTTACGGGAAAAGTTAGAGACTTAACTTTAATATCAAATTAGGTAGGTGCAATATCCATCATATCTTAAGGGGGAGGATTTGCCTATTAAAGGGTGAGAATCTCATTTACATAAACTATCTCAAGATACTTAAAAACGCCGCACTTAGAACTCTTCTAGTATAGACATGAGAGAGTTAAGCTTGAGTGAGCACCCGAGCGTGAGATAATATTTAAAGGTCTAATTTCTTGTATTCCTACTATTATTTATAGTAGAGAAGAATCATAAAAAGATTGAGCTCATGTTACCGTCCTAATTTCTTAGTACCTATGTTAACTTCATTAGGCTGGAAAGGCTGTCAGGTTCATTGAAAGTTAGTGTTCGCTCCTATGGTTTAAGAGGGAGGATAATCCATACTCATAATTGTCATGTCCGTAAGTTGGGGCTATTAATTTTTATATTTTGGGTAATTATTTATGTTATTTGAATTTTATTTAAATTTTAATTATTTTTCATTCAAGGGTAAAATGGGTATTTAAAAATATTGACTTTCCGGTTTGACCATATGGTTTGACTAATTTGACTTTTGGGATAGTTTTGAAAACAAAATGGAAATTTGATGTATGTTGTGATTATTTGTCAATTTCGGTCATTTTAAGATCACTTGATTGTTTGTGGGTTTATGGTGATATTTGCCACTCATATATAGAAAAATAAAGGTTTAGAAATCATTCTTCACAAAAACCTAAAAACTAAATCCTACGTGTTCATCTTTTTCTCTCAAACCAAAACCTCAACGCTGATTTATAACACTCGCTTTTCAAGATTTCAGTTTGGGGATTTCAATTTTTGTTAGGTTCTTTTGTTCAAGTAATTGTTTTCATTCTCTTTTCTTGATTTAGTCACTTTAAGCTTAATTTGGGATTTCTTGAGTTAATTAGGGTTTTGCGAATTTTGGGATTTCCATTTCAACTGATTTGCCTTTTGAAATCCTTGTTATTAGATTGCATAAGTTTGGTTTAAATTAGGTTTAATTGGGTTTTAATCGTTGCTTTAGTTGTAAACCCTAACTCCTTGATTTGGGGATTTATTCAATGTATTCTTGATTTGATTTAGATCAAAATGGGGATCATAAACAGGAGTGATTTAGTGTGATTTTTAGATTAGCGAAAAAGGTTAGTAGCCATGCTTATGCTCTCACGATTGTATGTTTCTGTCTGTTTCACTGTCCCTGAATTGAGATTAATTTAATATGAAACTGAAATTAAATCTATGAATTGAATTATTGCTGCTGCACTGGAGTAGTAACTTCTGGATGTGTATCTATTGAATTATATTTGTAATCTGTCATTCTGATTTGGCGGTTTATGTGGCTATTTGTAAACTCTGCTGCTTAAATGTAAGTACATGAATTAATATTCATAACTGTATGTTAAACTAGTAATATGAACTCTGGAATCTGTATAAAAGTCTTGTAAGAGATTAATACGATAAGACCAGCATACTGTAGGGAAAACTAGATGTATACATCGATGCGCGAAAGTATATTTGGCCTTGATTGCCAGCCTATTTTCTGAATGTGACGGCATCATTTTGGAGATTTTCTCATATCTGGATGCAACGTCATCACTTCAGGGATCTTTGATCCATCTCTGAGGGGTTACCTATATTTATCTGATTCTGTTCTTGATTTCTGTTATTAAGCTAAGGACAGGCCGGGTAAGTTAAAAACCATTTAATAATATGACAATATGAAGTCTGTTATACGATAAATCGTTTCTATTTCAGCTTATGGATGTCTGCTATGAACTGCTTTGATTTCAATCTGCTGATTGTTACATTGGATTCTAACAATTGGATAGTAGGATTTTGACTGTTAACTAGCCATATGCGAAAATAATAGACACAAATAGATGTTTGGAGCTTGAATAACAAAAATCTAAATTGAATAGGCTGAAAACATGAACAGGGGTCTCTGGCCAAGCTCTTTACCGAGCTAGTTACCGATTTGTCAATTCAGTGAGCCTCGAGATCATTAGTAATGCCTTTGTCTTAACTAATTACCGAGCTTGTAACACTCGAACCCCCGCCCCGACGGATAGGACGCGTAGAACGGATTTTACATGCAGATCGGACAGACAGATAAACAAACCTATCAAACATACGAAGCAGATACATTATTAAGAAATATTTCTGATAAATTTTTAATGTTCAAAAGTGGTCAAAAACAGACGAAGTCAAATTGAAATACTAAAATTGTCTAATTCGAAAACAAATCCCAGAAGTATGCAACGGTTACAATTCTAAAAATAAATTCAAAAAATCAATACAAATGTATTCAAATTGAAAGATAGATGCCAGATGGTGCTTGAATGCTGACTCGCGAATGGTATCCTGCTATCCCACCTAACTGTCTGAACTCAGCATTTTCATCCCAAACAGGTTCAAAAATATACAAAACAAAAATGAAAACAATGAAAGGGTCAGACTATTGATGTTTGGTTAGCCCAACATACACACACAGAATGCGTCTTATTTAGCATAATAGAATGTCACACACATATGCAGGTTAGATAACAAACATAGGGTTACATACAGGAGCAAACAAGTTGATTAAGAACTCCAATTAATCCAACTACAATCCCCTTTAAGTGATCTAGGTTAAGTGATTACAGATTAATGTAATTACCGTTTGAAAGAGGCTTAAAAGTTAACAAATTATCTCAAGAGGAAGACCGATACCAAATTAGGAGTTCGGTATGCAGCCCGACATGTTATTCGGTCAGGGAGAGTCATCAGAGTTACCGATTTGTATTTCGGTAAGAGATCCAATAACTAGCTCGGTCAGGGGACAATTATATATGTGCGACAGATGTTTAAGTGACAGTTCGACATCAATTTCGGTTCCTAGCTCGGTTACGGACACTGGGCACAATTTCAGCCTAATTCAAATTATGTCTTTCACTATACAAGCTCTAGCAATCTAAGCGGGTCTATTCCTTACGCCTACGACCAGTTAGGAGTCAGAATTCCAAACTACCCAAAGGTTAGAACCCAAAGCATAAAGCGACAGACAGAAATCAAGCCATACATATCAAACATTCATAGTCAGATACAAAAACGCTTTCACGAATACAGTATTCGAATTACCATATTAATAAGTGATTAACTTACCAGGTCTGTTCTTAGTTTAATAACAAAAATCAGGAATAGAAATTGACAAAGATAGGGTGAAACCCTCAAAGATGGATCAAAGATCCCATAAGTGATGTCGTCGCATCCAAACGTGAGCAAAGCTCCAGAAGTGATGCCGCCGCATCCAGAAAATGAGTTAGCAATCAAGGCCATATACGCTTTCGCGCATCGATGTATACATCTAGTTTTCTCTACAGCATGTTGGTCTTAGTATTAATCTTAGGACAAGACTTTTAATAGATTAGAGACTTCAATTTTTCAGTTTAACAGACAGATATGGATACCAAATTTATATGTCCACATTTAAGCAGCAGATTTAGCAGAACTTATAGAATTTAACCATATAGTGCATAGATACATAGGCAGCAATTATACCCAAGTAATTCATATCAGATGCAGCAGCAGATTACGATAACCAATTTCCAGATTTCAGCTTATTGTAATTTAATCAATTTACACGCAGAAAAACAAATAGAATCAAACAATCGTGAGGGCATAAACATGGCTACTAACCTTTATCGCTAAATCCAATCAACCGAATCGCTCCGGCTGACGATCCCCGATTTGATCTAAATCAAATCAAAGATAGAATACATAAATCCCCAAATTGAGAAAGTTAGTGTTTACAATTTAGAGCAGCAATTAAATCCCAAATTAAACCCAAAAGACCCGATATACATAAATTGAAATCGAAGGGTTTCAAAACCCAAAATCAATTGAAATTATACCCCAATTCACCAAACTCTAATTTATCCAAAAATCCCCAAATCAAATAAAGTGATTTAAAACAAAAGAGGTGTAGAAATAATTACCTACCACAAGAAGAATTCGTGTCAAGCACAAATCTTAATTGAAATCTTGAAATATGGAGCTTAGGAATCCGCGACTTGATTTTTGGTTTGAGAGAAAACGATGAAAACATGAAAAATCAATTCTATAGGTTTTTGTGACAAATGATTCTAAAAGCCAACTTTTCATATTTATGTGGGTGGTAAATATCACCATAAATCCACACTTATTCATGTTTTTTTTAAAATAACCCCATTTGATAAATAATTACAAAATAACTCCAAAGTCCCCTTTTTGTTTCAAATTTATCCAAAAAGTCAAAGTAATCAAATCTTGTAGTCAAACCGGAAAGTCAATATTTTAATTTACCCATTTTCTCCTTGAGCGAAAAATAATTAAAAATCAAATAAAATTCAATTACGAAATTAAATTTCTAAAATACGAAAAATTAGTAGCCCTAACTTACGGACGTGACAACTCTAACCCACTTAAGAAATTTTGTCCCGAAATTACCTTAACTGAAGAGATACGGATACTGACGTCGCATAGCCTCTTCAGGTTGCCATGATGCTTCCTCAACCGCGTGGTTACGCCAGAGGACCTTCAATAGGGGTACAGTTTTGTTCCTCAAAACTTTCACTTCCCTAGCCAGAATCTGGACCGGTCCTTCCTCATAACTCAAATCCGAATCTCAATAGTCTCATGCGTAAGGATGTGAGAAGGATCAGGACGATACCTCCTTAACATCAATACACGAAAGACATCATGGATCTTCTCCAACTCAGGCAAGTCGATAAAAAACCGGACCAATCCTTTCCAGGATCTCATAAGGTCTAATGAAACATGGTGCCAACTTGACTTTCCTACCGAATCGAAGAACTTTCTTCCATGGAGACATTTTCAAGAACACCTTATCTCCAACCTGATATTCAATATCCTTCCTCTTAAGGTCGACATAGGACTTCTACCTATTGGATGCTTCCTTAAACTTCTATTTAATCAACTTAACTTTCTCCTCAGCTTCCAAGAGTAAATCCGATCCCACAATCCGAAACTCACTCAACTCTGTCCAACACAACAAACTACGACAGTTCCGACCCTACAAAGCCTCATACGGAGCCATACAGATACTCGCTTGAAAACTATTATTGTAAGCGAACTCTACCAAAGGCAAGTACTTAATTCAAGAACCACCAAACTCAATCACACAACATCGAAGCATGTCCTCTAAGGTATGAATTGTCCTTTCGGACTGTCCGTCAGTATGCGGATGAAAGACGGTACTGAAATTCAACTTCTTTCCCAAAGCCTCCTGAAATTTCTTCCAGAATCTAGAGGTAACCCTAGGATCCGTATCTGAAATGATAGACGACGGTACCCCATGTAATCACACGATTTCTTTTAGATACAGCTCAGCCAATCTCTCCAAAGAATAATAAACCTTGATTAGCAGAAAGTGAGCAGACATGGTTAAACGATCCATAACCACCCAGATCGCATCAAACTTCTCACAAGTCAACGGCAATCCAACAACAAAATCCATGTTGATTCGATCCCACTTTCATTCCGAAATTGATATATGCTGGACCAAACCAGATGGAAGTTGATGTTCTGTCTTAACTTGCTGACAGACTAGACACTTCCCAACAAACTCAATAATATCCTTCTTCATACCCGACCACTAATGCATCACCTTTAGATCGTGATATATCTTGGTAGCACCAGGATGAATAGCATACACTTGCCTATGCGCCTCTGTCAGTATCTCAGTTCTCAGATTATCAGGTAACGGTATATAAATCCGATCTCCAAAATACCAACTACCATCACTTCTCTGAGACGCTTCAGTCCTCTTACCCTGTTTCGTCTTCTTAGCCCACTCCAAGGTTACTTCATCAGACTTTAGAGCTTCCTAAATCCTAGCAGTCAAATTTGGTTTCACTACCAGTTCGGCTACCAGAACTTCATCCTTCTGACTCAATCTTGCCATCATAACATACAAAGCATGTATGGATTTGCGGCTAAGAGCATCCGCTACCACATTAGCTTTGCCAGGATAATAAATGATATCCATGTCATAGTCTTTTAAAAACTCAACCCATCTACGCTGCCTCAAATTCAAATCCCTCTAAACAGGTAGATACTGCGAACTCTTGTGGTCTGTATACACAAAACACTTCGCTCCATACAAGTAATGCCTCCAGATTTCTAATGCAAAGACAATTACAGCCAACTCCAGATCATGAGTAGGATAATTATGCTCATGTGTCCGCAATTGCCTTGATGCATAAGCAATCACCTTCCCATTTTGCATAAGCACACAACCAAGCCCATGCAATGAAGCATCATTGTATACAACATAGTCCAACCCTTCAACCGGCTGAACCTGAACTGGAGCTTCAATAAGCAACTTCTTCAAAGCATCAAATCATTCCTAACATTTGCTAGTCCACTCAAACTTAACTTCTTTATGTAAAAGCTGAGTCAAAAGACCTACAATGGAGGAGAATCCTTTCACAAATCGGCGGTAATAACCTGCCAAACCTTGGAAACTCCTTACTTCAGTCACATTTATAGGCGGTTTCCAAGCTATCACAGCTTCTATCTTTTTCGGATCCACCTTAATACCATCCTTCCAAATCACATGACCAAGGAATGCAACTTCTTCCATCCAGAATTCACATTTGGATAGTTTTGCATAAAGCTGTTTCTCACGAAGGATCTGCAAACAATTCTCAAATGCTTTGCATGCTCATCATTGTCTTTCGAATACACCAAAATGTCATCTATGAACACCACGACAAACTGGTCCAAAAATTGCTTGAACACCCTGTTCATTAGATCCATAAAGATAGCAAGAGCATTAGTCAAACCAAAAGGCATCACCATGAATTCGTAGTGGCCATACCTGGTCTGAAATGCTAACTTAGGAATATTCGACTCCCGGATCATCAACTGATGATAACCAGACCTCAAATCGATCTTAGAGAACACACCAGCTTCTCTCAACTAATCAAACAAATCATTAATTCGAGGAAGAGGGTACTTATTCTTCATCGTAAGCTTGTTGAACTGCCGGTAATCAATACACAACCGGAAAGTTTCGTCTTTCTTCTTCACAAACAGAACTGGAGCACCACAAGGTGAAGTACTCGACCAGACATAACCCTTATCCAACAGTTCCTGCAACTCCAATTTCAGCTCTTTCAATTATGCCGGAGCCATCCGATAAAGAGCCATAGAATATGGTGCGGTGCCCGGAACAAGCTCCATAGTAAACTCCACTTCTTTCTGTGGCGGCAAGCTAGGAATTTCATCAGGAAAAATATCAAAAACTCATTAACTGTCGGAATGAATTTTCCATCAGAACGTGGCTTATCCACTTCCACGACATGTGCCAAGAATGCTTCACATCCACTTCTAAGCATCTTATCACACAAAGGAGCCAACACAACTCTATCAAGAGGGTTCCTACGATCACCTACAAAGGTAATCCAACTTTGCGGAGACCGAAGGATAATCCTTTTCTCCATACAATCCATGATCGCTTCATGTCTAGACAACCAATCCATACCCAAAATAACATTCAAACTCATTACTTTTCAACTTCAGCTAGTCCCCAAGAAAAGTAATCCCACCAATCACAATCGGAACATCACGATACACTCTCAACACAATTGCCCTACGAATTAGTGACATACAGATCCTTATCAGTCAAATCAAATTCCCAACCCTTATCATCTAAGATACTACTACAGGAATACGATAAAGTAGAACCCGGATCCAACAAAGTATAAATATGAGTGTCAAGGATAGAGAAGGTACCTGTCACCACATTCGAAGTATCGGTCTCTTCACGACCCCTCAGAGCATTGGTTCAAGTAGGAGTCCTGGAATCCCTCCTAGGAGCAACTCTAGACTGAGTTCCACCTCTACAAGCATTATGCTGAAATGCTGCTGGCCTATAACCCCTCTGAACTGAATTAGCATCCCAAGAAATAGGCACTCTTCTAGAACCAGATCCCTACTGAGGACAATCTCTGATAAAGTGGTCTTTAAAACCACACAGGAAACAACCACCAGTCTTCCTAAAATATTCACCCAATGACAACGGTTGCAAGTAGTGCACAAAGGATAAATTACACCTCGATTGCCTTGAGTAGTAGCACTAGCAACAGATGGATTTGGCTAAGAGCCTCCTCCAGTACCCCTATTAGGCCAAGGTTGATTAACTGAGTCACCTCCAGCATTCTACACTTGAATCTTGTCATTCTTATGATGCTGGCCAACCAGAGCAGGTCCATTCTTGGTGTCCCTCTCACGCTTCCGGTCCTTCTTAACCAACATCTCAATGTCAACTGCAACTTCAACCATCTCATGGAAGTCATCAGTCCTTAAGTTGGCCAACAATTTTTGAATCTCAAAATTCAACCCATATCTGAACTTCCTACAATGGTCGGCTAGAGTAGGAACCATCTCAGGCGCATACCTACAGAGCTTCATAAATTCATTCTTATAATCCTGAATAAATCTATCCCTCTGCTTTTGATAGAGGAACTCAACTATTTTCTGTTCTGCCCAGGCATGCCCAATATAGTTCTTCTTGAATTGCTCCCGGAAGAACTCCAGATTGATCACAACTTTAGGGTCCAGAGTCTGAACCACTCCTTCCAACCAACGGACTGCTGATGGTGGATTTTTCTACCGACACTAATGTTCACAGCAGTCAGACAGAAATCCTATCAATGTCTAATGTAGTATTTTAGATATCGTCTCCACACGGATTGTAGGCTAAGAAGCATGATTGAGACTAAGATTTAAACTGAATTGCTAAAAGAATCCTATATACAAATTGAATCATAAGAATCATAGAATAGATGTGAAGTAAAAGATAATAGTGACATTCATTCAATTAAAAATCAAGTCAGCACTCTATTCTGCAATTGATCTTAACAATGAATAAGTTAATTTGCTAAATTTGTTATCAATTAACTTCTCATACAAGTTTCACCTTAAATCACAATTTACCTTTTAGATCATCATCAGTGATCTGTTAAAAGATCTCTCAATTCAATTTAACAGATCTCAATTATATAGTTACATATATCTCTATACTATAATCTATACAACTGATAAGCACAATCTGTAGAAAAACAGATCTATAGTCTATCTCTAGCACCACGATCCTCTGTTCTTAGATCTGAAACCTAATCGCCATTCTGGTCTAAATCAAATCTCGGATTAACAATTTTACGTAACTCTAGTTCTTGTAATTCAATCAACTCATGAAAATCAAGTAAATCTGGCTATAATTGAACAAGAAACATTGCAGTTGAAGTGATAATCAACTTCAAAACTCAACAAGTCAACAGAGCTCTTAAGCTAACATGTATAGTTTAGCATAAGCAATTACAGTACAAATTCTTCATCAACATGTGTAAGAACTAAATCTTACCGAGGAAGACTGAAACTAGACTCTGTCACAGTTGTTGCTTCACAATCTTCAAGCTAATCTCTATGATCAACAGAAATAGAGTACGGTATATCAGAAACTTCTCTATGGATGTTGAATAAAGCGTATAGAAGAATCTAGAATTTCTCTCAAAGTATATCAGAATGTCAAAAGTGAAAATCAATCGTCTAAAACTCTCTCAACTCTCATCTGAGCTCCTATTTATAGAGTTTGGCTCAGTGGCAATTTTGAAATAAAATCAACAAAGAAACACAAATTGGCGAAGTAACATTTTCTCCATTTATGTCGACTGCTCCTTCACCTGAACCAAACGACTTCTTCAAATCTTGCTTGTCCTGATCGCCAAGCTGACAATCTCCTTAGGCAAAATGTTCTCTATATTGCCATAGTCTGTCGTCTGATGCTTAGGCGAGTAGATCTTTTTTTTTTGCCAAAATACTTTTCCAAATAAAACCATTCTAGGCGATGTCCCATCAAATGTCGCCTGTTATCACCCTTTGACTTGGCGAACTATCTCATTTATTGCCTCAAGAATCGCCTTACGGTAGTCGAGGTCCAAACTTCATCGCCTAAGTTCTGCTAAGATTGCGACATATGAAGGTGAAGGGTTCCTGATTCGCCTTGCATGCTTTAACCTCCAAGGCGAGATCTTCTTTATATCACCTGCTTCATCGCCTTCTTTTCCAATTTGTGGCGATGTCTTCAGACGAATTCGTTTCTCAGCAAAATAATTTCGCCAGTTTGCTGACTTTGGATGAAATTCTGATTTGGTTATTCTTTCTTCTGATTTTGCATGTTTTAGCTCTTTTTCCACAACTTTTCATCCAAGTCCCTGTCTCAACAATAATAGTCTAGAATTAATAAAAATGTATTCAATGTCTCACCTTTTAAGCTCGATTTTATTATATTAAAGCTCATAAAGTATGCTAAAACATAGATAAATTCTAGACTTATCAATTACCCCCAACTTAGCCTTTTGCTTGTCCTCAAGCAAACTGACTAAAAATCTACTAAGATAGCAATCAGTGCAAACTTATATCATAATTCAAAGCAACTCATCAGATATATTTTGAAAATTTCCAAATAGTGACCAGCTCTTCTTTCAAATTTCAAGTCAACAAACTCAAGACTGGTCATTTTCTTCATGTTGCAAAGTATCTGAGAAGATCCAAGTATTAGAATTTTGAAACTACTTCCTCATAGTAGGCTCTCATAGGTATTTGATCACTCAGAATCCTAATGGTTACTTTCACAATACACTAGTCACTTTTAAGAATCAGTGTTACGTACCAAGGCAAATGTGATTCTAGTGTTTCAAAAGCACGTATGAAGAAAATTTTAAGAACCTCACGAACATTGAACTTCACTCATACACTACACAGCACTTAGAGGCTCCTAAGTTTAGTACTGACTGTTTGTCTGCCTTAGAATCTCTGATTTGCATTTATAGGGAAAATGGGGCCAGGTTAGCTTTATGAAAGAAGGGGATTTTTTCAAAGAATTCAAAAATTGAACATATCACTATATATATATTTCACAACAAGTCAATATATCTGCTTTTAGCAACTTCAGAAACACTCTTTAAGTTTAATCCTCACTTCCCATCTTTTCAATCCCAAATTTAATGGTAAGTCCAAAGGGTAGGATTGAGATTACATCTCTTATCTTTATGGTTTCGACTGGATTAGGGACCAAAGAAAAGGTTTTAATGAGAATGGAAACAAAATGGTTTACCTCACAAGATATCAAGGTCTTATTATATCAAGCAGGCAAAGGCTTTTTAGTAGTTTCACTCACTCTCCAAATCAGGTCATGTTCCTTGGCAGATTTAAGACAGAACTTTACCCGACCAATGCCCTGTACACTTGAGGAATGTTTGAGAAATTCAAAGCAACCCTATGAAGGTTCTGATTTCTATAGAAGAAAGTTTGTCAGATAAATGTGTTTGATAAGGAAGAGAATAAAAATAACCCCTCTCATGAAGAAAAAGACACAAAATAAAGCTCAAAACCTCACATACCACCCAAGGTTTTCTCCACTTTTTCCTTATCAAAACCATCAACTTATTCACAATTCAAATCTGACCAAAATCTTCATCAATGTTCAAAGAAATTAATCTAAAATTGCTCATCAAAACTGCTTGTTTTGAACGCTTCTTTTACTGTTTGAAAAATCGTTCTATGAAAAACTTAATCACTTTGAATTATGAGCAATGTAAGCTCAATCATGCACTCAAGCCTAATATCCTAAGAAGTTCAAACAAAAACTTAAGAAATTCAAACAAAAACTACAAGTAAAATTATAAAATCAAACTATACCAAAAATAAAACTATAAAACTAAACAAAATACCAGCAGTGTGATTGTTACCCCACCCCCAACTTAAAAGAAAGTAGTGGCCCCAATGCTTAGGAGAACATAAAAGAATATAAGGAGAGAAAGGGATGTATAAAATAATGAACCAGAGAGTTGGGCAAAATACCTGGATGTCGCCATGGATATATGAAATACCGCCCAAAAATTAAAACAAGAAGATTGAATGAGGCGAAGTAAGAAGAAATAAAAGGGCGAAAAGAATAATTCTCGCCGTCCTTAGGTGAAATCCTCAGGCGAGATAAAAAGATTCGCCATATTAGAGTAACATAGAGGAATAATGCATGGCGAAATATAGGTCATGCAAGCGAAATGTCAGGCAGAAAAGTAGACACGCCGCCATAAAAGAAATAAGAAATAGGCGAAATAATAGATGTATTGCCCCAATCGTTCGCCTGTACCATATTGAAAAACTTACTAACCAGGCAAGAAATAACGATCTCACCTCAGTCAAGGCGAAAATGCTGGCGATTTGGGTCCTACCTCACCCAACACAATGTGTCATCAAAACCCTTGCGGAATAACCTGTAAACTTCAAAATACAAGGTGATAAATGAGCACAAACTTAATGATTCATCCTGTAGACACAACACACATTGTTAGGGAAACACAACCCCCAACTTAAAATCTAGAAACTCTCTGCACAAATTAAAAATTAACAACCACATTACTCTTTTAACAACTAACAAATAGAGACACAAACACCATTCACATTACTCTTTATTGGAAATCAAAAAGAATTTAAAGACAAAGAAAAAAGAATTCACATTACTCTTTACTGACAAAAACATAAAAAGAAATAAGTTTTGAACATATCAAAATAATAAAGTCTAAATAACCGAAATAGATAAAAATCATCCAGAGAAGGATCTGGAGAGTTCTTCTGTTGGGGAGATTTAGAGTTCAATCTCCTTCTCTTTGGCTTTGGGCTGAGAGGTGTAAGGTTCAACTATTCTGCCACCAACCTTCTGATTTCTCTGTCAACTTCAATTGGTGAAGGAGGAATTAGGCTGGTCTTCTACACTTCCTTTAAGTTGTCTTTTTCTCTCATTGGGCTGTCCATGTCATCTTCAGAAGAGCTTGTAGAAGAGAATTCCATTCCACTGAAGAACTCATACGAGGGTATCCTATTGTAAGCAAAGAAAAACTCTTCTAACATAGCAGCCACTTCTTCTGCATTAAGAGTTCTAAATTCTTCTCCAACCAAAGGTACTTGACTAATAGGTTCAGGTTAAAGAAAAGGTACTATTGCCAGATTCTGAGAATAACTGTCACTGTCTATAGGAATAGAATCCTCAGTTGAAAACATTCCCATCCTTGCTTGATTAATTAGTCTCTGAATGTCTGGATAAACAATGTAGAGCCTTGGGATGAATTCTTTTGTAGTAGAGGGTTGAGGTTGAACAAAACACTTGACAGGTCCAAAATGTGGAGGAACCTGACAAGTGTAAATGAGAGGTTCTTGGACAATTTCCTCTAGAATTTCAGGCTGATCTTCAATCCCCTCTGGTTGAGCTGATCCTGAACCTTCCCCTCTCTCTTGAATAAATGGAGGTTGTCCAGCTGCCTCAACAAAAGTTGCCAGCAAAAGGCCTTGCTTTTCAAGGTCAGCTGTATCAATCTCCTCACAATCTGAGGAATCAGAATCATAGACCCTCTCTGGTTTAGGCTCTACAGCCTTTTCCTTTCCTTTCCTTATTACCCTCTCATCTTCCTCCATAACTTCATTAGTAGCTCTTTCAGTAGCTAGATCAAATTGATCACCTAAATTTCTCTGGAGGTGATCTTTTTCAAAAAGGAAATAGCCATAGGATCAGTCAACTCAGGCTGGCTGTTCATGAGTTCTTCTTGCTCAAAATGAGGAGGCTGGTAATCATCTTCTTCTCTACCTTGCTCAACAGGTTCTCTGATGCTTACCCCCTTTTCAAACCTTGCAAAACCTACTGGAGGTGTACCCTGCTTGGCTCTTTGTAATTCCCACAATCTCAGAAATTCTTGTGGGTCTGAGTTGTTATTGAAGAATTCAGCTATCCTTTCTTCAACCTTCCTGTTAACCATCTCAGAAACTATAACCTCTAGCTATTCTCTTGATAAGGGTTCAGCTACCCTTTCATTCTCCATCCTTGGACTGTGAATAGGAGCTGGAGTGGTCTCCTGTACTAGTCTGTCAACTGAAGTAGGTGAAGAAAATTTATTCTTCTTTATACTTGATCTTCTAGCATCTCTCAATGCCTTCAGCTTGATAACTCTCTCAACTGCTTCAGTGCAGGTGGTTTCCTTACCACCTCTACTCTCCCGAATTCGAAGCTCCAATTCTCCAGTGTGAGGCTTAGAATCAGCTAGCCACACATCCTTCTTTTTGCTCTGAACTCCATATCTCTCCAATAACCCAGTTATGAGAGATGGGAAATATAAAGTCCTTTACCTGGACTTTTCCTTCCTCAGACTGCACACCCTCTTCTGAAGCTCAGAGAAGATCAGCTGGCCTAAGTGGATAAACTCCCATTTGTTAAAATCTCTCAAAAACTTCTTCTCATCTGTAGTGAATCGATTGCCTTTGTTTCTAGGCATCACATTATCCCTCATCCATGTTAAGCATATGGCTGTGTGAATGTCTAATTCACTAGTCAAGACATCCTCTTCAGAACTTTGAGTAGGATGCAGAAACCTTCTGAGACTCCTCAAGACTTCCACCATTAATGCAGCTGCATCCATTCCTCTATCACCTTGATGCTCAGTTTCCATCAAACCGTAATAACTACAAATGGTTTCTGCTGAGATATCCACTTGGCGGCCTCTAATGCTAAAGGGATTATCCAATTCCTCAGGGGCCTCATTGTAGAACTCCTCTACTAAGGTGGCATTAACTTTCTTAGGCTACTCCAGCATTTTCTTCATGAACCAGCTGTAGAGGTAATTTCCAAATCTTTTGTCTTCAAGCTCAGCCAACAGAATCTTTTTTTCTTGCCAAAACTGCAGGTTTTCCTTCTGCAGTGGGCTCTTAACCTGAGATTTATCTTTGATAACCTTAGGTGAACTAAGCTTCACCTTTTTCCCTTTTTTACTGGCCCCAAACTCTGCTGCAGCTTGTTTCTTGGCCAATACTAATTTCCCAACTGAAACCTCCCCTTTTTTTAGCATTTGGTGTAGAAGGGGTTGTAGGTGTATTTTCTACACTCTTCTTTTTGGTTGAGCCAGATGAGCCAATCTGAATTCCCTTTTGTTTAGGACCCTTAACTGATCCTGACCCAACAGACTTCCGAATCTTCTTCCCCTTATCAGATGTTGAAGTAGAAGGGGTCTTGGGAGTCTTCTATTTAGACTTTGGTGAAGAAGGAAGAATTACTCTGACCTTGTAATTCTTTTCATCATAGATCTTTGGCCTAGCCGAAGTCTTTGCCTTCTTGCCCTTCTTAGATGGGCTAGGAGTACTATCACTCTTTCTTTTGGCTATTTATCTGCAATTTGAAACAACATTTCAATAATTATAACCAAATATCAAATTGACAGAACTAAAAATCATTAAAGCAGCAGCATTATCAATATTGAAAAGCTGACAGTATATTGCAACATGGTTTCAGCATTTATTAAGCACATTTAACAATCAAGACCTTAAACCACGTTTTACAGCTTAAGCACTAACAACTACTATCAACAACACAATCAATTGCATTCGCAAAATGGAACACCCAGCTAAAATCACATATGTTTATAGTAAAACCCAAAGAGATTAACTCATTATTACTGTTAAAAATTGCTCTATTAACACCCTAACAGTTGCAATCAAATTATCAACTCAGAACAACCACAAATAGATAATATTGTTAAGAAAAACTGAGAAGAACATACTTTGTTTGGTTGCTGTGATGAAAGTAGATTCAAAATGAGAAGCAAACTGAGAGATTCGTGATTTAGGGCTTTTGTGAAAATGAAAAATCAGGGAGCAAGAAATAGTAACGGTAAAATCGATTTGGGTTTATAAAAGAATCAAGAAATAGGCGCAATGATGCAAAAGATAGGCAGAAGGCGGAAAGATCCTGCCTCACCTCGTGCCATACAACAGTAACATTTGCCTAGGTGTTGCCAAAATATTTCGCCACTTCATTAAGTGCTAGCGACATAAGTGGACGAAATGTTTTATGTCGCCAGGTATTAGGCACATTAACAATTTAAAAACAGGCGAGAAGAATAATTTGCCTTAAAATCTTCCTAAATAGGTGACATAAGAGGCGACATATCTATAATTTCGCCTTAATTAAAATGAGTAAGGCGAATACAAAGGACAATATATTTTACTTCACCTTAAACAATGTGAACCTTGGCGATCAAAAAGAAGACTTCGCCTTAACAAAGAAATTCAGGCGAAATAATGAGGCGAAAAAAACTATCTCACCAAAAGTATTTTCAAAATAGGCGATTCTCCAGACGAATAAATCACACTTTGCCAAATTTAACTTGTTTTCAGGCGAAGAAATTTGGCACAATTAAAACTTAGCGCCAGAAAACATACCTGTTTGGCGAGATACAATGACAATGTGTTGAACTCTCGCCTCACTTTACTTGGCACTGGGCGATATAACATGGCGAGATTCTTCCTTCTTCGCCTTTGCAAGAGTAGGATGGGCGAAGTTTTTGGCATGACTATCCTTTCTCGTCTTCACCCAGGTGACCATGCATGACGATATCCCTTAATTCGCCATCTTCAAAATATTCATACAGGCGAAATGAAGTTATTCCTCGCCAATTGATAAACAGCTTTGATGAGTATTTTGGCGAAAAGAATGACATTTCGCCTTCTTCTTTAAACTTCAAGTTCATATGAAAACAAAAATTCTTCTGCAAAACATGAACTGGTTAAACAAAAACTTACACAATTTTAAACAATTATAGCACTTATCCAATCAAAATCAAATTGTGTAAGGAGTATGCTTTGTTTAAGGTCGTTAGCATCGACCATGGAAAACTTGTCATTGATTTTCCATCATGTTTACAGGATCTGAAATATAAAGGATATCTCTTGTCCTGTAGATGTCCCCCCCTAAATAGTGTTTAATTCTCTGTCCATTCACAACAAAAGAATCAGTAGACTTGTTATCAAACAATTCAACAGCTCCATAAGGGGAAACACTTTTAACTCTAAATGGTCCAGACCATCTAGACTTCAATTTTCTTAGAAATATGCTCAATTTGGTATTGTAAAGTAGTACATATTGTCCAGGTGTGAACTCTCGCTTGACAATCCTTTTGTCATGGTAATTCTTCATCTTCTGCTTATATATTGCATGATTCTCATAAGCTTCAATGCGCCATTCATCCATCTCACCTAGTTGTGGAAGTCTCTACTTTCCTGCTTTTTCATATTCCATATTCAAAAGTTTAACAGCCCAGTATGACTTATGCTCTAACTCCACTGGTAAATGACATCACTTACCATATACCATTCTTAATGGTGACATTCCAATAGGAGTTTTAAAAGCTGTTCTGTAAGCCCACAAAGCATCATCTAGCTTGAAGCTCCAGTCTTTTTTGGAATCATTTACAGTCTTTTGCAGGATTCTCTTTAATTCTCTGTTTGAAACTTCCACTTGCCCATTTTCTTGTGGATGATAAGCTTTTGTAACTTTATGGATTACTCCATACTTCTTGAGCACCTTTTCTAGCAACTTGTTACAAAAGTGAGACCCTCCATCACTAATTAGTACCCTGGGTATGCCAAATCTAGTGAAGATATTCTTCTGAAGAAATTTCTCCACTACCTTTCCATCATTTGTAACACAAGCAACAGCCTCTACCCACTTGGATATGTAATCAACTACTACAAGTATATATTCATACTTGTTTGATGGAGGAAATGGTCCCATGAAGTCTATACCCCAGACATCAAACAACTCAACCTCTAGGATATAATTTTGAGCCATTTCTTGCCTCTTAGAAATATTACCCATTCTTTGGCATCTATCACAATTGGCTACAAAAGCATGTGCATCCTTAAATATAGATGGCCAATAGAAACCACATTCCAGAATTCTGGCTGCTGTTCTAGTACCAGCAAAATGACCAGCATATTCTGATGAATGACAGTGCTTGATAATGTCCAATGTTTCCTCATATGGGATGCAACGTCTTAACACTTGATCAGCACATCTTCTAAATAGGTAGGGTTCATCCCATATGTACCTCTTAACCTCATGAAGAAACCTTTTCTTCTGATGATTGTTTAAATCTTCAGGTAACACTTTACATGACAAATAGTTTGCATAGTCAGCATACCAGGGATAAAATGTTACCTCACAAAGGAAAAGTTGCTCATCTAGAAATTGTTCATTGATGTCAACATGAGCCTCCATATCCTTAATGTGCAGTCTTGAGAGGTGATCAGCTATTACATTCTTAGTGCCCTTTTTGTTTTTGACTTCAATATCGAACTCCTGCAACAAGAGTACCCATCTTATCAATCTAGGCTTAGACTCTTTCTTAGCAAATAAGTATCTCAATGCTGCATGATCAGTATGAATGATAATCTTAGACCCTAAAATGTACGATCTAAACTTATCCAATGCAAAGACTATTGCTAGTAATTCTTTTTCAGTGGTGGTGTAATTTCTCTGAGCTTCCACCAACGTTTTACTAGCATAATAAATTACCCTGAATAGCCTCTCCTTTCTCTGTCCCAGCACTGCACCTACAGCAAAGTCAGATGCATCACACATGATTTCAAATTTAGAATTCCAATCTGGTGGAATTATGACTGGTGCTGAAACTAGCTTGTCTTTCAACTACACAAAAGCTTTCAAACAATCATCAGTAAAATCAAATTTCTTTTCTTTTTCTAGTAGAACACATAAGGGTCTAACTATTTTTGAAAAATCCGTTATAAAATGCCTATAGAACCCAGCATGTCCTAAGAAACTTCTAATACCTTTTACATTGGCAGGAGGAGGTAAATTAGAAATAACATCTATTTTAGCCTTGTCTACTTCCAATCCTCTAGCAGACACTTTATGGCCTAACACTATACCTTCTCTTACCATAAAATGACATTTTTCTCAATTGAGGACTAAGTTAGTCTCCTCACATCTTGCAAGCACTTTTTGAAGATTATTCAAGCAATCGTCAAAACTTTCTCCAAAAATGGAAAAATCATCCATGAAGACCTCTAAAAACTTGCCTATGAAATCAGTAAAAATAGCTAACATACACCTTTGAAATGTTCCTGGTGCATTACACAGTCCAAATGGCATCCTATTATAAGCAAAGGTTCCAAAGGGACAGGTAAAAGTTGTTTTGTGTTAGTCACCA
Source organism: Cardiospermum halicacabum (assembly GCA_031304145.1). Lineage (NCBI taxonomy): Eukaryota > Viridiplantae > Streptophyta > Magnoliopsida > Sapindales > Sapindaceae > Cardiospermum > Cardiospermum halicacabum. The sequence continues at coordinate 16,483,388 of CM062389.1, forward strand.
GGTGCTATGGGAATTTGGTTATATCCAGAATAACCATCCAAAAAGCAAAAGTATGGGTGTCCTGCTAGTCTATCTAACATTTCGTCTATGAAGGGAAGGGGAAAGTGGTCCTTCCTAGTGGCATCATTTAAAGCTCTATAGTCTATACACATTCGTCACCCTGTGACAGTTCTAGTAGGGATCAATTCATTCTTTTTATTCTTAATCACAGTAATCCCTCCCTTCTTTGACACACACTGCACTGGACTAACCCATTCACTATCTGAGATTGGAAAGATAATACCTGTATCAAGGAGTTTCAGTACTTCCTTTTTCACAACCTCCTTCATATTTGGATTTAATCTTCTCTGAGGTTGTATATTTGTCCTCCAAGATGATCTTGTGTGTACAGAAAGTGGAGTTGATTCCTTTGATATATGCTATTGTCCATGCAATGGCTTTCTTGTATTTCCTCACCACTTGGAGCAGACTTTCTTCTTGTTCATATGTTAAATCATTTGAAACCACAATAGGTAAGCTAGAGTCCTTAGGGTTAAGGAATGCATACCTAAGATGACTTAGAAGAGCCTTTAGTTCCAACTGTGGTGGTTTTTCAGTTGAGGGAAGCAATGGATCAGCTGATGGTTGAATATTACTAACGTTGAGGACAAGATGAGAAGTCATGCATTCCAGCTCTCCACTGTAAGCACTCTCTTCTGGAACATCCATATCCACTTCATTGATTAACACATTGTTCAGTGGATCAGAACTCCTTAGAGTGAGAATTTTGTGCATTAGTTCCTCATCAGCTGCCAATTGCACACTTTTGACTTCATTAAAATCGTATGGGAGTTTTAATGACTCCAAAAGACTAAATTTTGCTTCCTCTCCATTAACTCTGAGTGTGAGTTCACCATTTGCCACATCTATCATTGCTCGCCCAGTTCTCAGGAATGGTCGCCCAAGTAATAGAGGTACATCTTCATCTACCTCCATATCAAGCACTACAAAGTCTACAGTAAACATGAATTTTTTTACTGTGACTATCACATCTTCAACCACCCCCTTTGTATGAGTGAAAGATCTGTCAGCAAGCTGTAATAAGACATTGTCAGGTCTGAAATGCCTTATTCCCAACTTTTCATAGATAGCCAGAGGCATCAAATTTATACTGGCTCTCAAATCACAGAGAGCTCTTCCTTTGAATCTGTCGCCTATGGTCAAAGGTATGGTGAACTTGCTAGGATCCTTCTCTTTCCTTGGAATCTGATACTTGATAAGTAAGCTCACACTCTCATTCACATTAATGCATCCCACATCAGCTAAATTCCTTCTATTTGACAATAGTTCCTTCATGAATTTAGCATAGACAGGCATCTGTTTCAATGCTTCAATGAATGGGATGTTGACATGGATTTACTTCATCATGTCCAAAAACTTCTCAAGCTGCTTATCCAGCTTCTTTGTATTTTCTCTTTGAGAAAAAGGTAAGGCAATCTTCACAGCCTCCTGTTCTTTTGCAACAGATTTGCTGATTTCTTCATTTTCCTTATTTTGTACAGGAGGTTCATAACTTTTCTTTTCCTTAGAGTTCTCCAGTTGTTTCCCACTTCTCATTGTAATAGCAAGCACTTGTGCTTCCTCCTTGGATTTATCTTTAACCCTTGGGTTGGGCATAGTGTCACTTGGAAGTGCTCCTTGGGGTCTTTGATTCACAACTTGCATAAGTTGCCCCATCTGAGTTTCCAAATTTTTTATTGAAGTGGTATGGTTGGTAAGAACAACATCAGTCTTCTCCATGTATTTAATCAGAAGGTCCTCCATACTAGGCTTCTTTTGTCCCATCGGCTGATACTGAGTCTGTCCTTGTTGTTGGTTACCAGGTTGAGGATTTCTTTGGTAATAACCCTGATTTTGATAGGGTTGGTTCCTCTGTTGGTAGTATGGCCTCTACTGGTTCCCATAATTATTATTCATATAATTTACTTATTCTGACTCCTATGGCTCATCTTCATCATCAGCAAATGCTGCTTCCTGAGCATAATCTGTCAGAGTAGTCTTCTGTTTTTCAACAGAATTAACTGAAGTCTTTTTTGGATGGCCCTTATTGACTGCCATATTATCCATCTTTTTATTCAATAATGCTATCTGAGCAGATAATGCATTGAAAGACTCCAACTCATAAACTTCAAACTGCTTCTTGTTTGCAGCCTTTTCCCTTTCATTCCATCCAAAATTATTGTTTGCCAGCAATTCGATGAAGTCATGAGCGTCATCTGGCTCCTTATCCATTATTGATCCTCCAGCTGAGGAATCAATGTGCATTTTGATCTGAGGAGGCATGGCACTATAAAATGTCATCATAATACTCCAAGATGCTATGCCATGGTGAGAACATCTTCTGATCAGCTCCTTAAACCTTTCCCAGCTTTCATGTAATGACTCTCCATCCACATACTGAAAAGAAGAAATCATATTTCTCAGTTTCACCATCTTCATGGGAGGAAAGTAGCAGGCTAAAAACTTCCTAACTAGATCTTCCCAGCTATTGATACATCCTGGTGGCAGTGAGTATAACCAGGAGTGAGCTTTGTTACTCAGTGAAAAGGGAAATAAACGAAGTTTAACTACATCCTCTGAGACTCCATTGTGTCGAAATGTACTGCACAGATGCAGAAAGGTGTTCAGATGCTGATTAGGATCCTCAGTAGCTCCTCCTCCGAATTTATTTTGTTGAACCATCTGGATGAGTCCAGATCTCAACTCAAAATTATCAGTTGTTATTGCTGGTAAGTTGATGGCCTGTGGCATGCCATCAACTGGTGGGATGGAATATTGACGAAGAGTCAACCTCTCATGATCTCCTCGTACATCATTGTCATTATTTCTGTTGTAGCGTTCTTCAGACATTATTACTCTTGACTCATTTCTCGCTGCTGATCTTGTTCGAGATCTAGATTGTCTAACAATTCTTTCTGGTTCAGGATCAAACTGCAAGTCTTGAGTACCTTTAGATCTTGTCTGCATACACTACACACTTGAACAGACAATTTAAAACTGAAAACGAATTTAATAAATCAAGTTAGCAAAATTCAAAATAAATCTTAATCTTCAAAGAACAGTCCCCGGCAATGCGCCAAGAAATTGATGGTGGATTTTTCTACCGACACTAATGTTCACAGCAGTCAGACAGAAATTTTATCAATGTCTAATGTAGTATTTTAGATATCGTCTCCACTGGGATTGTAGGCTAAGAAGCATGATTGAGACTAAGATTTAAACTGAATTGCTAAAAGAATCCTATATACAAATTAAATCATAAGAATTATAGAATTGATGTGAAGTAAAAGATACTAGTGACATTCATTCAATTAAAATTGAAGTCAACACTCTATTCTGCAATTGATCTTAACAATGAATAAGTTGATTTGCTAAATTTGTTATCAATTAACTTCTCATACAAGTTTCACCTTAAATCACAGATTTACCTTTTAGATCATCATCAGTGATCTGTTAAAAGATCTCTCAATTCAATTTAACAGATCTCAATTATATAGTTGCATATATCTCTATACTACAATCTGTACAACTAAGCACAATCTGTAGAAAAACAGATCTATAGTCTATCTCTAGCACTACGATCCTCTGTTCTTAAATCTGAAACCTAATCGCCATCTCTGGTCTAAATCAAATCTCAGATTAACAATATTACATAACTCTCGTTCTTGTAATTCAACCAGCTCATGAAAATCAAGTAGATCTAGCTATAATTGAACAAGAAACATTGCAGTTGAAGTGATAATCAACATCAAAACTCAACAAGTAAACATAGCTCTTAAGCTAACATGTATAGTTTAGCATAAGCAATTACAGTACAAATTCTTCATCATCATGTGTAAGATCTAAATCTTACCGAGGAAGACTAAAACTAGACTCCATCACAGTTGTTGCTTCACAATCTTCAAGCTAATCTCTATGATCAACAGAAATAGAGTACGAAACTTCTTCAAGAAACTTCTCTGAGGATGTTGAATAAAGCGTATAGAAGAATCTAGAATTTCTCTCAAAGTATATCAGAATGTCAAAAGTGAAAATCAATCGCCTAAAACTCTCTCAACTCTCATCTGAGCTCCTATTTATAGAGTTTGGCTCAGTGGCAATTTTGAAATAAAATCAATAAAGAAACAAAAATTGGCGAAGTAACATTTTCTCCATTTATGTCGCCTGTTCCTTCGCCTGAACCAAACGACTTCTTCAAATCTCGCTTGTCCTGATCGCCAAACTGACAATCTCCTTAGGCAAAATGTTCTCTATATTGCCATAGTCTGTCGCCTGATGCTTAGGCGAGTTTATCTTTTTTTTTTCCAAAATACTTTTCCAAATAAAACCATTCTAGGTGATGTCCCATCAAATGTCGCATGTTATCACCCTTTGACTTGGCGAACTATCTCCTTTATTGCCTCAAGAATCGCCTTACGGTAGTCGAGGTCCAAACTTCATCGCCTAAATTCTGCTAAGATGGCGACATATGAAGGTGAAGAGTTCCTAATTCGCCTTGCATGCTTTAACCTCTAAGGCGAGATCTTCTTTATATCGCCTGCTTCATCGCCTTCTTTTCCAATTTGTGGCGATGTCTTCAGGCGAATTTGTTTCTCAACAAAATCATTTCGCCAGTTTGCTAACTTTGGATGAAATTCTAATTTGGTTATTCTTTCTTCTGATTTTGCATGTTTTAGCTCTTTTTCCACAACTTTTCATCCAAGTCCCTGTCTCAAAAATAATAGTCTAGAATTAATAAAAATGTATTCAATGTCTCACCTTTTAAGCTCGATCTTATTATATTAAAGCTCATAAAGTATGCTAAAACATAGGTAAATTCTAGACTTATCAACTGCTTCACTCTGAAGAAGGCAAACCAAACATTCAAGCTTCTCAGCGTCATCACGCCTGATCTCGTCACAAACACGAGACATGTCACACAACCAATTATCTACCACTTCTAGACCTTCATCACTGGTCCCCTTAAATAGTTCGATCTTCTTCTTAGGAAGTCACTAAATTTCCGACCTCTCCGGTCTAGCTCCTCCCTCTTCCAATCCGCGGAGGATAGTAGCAATGTGCTGAAAAGTCTGAGTCTGAGCAGTAGTATTATCGGGTGCATGATTAACATCAGAGGTACTATCATGTGCAGTGGGGATATTACGGCGTCTAGCAGCCATAATTCAAATATCAGCAAGTCAAAGAATTACAGGTCTGGAAAATGTTCAAAAGTAGGTCTTAACAAGGATATAACCACTAAGACTCAATTCTTAAATGCAATGTCATGAGTTTGAAAACTATGCACAAACACACTTAATTCTAATGCACAAGAATAAGCAATCGAGAACCAGTGCTCTGATACTAACAAATGTAACACCCGAACCCCCGCCCCGACAGATGGGACGCGGAGAACGAATGTCACATGCAGATCGGCCAGAAAGATAAACAAACATATCAAACATACGGAGCGGATACATAATTAAGAAATATTTCTAATAAATTGTTAATGTTCAAAAGTGGTCCAAAATAGATAAAGTCAAATTGAAATACTCAAATTGTCTAATTCGAAAACAAATCCTAGAAGTATGCGGCGGTTATACTTCTGAAAATAAATTCAAAAAAATCAAGAATATATGGATTCAAACCGAAAGAAAGAAGTCAGATGATGCTTGAATGCTGACTCCCAATGGTATCCTGCTATCCCACCTGACTATTTGAACTCAGCAATTTCATCCTAAACGGGTTCAAAATATAAAAAAATAAATAAAAACAACGAAAGGGTCAGACTATAGATGTCTGGTTAGTAAGCCAATGCCCCACATACACACACGGAATGCATCTAATTTAGCACAATAGAATGTCACACACATATGCAGGTTAGTTAACAAACATAGGGTTACATACAGGAGCAAACAAGTTGATTAAGAACTCCAATTAATCCCATTACAATCCCCTTTAACTGATCTAGGTTAAGTGATTATAGATTATTGCAATTACCATCTGAATAAGGCTTAAAAGTTATCAAATTATCTCAAGAGGAAGACCGATACCAAATTAGGAGTTCGGTATGCAGCCCGACATGTTATTCGGTCAGGGAGAATCATCAGAGTTACTGATTTGTATTTCGGTAAGGAATCTGGTAACTAGCTTGGTCAGAAGACAAGTATATAAGTTCGATAGATGTTTAAGTGACAGTTCGACATCAATTTCGGTACCTAGCTCGGTTACGAACACCGCGCAGAGTTTTAGCCTAATTCAAATTATCTCTTTCATTATTCAAGCTCTAGCGATCTAAGCGGGTCTATTCCTAATGCCTACGACCAGTTAGAGTCAGAATTCCAAACTACACAAAGGTTAGAAACCAAATCATAAAGCGACAAAAAGAAATTAAGCCATACATATCAGACATTCATAGACAGATACAAAAACGCTTTCACAAATATAGTATTCGAATTACTATATTAATAAGTGATTAACTTACCAGGCCTGTTCTTAGTTTAATAACAAAAATTAGGAATAGAAATATACAGAGATAGGGTGAAACCCTTAGAGATGGATCAAAGATCTCATAAGTGATATCGTCACATCTAAACGTGAGCAAAGCTTCAGAAGTGATTCCGTTGCATCCAGAAAGTGGGTTGGCAATCAAAGCCATATACGCTTTCGTGCATCAATGTATACATCTAGTTTTCCTTACAGCATGCTGGTCTTATCGTATTAATCTTAGGACATGACTTTTAACATATTACAGAGTTAAATTTTTCAGTTTAACAGACAGATACGGACACTAAATTTATATGTCCACATTTAAGCAGTAGATTTAGCAGAACTTATAGAATTTAACCAGATAGTGCACAGATACATAGGCAGCAATTACACCCAAGTAATTCATATCAGATGCAGCAGCAGCAGATTACGATAACCAATTTCCAGATTTCAGCTTATTGTAATTTAATCAATTTACCCGCAGAAAAACAAACAAAATCAAACAATCGTGAAGGCATAAACATGGCTACTAACCTTTATCGCTAAATCCAATCAACCGAATCGCTCCGGCTGACGATCCCCGATTTGATCTAAATCAAATCAAAGATAGAATACATAAATCCCCAAATTGAGAAAGTTAGTGTTTACAATTTAGAGCAGCAATTAAATCCCAAATTAAACCCAAAAGACCCGATATACATAAATTGAAATTGAAGGGTTTCAAAACTCAAAATCAATTGAAATTATACCCCAATTCACCAAACTCTAATTTATCCAAAAATTCCCAAATCAAATAAAGTGATTTAAAACAAAAGAGGTGTAGACATCATTACCTACCACAAGAAGAATTCGTGCCAAGCACAAATCTTAATTGAAATCTTGAAATATGGAGCTTAGGAATCCGCGTCTTGATTTTTGGTTTGAAAGAAAACGATGAACACGTGAAAAATCAATTCTCTAGGTTTTTGTGACAAATGATTCTAAAAGTCAACTTTTCTTATTTATGTGGGTGGTAAATATCACCATAAACCCACACTTATTCATGTGATTTTAAAATAACCCCATTTGATAAATAATTACAAAATAACTCCAATTTCCCCTTTTTGTTTCAAAATTATCCAAAAAGTCAAAGTAATCAAATCTTGTAGTCAAACCGGAAAGTCAATATTTTAATTTACCCATTTTACCCTTGAACAAAAAATAATTAAAAATCAAATAAAATTCAAATAACGAAATTAAATTTCTAAAATACAAAAAATTAATAGCCCCAACTTACGGACGTGACAGAGCTCGCTACTGAAATGTAATTCGGCATGAAACTTAAAATGCTAACTTGACTCTCTGTCCGAATTACCTACCAAACTGACCACCGAATTAGAGTTTGGTAAAACCATAGGATCCAGATTTGGCTCTCTATCCAAACTATTCACTGAGTTTTCTACTGAATTACAATTTGAAGAGACAATGACATCTCAAAAACACTTTCTGTCTGAACTAGCTACCAAATTAGCTACCAAATTATAATTCGGTATAACGGTTAGGAACTTTGATAACATTCTGTTCGAATTGAATACGGAGCTTGCTACCGAGCTATAATTCGGTAAAGCTGGGAGTGGTTTTTATCCGAATTGATCACCGAACTCGGTACCGAGCTAACAGTTCGGTGTCGGACTTTGAATTGAAATAATTTATTAACTTTAAATCCTACTTTCAAACGGTACCGGGCCAATATAGTTCGAGTTTTAAACGGGCTGGAATTTTTCCAACCCTAACCCAACCCTTGAGGGCTTATACGGTCGGGCCAGCCCGTATATATTATGACAATTTATAATATAATTTATTACCCTACATGTTCATTCATAATTACAACATCATTGTACATTTTAGTTTCTACATATTCATTTCAATAATTGCATGCATCAATTCTTCTCTTCCCAATGTTGAAAGGAGCCGATATATTGGCATCCATACTTATCATCTAATTAAAAAAAAAAACTATATTAATTGTTAAATGGGCTGGCTTGCGGGCCAACCCGTATAAACCCTTTTAACCCGCGGGTTAAACGGACTGGGGTAAAAAGCTCGTGTTTTAAACGGGTTATAAAAATGATTGCCCTAACCCTTTTATTCACGGGTTAAACGGGCTGGCCTGCGGGCCTCGACCCATTTTTACAGCTTTATGCATGTGACATCCATTCTTCGCGTCTCTCCATCAGGGTGGGGGTTTTGGTGTTACAATAATTACATGTCGCTAATTACCCCTATAAGTAAGAAGAGGTGAAAATTTTCACTCACATTAGCTAACCAAAATACATGTAGCAAGATATAATACAATTTGAGAAGATAATCTCTTAATCTATTTATCAGTTTTACAATCAATTAATAAATTTGAAATTTTGAATTTTGATTTTAGAAACTTCTAAAATAGAATTTTTTAAAATTAACTTGTTAATGACATTTTTAAAAATATAAAATTATAAATAGTTATCTAGGAAATGAAAAAAATTACAAAACGACTCTTTTCATATTAGGCTTTCAAAAGTTTGAATTATTTTTATAGGCCCAATCTCAAAATATTTCACATATAAGTTTTGTAAACTTTACTTTGCACCCATAAGTTGTGCATACTATTATACCCTTCTAATTTAAAATCAAATTAAAAAGATTAAATTAAAATGAGAAAAAAATATATAGTATTCCTAAAATACCTATATGGGAACAAAAACCGATTTGATAAATCCAAAGAATTTTTTCCACAATTATCTTCTTCGCCTTCCTCCTTCAACAACATCTGTTCTTTCTCTTAAACGATTTACGACTTTGACTCCATCACAACCGTCGAAACTTGGATCTAATTTCTTCATTGGCTCGTTCTTACCTTACCTTCATCGATTGATGCTATCACCCACTAGAACTTGATCGTGTTAGTATAAATCTATCTAATAACAAGTTCGTAATCGTCGTTCAACCAAATCCAGATCGAACCCTTTAAAGCCGATCTAATCTCATGCTTCTATGATTTTCTTCTTCTTCTCGCTCAACATTATTTCATCTTTCTCCTCCTTCAACAACTTGCGACTCGGGATCCAATATAACCCTTGATAACTCCATCTTCTTCCATCATCAATTCATTCTTGCTTAGATTTCATGGATTTGACACCACATCCAAACAGAGGTCAAGTATGCCTAGTATAGATCTACTCCTTACCGTTGATGATGTCCGACCAAATCAGCATATTCTTACTTCCGTCGAGGTCTCAACTTCGATTAAAAATGTCAATGTTTAATTTGATTCCCTATTTTAATTTTAATATTTTAGGTCAAATTGAGTTCTTACCACTTGATGAAGGTTGAATGCTACTAAATTTTGAGTTTGAATTGGTTTTAGTTCATTGATAATTGCTGCAAAATTGGTTTGATGGATGTTTAACGATGATTGCAATTTTGCTTTCGGTTTTGCTCTCGATTTTTCTTGATAATATGATTAATGTTGTAGGCTATGAATGTTGAATTCTGATTAATTCTGCTTTCATTTTTTTATTTCCTTAATCATTACTGATATACTTTCATCATGTTGATCTTTGACTTACTATTGAAATGATAAACTCTTGTCGAATATTTTGATCAAAATAAGTTATGATATGTTATTGATATAGATTTTACCTGTTTAATGTTGAGCTTAGAATCAGTTTTGATTTGATTTTGAATGGATATTACCTTTTCAAACTCGAGAGCTTATTTACATATTGATGTGTTGTGTTATTTAACTGATATCATTTTTGTTTTTGGTATGTTATTATTCAAATAATAGGTGAATTGAATCGCTCTTTTAAACTACTGTTATGTATATTTATTTTTGCAGTTAAAACATGTGTGATAATTGTTCAAAGGTTTGTGAACATAGCTCACATATCTATAAACTAAACGTAATGAAAACTGTTAAACTGTAGTTGATAATGCGTGTGTAACACCCGAACCCCCGCCTCGACGGAAAGGGAACGCGGAGACCGGATGTCACATGCGGGGGACAAATAACAAACATACAGATAACATATAAACAGATATATACAATTCATATTCAAATCTGAAAGACAATTCTTATAAATCCGAATTCAAATAGTTTGAAATAAATCCAAAACCAAATCGTAGTTGAACTACAAGTTCCAAATGATAGACAATTACATAAAAATATCCCAAGAGTTCTTAATCGGAAAACAAATCAAAAACATGTTCAGCGGGTTCAAAATACAGAAATAAATACAACAAAATAGACTGATATGAAATCCAAATCTAAAGAGGATGCCATGTGAATGCTTGATGCTAGTGATATCCTGTTATCCCACCTGACTGTCTGAACTCAGCAATTCCATTCCAAAAAAAGGTTCAAAACATACAAAACAAAAAATAGAAACAACGAAGGGTCAGACTATCGATGTCTGGTTAGTAAGCCAAAGCCCAACAAACACATACAGATGCGTCTTATTAAACAGGATAGTATGTCATGCACAAATGCAAGTTAGTTAACAACCAAGGGTAAAAACAGAGGCAATCAAGTTGATTAACAAAACAAGTTATTTAGGTGATTACAGATTGTTCCATTTACCATCTGGGAAAGGCTTTACAGTTATCAAATTATTTTCAGAAGGAAGACCGTAACCGAATAGTAGTTCGGTAAGCAATCCAGCAGGTAATTCGGTTAGAGAGCATACCAGACTTACCGAATTGTAGTTCGGTAGACATTCCGGTAAGCTATTCGGTCAGAGAGCAATTATACGATTCCAAGGGAAGTTTAAGTGACAGTTCGGTTTCTATTCCGGTATGAAACTCGGTCAGAGAGTTTCAAGTCTCTCAGACATGCCGAATTGTAATTCGATACCTAGCTCGGTGAAGAGTTCGGTCAGAGAGGTTGAACAGTCTTAGGAGGTTCATACCGAACTACAGTTCGGTAACTTATTCGGTAAGTAATTCGTCCAGAGAGTGAATCTAATGATCTTCAGGCTGACCGAATTGTATTTCGGTAACCAGCTCGGTAAGGAGTTCGTCAAGAGGCCATCCTACGTCTAATTTTCCAGTTTTAAGTGACAATCCGGTAACTAATCCGGTAAGCAGTCCGGTTACGGACCCTGGGCACTTTTTAAGCCTATTTCAAGTTATGTCGTTCGCCAAATCAAAATCTAGCTATCCAATTGGGTCTAATCCTAGCACTAACAGCCAGTTAGGAGTCGTATTATACACTACCCAATGTTAAAACCCAAAAGAACAACTAACATTAAAAGAATCACATCGAAAACATGACAAACATACATAATCAAAAGCAGAACGAATCCAAAATCACAAATTTGAGATTACCCATTTATTTAGGTGTTTAACTTACCAGGCCTGTCCTTAGTCTAATAACAAAATCAGAAAAAAAAAACAGACGGATAGGGTTAAACCCTCAGAGATGGATCAAAGATCCCAGAGATGATGCCGACGCATCCAGAAATGAGCCAAGCTCCAGAGATGATGTCGTCGCATCCAGAAAGTGGTTGGCAATCAAGGCCATATACACTTTCGCGCATCGATGTATACATCTAGTTTTCCCAAACAGCATGCTAGTCTTATCGTATTAACCTTAGGACAGGACTTAAGCAGATTACAAAATTCAGATTTCAAATAGCAGACAGATAACAAACGAATATGGACATAAATTCATATGTTCGAACATGATCAAATAATAGGGCAGCAATATTCCCAAGCAAATTATATCAAATGCAGCAGATTAAGTATTCAATCATAGATTCCAACTTATTTTAGTTTAACCAATTTGCAAAAATAAACAAACAAATCAAACAAAAGTGAGGGCGTAAACATGGCTACTAACCTTATTCGCTAATCCCAAATACCACCGAAATTACTCCGGTTAACGATCCCCTACTTGGTCTACACCAAATCAAGCGTAATCCATAAATTCCCAATTCACAAGAATTAGGGTTTATACCCAAAAAGCAATTAAAATCGATTTAAACCCAATATACCCAAATCATGAAATTGAATCAAGGGTTTCAAAACCCAAACCATATAAAGTAAAACTCCCAAATCAATTCATCAAACCCTAATCTAAACCAAAACCCCAAAATCAATAATATGCTTTAAAACCAAGAGAATTAAAGAACACATTACCTAGGTGTGAAGAAAATCGAGGCAACACAACAATCCAATTGAAAGCTTTGAAAATCGCGGCTTTGTGATGATCACGTGAAAGCCAATTTTTAGGTTTTTGTGAATAATGAATCAAAAAGGTTTCTTTTCATATTTATATGAGTGGCAAATATCGCCATAAACCCACATGTTTATAAATTAATTAAAAATGACTCTATTTATAAAATAATTACAAAATCATCTCAAATATCAAATTGTTTTCAAAACCAACCCAAAAGTCAACTTAGTCAACTCATTTAGTCAAACCGAAAAAGTCAACGTATTAAAAAATGTCCATTTTACCCTTAGAACGAAAGTAAACAAAAATTAAAAAAAAATTTCAAAATTAAGCAGACGAATAGCCCCAGATTACGGACGTGACAGCTCTACCCTACTTAAGAAATTTCGTCCCCGAAATTACCTGAACTAAACAGATACGGATAGTGACGTCGCATAGTCTCTTCTGGTTCCCACGACGCTTCCTCAACCGCGTGGTTACGCCAGAGGACCTTGACTAGGGGTATAGTCTTGTTCCTCAAAACCTTCACTTCCCTGGCCAGAATCTGAACCGGTTCTTCCTCATAACTCAAATCCGACCGAATCTCAATAGTCTCACGTGTAAAGATATGAGAAGGATCAGAACGATACCTTCTTAACATCGATACATGAAAAACATTATGGATGTTCTCCAATTCAGAAGGCAAAGCAAGTCGATAAGCAACTGGACCAATCCTTTCCAGGATCTCATAAGGTCCAATGAATCGCGGAGCCAACTTATCTTTCCGACCGAATCGAAGAACTTTCTTCCATGGAGAAACTTTCAGAAACACCTTATCACCAACTTGGTATTCAATATCCTTCTTCTTAAGGTCAGCATAGGACTTCTGCCTATCCGATGCTTCCTTAAGCTTCTCCTTAATCAACTTAACTTTCTCCTCAGCTTCCAAAAGCAAATCCGGACCAACAATCCGAGACTCTCCCAACTCAGTGTAACACAACGGAGTACGGCACTTCCGACCATACAAAGCCTCATAAGGAGCCATACAAATACTTGCCTGAAAACTGTTATTGTAAGCAAACTCCACCAATGGCAAATACTTGATCAGAGAACCACCAAATTCAATTACACAACATCGAAGCATGTCCTCCAAGGTCTTAATTGTCCTTTCGGACTGCCCGTCAATCTGCGGATGAAAGGCGGTACTGAAATTCAACTTCGTCCCCAAAGCCTCCTGAAACTTCTTCCAGAATCAAGAGGTAAACCTAGGATCCCTGTCAGAAATGATAGACGAAGGAACCCCATGTAACCTCACAATTTCCTTCAGATACAATTCAGCCAATCTCTCCAGAGAATAATCAACCCGAATTGGCAGAAAATGTGCAGATTTGGTCAAACGATCCATAATCACCCAAATAGCGTCAAACTTCTCACGAGTCAATGGCAACCCAACAACAAAATCTATAGTGACTCGAGCCCACTTCCATTCCGGAACTGATATCGGCTGAAGCAAACCAGATGGAAGTTGATGTTCTGCCTTAACTTGCTGACAGACCAAACACTTCCCAACAAAGTCAACAATATCCTTCTTCATACCCGGCCACCAATACATCACCTTCAGATCGTGATACATCTTAGTAGGACTAAGATGCATAGCATACACTTGCCTATGCGCTTCTGTCAATATTTCAGTTCTCAGATTATTAGATAATGGCACATAAATCCGATCACCGAAATACCAACTACCATCATCTATCTGAGACGCTTCAGTCCTCTTACCCTGTACAGACTTCTTAGCCCACTCCAAAGCTATCTCATCAGACTTATGTGCTTCCAAAATTCTAGCAGTCAAATCTGGTTTCACTACCAGTTCGGCTACCAGAGCATCATCCTTCATACTCAATCTAGCCATCATGGCATATAAAGCATGTATGGATTTACGGCTAAGAGCATCTGCTACCACATTAGCTTTACCAAGATGATAATTGATCTCTATATCATAATCCTTCAAAAACTCAACCCATCTACGCTGCCTCAAATTCAAATCCCTCTGAACAGGTAGATATTGCAAACTCTTGTGATCCGTATACACAAAACACTTCGCCCCATACAAGTAATGCCTCCAAATTTTCAGTGCAAAGACAATGGCAGCCAACTCCAGATCATGAGTAAGGTAATTACGCTCATGGAACCGCAATTGCCTTGATGCATAAGCAATCACATTCGGGCCTTGCATAAGCACACAACCAAGACCGTTCAGTGAAGCATCACTGTACACAATATAGTCCAACCTTTCAACCGGCTGAACCAAAAGTGGAGCTTCAGTAAGCAACTTCTTCAACATATCAAAACGTTCCTGACATTTGCTAGTACATTCAAACTTAGCTCCTTTATGAAGAAGCTTCGTCAAAGGACCTGCAATGGAGGAGAATCCTTCAAAGGACTGACGAATAAAACAAACGCCAAACCCAGGAAACACTTAAACATTCGCAGGTGGTTTCCAAGCCATTACAGCCTCAATATTTTTCAGATCCACCTTAATGCCATCTTTTGAAATCACATGACCAAGGAAAGCTACTTCTTCCATCCAGAACTCACATTTGGACAGTTTCGCATAGAGTTGCTTCTCACGAAGAATTTGCAAAACTATTCTCAAATGTTTAGCATGCTTTTCCTGGTCCTTCGAATACACCAGAATGTCATCAATAAACACCACAACAAACTGGTTCAGAAACTGCTTAAACACCCTGTTCATCAGATCCATAAAGACAGTAGGAGCATTAGTCAAACTAAAAGGCATCACCACAAATTCATAGTGGCCATACCTGGTCCGAAATGCTGACTTAGGAATATCCGACTCCCGGATTCTCAATTGATGATAACCAGATCTCAAATCAATCTTAGAGAACACACCAGCCCCTCTCAACTGATCAAACAAATCATCTATCCGAGGAAGAGGATACTTGTTCTTCACAGTAAGCTTATCCAACTGCCGATAGTCAATACACAACCGGAAAGTTCCATCTTTCTTCTTCACAAACAGAACTGGAGCACCCCAAGGCGAAGTACTCAGTCGAATATAGCCTTTATCCAACAGTTTCTCCAACTGCACTTTCAATTCCTTCAATTCTGCTGGAGCCATTCGATAAGGTGCCATAGAAACTGGCGCGGCGCCCGGAATAAGCTCAACCGTGAACTCCACTTCTCTTTGTGGTGGCAAACCCGAAATTTCATCAGGAAAGACATCCAAAAATTCATTAACAGTCGGAATGAACTTTCCATCAGAACGTGGCTTATCCACTTCCACCACATGAGCCAAGAATGCTTCACATCCACTTCGAAGCATCTTATCACACAAAGCAGCCGAAATAACCCTATCTAAAGGATTCCTACGATTACCTACAAACGTGACCCAACCTTGCGGAGATTGAAGAGTCATCCTCTTCGCCCTACAATCCATAACTGCTTCATGTCTAGACAACCAATCCATACCCAAAATGACATCAAACTCATTACTTTTACAATTCAGCAGATCACCCAGAAAAGTAATACAACCAATAACAATTGGAACCTCACGGTACACACGGTTAACCACAACACAATTCCCCAACGGATTCGTGACATACAGATCCTTATCAGTCAAACCAGATTCCCAACCCTTATCCTCTAAGACACTACTACAGGCATACGACAACGTAGAACCCAGATCCAACAAAGAATAAACAGGAGTGTCAAGGATAGATAAGGTACCTGTCACAACATCAGGAGTATCTGCCTCCTCACGACCTCTCAGAGCATAGGTACGAGCAGGAGTCCTCGAATCCCTCCTAGAAGCAACTCCAGACTGAGCCCCACCTCTACTAGCATTCGACAGAGATGCAGCAGGCCTATCATTCCTCTGAACTGAGCTAGCATCCCCAGAAGCAGGCACTCTACCAGAACCAGCAACCTACTCAGGACAATCTCTAATCAAATGCTCTGTAGACCCACACTTGAAGCAACCACCAGTCTTCCTAAAACACTCGCCCGGATGACGACGATTGCAAGTAGTGCACACCGCATAATTCACACCTCTATTGCCTTGAGTAGGAACACTAGCAACAGATGGATTCGGCTGAGAGCCTCCTCCAATACCCCTGTTAGGCCGAGGTTGATTAACTTAACCACCTCCAGTGTTCTGCACTTGAGTCTTGCCCTTCTTGTGATGCTGGCCACCCATAGCAGGAGCACTCTTGGTGTCCCTTTCACGCTTCCGGTCTTTCTTGACCAACATCTCAATATCAACAGCAGCTTCAACCATCTCATGGAAGTCATCAGTCCTTAAGGTAGCCAATAACTTCTGAATCTCAAAATTCAGCCCATATTGGAACTTCCTACAACGGTCATCTGGAGTAGGAACCATCTCAGGTGCATACCTGCAAAGCTTCACAAACTCATTCTTGTAGTCCTGAATAGATCTATCCCTCTGCTTCAGATAGAGGAACTCAACTCTCTTCTGTTCAGCCCAAGCATGCCCAATATAGTTCTTCTTGAACTACTCAAGAAAGAACTCCAAATTGACCACAAATTCAGGGTCCAAAGTTTGAACAACTCCTTCCCACCAACGTACTGCTTCACTACGAAGAAGGAAAACCAAGCATTCAAGCTTCTTAGCATCATTGCACCTGATCTCGTCACAGACACAAGACATATCACTTAACCAATTATCTGCCACTTCAGGACCTTCATCACTAGTCCCCTTAAACAACTCAATCTTCTTCTTAGGAAGGCGTTAAATAGCCGACCTCTCCTGCCTAGCTCTTCCCTCTTGCAACCCACGGAGGATAGCAGCAATATCCTTAAATGCCTAAGTCTGAGCAGCGGCATTATCGGGATTACGATTCTCACCAGAGTTACTGTCTTGTCCAATGGGGATATTACGGTGTCTACCAGCCATAATATGAAAATCAAAAAATCAAAGGAGTACGGGTCTGGAAAAAGTTCAAGAGCAGGTGTTAGTAAGGATATATCACTTAGACTCAATTCCCTGAATGCAATGTCATGTATGCAATGTCATGAGTTTGAAAACAATGCACAACACACACTTATTCTAATGCACAACAAGAAGCAACCGAGAACCGGTGCTCTGATACCAACAAATGTAACACCCGAACCCCCGCCCCGACGGAAAGGAAACGCGGAGACCAGATGTCACATGCGGAGGACAAATAACAAACATACAGATAACATATAAACAGATATATATACAATTCATATTCAAATTTGAAAGACAATTCTTATAAATCCGAATTCAAATAGTTTGAAATAAATCCAAAACCAAATCATAGTTGAACTATAAGTTCCAAATGATAGACAATTACATAAAAATATCCCAAGAGTTCTTAATCTGAAAACAAATCCAAAACATGTGCAGCGGGTTCAAAATAAAGAAATAAATCCAGCAAAATAGACTGATATGAAATCCAAATCTAAAGAGGATGCCATGTGAATGCTTGATGCTAGTGATATCCTGCTATCCCACCTGACTGTCTGAACTCAGCAATTCCATTCCCAAAAAGGGTTCAAAACATACAAAATAAAAAATAGAAACAACGAAGGGTCAGACTATCAATGTCTGGTTAGTAAGCCAAAGCCCAACAAGCACATACAGATGCGTCTTATTAAACAGGATAGTATGTCATGCACAAATGCAAGTTAGTTAACAACCAAGGGTACAAACAGAGGCAATCAAGTTGATTAACAAAACAAGTTATCCCAAATTAACCCCCTATAAGTGATCTAGGATAAGTGATTACAGATTGTTGCATTTACCATCTGGGAAAGACTTTACAGTAATCAAATTATTTTCAGAAGGAAGACCGTAACCGAATAGTAGTTCGGTAAGCAGTCCGGCAGGTAATTCGGTCAGAGAGCATACCAGACTTACCGAATTGTAGTTCGGTAGATATTCTGGTAAGCTATTCGGTCAGAGAGCAATTATACGATTCCAAGGGGAGTTTAAGTGACAGTTCGATTTCTATTCCGATATGAAACTCGGTCAGAGAGTTTCAAGTCTCTCAGACATGCCGAATTGTAATTCGGTACCTAGCTCAGTGAAGAGTTCGGTCAGAGAGGTTGAACAGTCTTAGGAGGTTCATACCGAACTACAGTTCAGTAACTTATTCGGTAAGTAATTCATCCAGAGAGTGAATCTAATGATCTCCAGGCTGACCGAATTGTATTTCGGTAACCAGCTTGGTAAGGAGTTCGTCAAGAGACCATCCTACGTCCAGTTTTCCAGTTTTAAGTGACAATCCGGTAACTAATTCGGTAAGCAGTCCGGTTACAGACCCTGGGCACTTTTTAAGCCTATTTCAAGTTATGTCGTTCGCCAAATCAAAATCTAGCTATCCAATTGGGTCTAATCCTAGCACTAACAGCCAGTTAGGAGTCGTATTATACACTACCCAATGTTAAAACCCAAAAGAAAAACTAACATCAAAAGAATCACATCGAAAACATGACAAACATACATAATCAAAAGCAGAACGAATCCAAAATCACAAAGTTGAGATTACTCATTTATTTAGGTGTTTAACTTACCAGGCCTGTCCTTAGTCTAATAACAAAATCAGGAACAAAACAGACAGATAGGGTTAAACCCTCATTGATGGATCAAAGATCCCAGAGATGATGTCGTCCCATCTAGAAATGAGCCAAGCTCCAGAGATGATGTCGTCGCATCCAGAAAGTGGTTGGCAATCAAGGCCATATACGCTTTCGCGCATCGATGTATACATCTAGTTTTCCCTAACAGCATGCTGGTATTATCGTATTAACCTTAGGACAGGACTTAAGCAGATTACAAAATTCAGATTTCAAATAGCAGACAGATAAAAAACGAATATGGACATAAATTTATATGTCCGAACATGATCAAATAATAGGGCAGCAATATTCCCAAGCAAATTATATCAAATGCAGCAGATTAAGTATTCAATCATAGATTCCAATTTATTTTAGTTTAACCAATTTGCAAACAAATAAACAAACAAATCAAACAAAAGTGAGGGTGTAAACATGGCTACTAACCTTATTCGCTAATCCCAAATACAACCGAAATTCATCCGGTTGACGATCCCCAACTTGTTCTACACCAAATCAAGCGTAATCCATAAATTCCCAATTCACAAGAGTTAGGGTTTATACCCAAAAAGCAATTAAAATCGATTTAAACCCAATATACCAAAATCATGAAATTGAATCAAGGGTTTCAAAACTCAAACCATATAAAGTAAAACCCCCAAATCAATTCGTCAAACCCTAATCTAAACCAAAACCTCAAAATCAATAATATGCTTTAAAACCAAGAGAATTAAAGAACACATTACCTAGGTGTGAAGAAAATCGAGGCAACACAACAATCCAATTGAAAGCTTTGAAAATCGCGGCTTTGAAATCCGTGGAGAGGTTTTTGGTTTTGAGAGAAAAGTGATGATCACGTGAAAGCCCCTTTTTAGGTTTTTGTGTATAATGAATCAAAAAGGTTTCTTTTCATATTTATATGGGTGGCAAATATCGCCATAAACCCACATGTTTATAAATTAATTAAAAATGACTCCATTTATAAAATAATTACAAAATCATCTCAAATATCAAATTGTTTTCAAAACCAACCCAAAAGTCAACTTAGTCAACTCATTTGGTCAAACCGGAAAAGTCAACGTATTAAAAAAATGTCCATTTTACCCTTAGAACGAAAGTAAACAAAAATTTAAAAAAAATTCAAAATTAAGCAGACGAATAGCCCCAAATTACGGACGTGACAGCGTGCAGTTCACACATGTCTAATATATATTCACAAACTTATGAATAATGATCACATATCTGCAAAACTACCAATTGTAGTCATGAGTAAGATGTGCTAGCGATTTAGTTTAGTAACTTTTATGACTTGATTTAATCTGATTTAGTTAGTTTTTTTTCTTCTTTTTGAATTTAATTATTTTGATTACGTTATCACTCATTTTCTTTCTTTGATTATTTCCTTTTTGAATTTATAATTAATTTAATTTTATGATATGAGTTTTTTTTACCTTATTAGATTTATTTAGTCTTACTTAATTAGATTGTTTCCTCTTTAAGTTTAATTGATTTTAATATATATTCTAATATGAGTTGATAAGTTTATTCCTTTTTAGGTTGGATTAATTGGTCTTAATTGATTAAATTATTTCATTTTTGAGTTTAATAAATTTTAATTTTTTTATTAAAGTTGTTTATTTTCTTTAAGTTTGATTGATTTGAATTGGTTATACTTTTTTTCTTTGTTATTTAATTGGTTTGATTATACTTTCTAATACGAGTTGATCTTTTAGGTTCAAGAAGGATTTTGCCACTCTACTTTTGGTAGGTTATTTTACGTTAGAGTTGTGTTATTTTGTTATGTAGAGTGGAATGAGAGTTTATACATCGAGAGGACCACAAGATAGAGGGATTTGAAAAAGAATATATATTTGTAATTATAATCTTATTATTACTGTTGAACTTTATTTCTTAAATTTGGTTGACTATGATGATGTATTTACAAATTATTTGAATTTAGATCTCAATTCATTTTACAGGCTGTGATGCGTCATTGTAAAATGCAAACACATTTTTTCTGATCAACAATCACAAAATTATGATCTCCATTTGCTTAAAATGACCACAAAATAGAGCCTTAAGTGCACAACTGTTAAGCATATAACCACAATAATCATAATTTTTTAGCACTATAATATGTGAACAAACTTTGTAACTGCTTATGACTATTGTGATCTCACACTACATATGCCAAGAGAAAAAGCCGCCAAGCAAAAATGTGAAGTTAACCTTTTTTTGAAAAAAAAAGTGTGGTTATTTAGAGTATGAACATCATATCTATTCTCAAAGCATCCATGTTTATCCTTTTTATGCCCATTTATTGGGATTGCGATAAGACATCACAATGATTTGATGTTACTTCAAATTTTGTGATCTCAAATTGCAGATGTAGAAGATGGGTAGAATAAAAGTTATACCACTTTAATTGGTCTCCAAAGTTTTGTACAAGAAATAGATTGGAAAAAGAAATTATAAGGATTTGACGTTCAAGCACTTTATTGAAAACCATTTGTCAATGCCTCTTCACCATGTACTCTTACATTCCAACCTAATAGACATCCCAAAATTCAAATGTCTTGAAAAAACATTCTCAGAGTATGATTATTTTTAGTATGACAATAATGCTAAAAGTATCCATGTTCATCCCTTTTATAGACATTTATTGCAAATGTGATTTGAGATCACAATGATTTAATATCATTTCACATTTTATTTTGTGTGTCACAAAAACAGAAAATAGACGAGATGGAAACTTATGCTACCTCATTTCATGTCCAAAGTTTAGAAGGAGAAATTGATTGGAAAAAATGAATCATAAGAATCTAATCTTTAAGCACCTTGTTAAAAACTATTTGTAAATGTCACTACACCATATACACTTACATCTCAACCAAGTAGACACCCCAAAATACTTCAATTTCTTGAAAGTTCTTTTTTTTTTCCTAGAGTATAGTTTTTTGGAGTGTGGACATCACATATATGCTCAAAGTATCTAGATTCATCCCTTCAATGGCTACTTATTGCATCTGTAATATGTTATCACAATAATTTGATGTAACTTTACAACTTATTATCGGATATCATAGATGCAGAAAGTGAATGGAATGAGAACCTATATTGCCTCATTTTGGTGTCCCAATTCTAAAAGGATAAATTGATAAAAAATAAATAATAAATATCCGACCACCATGCACCTTTTTGGAAACCATTTGTAAATGTCTCTTCACAATATACTCTTACATTCCAACTTAGTATGACACCTTAAAATTCAAATGTCTTAGAAGTTATTTTTTTTATGAGTATAGTTCATTAGACTGTGAGCATCATATCTAGACTCAAAGTATCCATGTTCATTCATTTTATGACTATTTATTGCATATGTTATATGAGATCACAATAATTTGATATCAATTCATAATTTGTGATTAGAGATCACAAATGCAGAAAATGATAGAATGGGAACATATCTTCCCTCATTTTGTTGTGTAAATTTTAATAAAGATACGACCTCCATGCACCTTGTTGGAAACCATTTGTAAATGTCTCTTTACAATGTACTCTTACATTCCAACCTAATAGACACCTTAAAATTTAAATATCTTGGAAGTTGTTATTTTTGAATGAGTATGGTTCTCTAGACTGTGAGCATCATATCTAGACTCAAAGTATCAATGTTCATTCATATGACTATTTATTACATATGTGATATGAGACCACAATAATTTGATGTCACTTTATAATTTGTGATCAAATATCATAGATGCAAAAAACGGACAGAATGAGAACCTACATTGCCTCATATGGCATCCTTAGTTGATTGAGATAATGAATATTGAAGATCTAAGGTTTAGACATCAATCCTTCTTTTATAAATCTTATCCATATGCTCTTACTTTCAAGCAACTATGAAATCTAAATTTTGATTGTCTTGAAAGTTTCAGTTTGATTTCATCAAAAGTTTGAGTTTTATTTATAGGCTCATTCTAAATTTTTTACAAAACTAATCCTTCAAAAAGTTTGTTTGCACCTCATAGGTGGGATGAAAACCTATTTTGTCTCATTAGGTGTCCAAAGTTTAGTAGTATAAATAATTTGAAAAAAGAAAACATAAGGATCTAACCTCCAAAAATCTTATTGGAAACCATTTGTAAATATTTATTCAACATAAAGTCTT
This sequence comes from Cardiospermum halicacabum, assembly GCA_031304145.1. Lineage (NCBI taxonomy): Eukaryota > Viridiplantae > Streptophyta > Magnoliopsida > Sapindales > Sapindaceae > Cardiospermum > Cardiospermum halicacabum. The sequence continues at coordinate 16,506,868 of CM062389.1, forward strand.
ACATCATAACCTGGTAGATAGACACTCCAAAATTGGAATGTCTAAGATTATTTTTTTTTCAAGAGTATGATTCTTTGGAGTGTGCATATCACATTTATGCTTAAAGTGTCCACATTCATCCATTTTATAACCATTTATTACAACTGTGATATTAAATCAAAATAATTTAATATCATTTCACAATTTATGATATCACATATGCTTAACTTTGAAAGTTGTTATTTTTTTATAACTATAGTTCTTTAGATGGTAGACATCTCATCTATGCTTTAAGAATCCACTTCATCCATTTTATGGTATTTATTACATCTGTGATATGCGATCACAATAATTTGATCTCGCTTTATAGTTTATTATCAGAGATAACATTTGTATAAAATGGGCGCAATCAGAACATATCTTGTATCATTTTAGTGTCTAAATTTTAGTGCCTCCATGCACCTTGTTAGAAACCATTTGTAAATGTTTCATCACAATGTACTCTTACATTCCAACCTAGTCACTTAAAATTAAGATATCTTGAAATTTATTTTTTTCTCTCACTAATATGATTTATTTAATTGTAAGCATCACATAAATTCACTTGTCCCCCACGTTCCCCTGTTTTTTAGCCCCATCCATCAACTGTGATATGAAAGCACAATTATATGAACATAGATAATAATTTATGATCTCATACCATAGTTTTAGAAAATGGGGGCTATGAGTCCCTAAACTATCTCATATGTCGTCTTGAGTTGATTATGATAATTAATATTTGAAATGAATCCTAAGGTTTTGACACTAATCCACCTTATTGGAAACCATTTGTTTCTGAATCCAAACCATGTATTTTTACATTCCACCCTATTATAGACCTTAAGGCTCAAATTTCATTAACGTTAATTGTTTAGGTGTAAGCATCACATACACACACTTTTCCTCCATTGAACCCCCTTTTGTGTTCTTTTTGTACAAAAGTGATGTGAGATCATAGTTGTGTAATTGGCAATCACAAAATGTGATCTCAAGTTTCAGTCCCAAAACATTGTGATTATTCTGATTATCCACATAATTATTGAGCGCTTAAAGCATAATTTCCCTATTCTATGGCCTTTTTTGTCAAGTGTGATGGAGAATCGATGTTAACTAATTGTCAATCACAAGCTGTGATCTTAAATCATAGTGGCAAATTATAACTTGTAAATAAATTGAAATTGAATTCAAATCAATTGTAAATATACTAGAGTAATCTACAATATTCAAGAAATAAATTTTAACAAATACAAAAAAGATTGTAATTAAAAAGAACCATCAAATACCATAATTAACAAAGTTGTGAACTGTCACAGTTCTGTGGATCAAGTATGAGATAAATACTGATTATATAAGATAAATAATTGCATAAAATAAATATAATATATGAACCAAAAATACTAGTAATCAGTAGTCAAGAAAGATGAACATCAATTGAGATTTGATAGATAAGGTTCATTATATGTTGACGCATTACCTTTGACCGCCTCTTATGCCTAAATGTGGGTCATTTTGCATTACCCAATAAGAGTTCTTCATGACAATTGAAAACTCCTATTTTCTTGAGACAATGGGAAACTTCTTTATTCCATATCTTTCTAAACTGCATTGTCTGCAAAATTAATAATCATCATTAAAGAATAAGTATGTTAATTGAAATCACACAATTATAAAAGCGTATCTTATAACTATGAAGATGTCTTCTAAAGGAATAAAAGTATAAACAAACAGAGTACAAACTATATGTTATTCATATTACAAAATCAAATCAATTAAACTAAAAAAAATAATGTTGTGAATTAAAATCGAATCATACTAACAAAGAAAAGAAACAACTCATATCACGTAATGAAATCAAATAAATGCAAAAAAGAAATAACCTAACTAATTAAGACCAAAAAAATCTAACGAATAAATAATACAACTCATATAAGAAAATATAATAAAATTAATTAATTAATTTTTTAAAAAAATATAACAAATTTAGATCAAATCAATTTGTAAACTTTCTAAATTAAATTGATTGTACATCCCAAGTAACAATTATAATTGAACTATTTCATAGTAGATACAATTCACATATATATGATCATTGTTTACAAATTTGTGAACTTAGATCACAAATGTGTGAACTGCACAGACTGTCTACTATAATTTAATAATTTACCACACATGTATTCACATATGTGCTATTATCAGAAAACTATAAACAATTATTACATGTGTTTGAACTACAAAAATAAACATACATGAAGCTAATTTAACATGACAATTCAATTGATCAAACTAGGGTAAGGATAACAATAGATCAATACAAGAGTAACATTAATTTAGTACACTTTTCAATTACTTCTAGAATATTCAGACAAAGCATAAACTCAGCATGTTATAAACAGCATAGCAAAACCATGATCCAATACAAACTAATGAAATCCATATAAGTACATTACTTCTACAGCAATCAGAAGATCTTCAATTTTATAAGTTGACTTACATTGTTCCTAATTTTCAAAGCACTAATAGAACCTTGATGCATTTTGTAAATTATTTTACTATACAAACCATAGTTTTGGATATAGTACATTAATTACTCTTCTTATGCAAGTGATATGGAATCAAAGCCAGACAACATATAATTGGTATATTTTTCACTCTTTTGAATTTAAATCACACAAGTTCTACAATTAAAAGTAAGACATTACTAAACAAAAGAGAGCACCAAATTATATACAAAATAATTAATTAAAACCTAATTTATGACCCTAAAAGAGGAGCAAAAACCCAACAGAATTGATATCATTGCAGCAAATTAGACCGGAAAAATATCAAAATTCATGAAAGAGAAACAGATGACACAGGAAATTAATACCTGAGAAGGAATAAGTAAGTAAAAAGGATGTAAGAAACAAGTAAAGGAGACAGGTAGTGGAAGATGTAGCTGGAGTCGCATTCATGGAGACAGAGCTCTTGCAACAAGAAGGCTGAGAGATTCCAACGAGACATGAATTCTTGAGTAAGGAATGATGATTTAGAGGAGCGTTGGATGTCAAAGAGATCAAAGAATGATGATTTGGGATGAATAATAAAAGGAGGAGGAACAGGAGCGGCTAGGATGAGAAGGGACGTCTAGGAGACGACGGAGATAGAGTGGTAGATATCGTTAAGATTGAAGATTGGTGATTTGGAGGAGCGATAAATATTAGGATTTTTCCATTTAGTGACTGCTATTAGTGGAAGGGTGTTTAGGTCTTCTCATATCTAATTTAAATCTCATATATGTTTTAACGGTATTTTTGCAAATTTGAATTTTATTTAGATGTATAATTGGAATCACAGCCTATTGGGTGCAAAGTGAAGTTTAAAAAACTTATATTTGAAAGATTTTGAATTTGGAGTATAAAAATAATTCAAACTTTTCGAAACTCATTTTAAATAATTCCACATTACAAAAATATTATAACGGTTTAACATTAATTTTTTTTTTTTGAAAAAAATATACAAATAAATTAAAATTTTAATAATTTCATATATTGAATGCTAAATATTAACTATTTAACATATTTATATCCTGAATTATATATTTTAAATAAAAATATAAGTTCAGTTAATTATTTATCCGAGAATATATATATATTTAAATATAAAAAAATATGTGAAAATTCTTTTAGATGGGTTTTTTAAAATTCAAAATACAATTATAGACCGGTTTTTAAAAACATACAAAAATAAACTTTTGAAAATTTGGTTTTCACTCCATAAGTCGAGTTTTCCAAAATATCCCTGTATTTTTATAATTTATAGATTCTATAAACACTGTGAATTACGATCACAGTTAGTGAATGAAGTTTAATCGTGAATGGTCTATAAAGTGAAAACTAAAATTTAATTTGGTAAATTTTTCAAAATAGATCTATAATGTAAATTTGTATAAAAAATAAAAAATAAAAAAAATTCCCAATGTATTGATTTATACTAGCTGTATGATACTCTGTTCACGGGCAAAGATAGTTGGAATTAGAATTTGGTTGGTTGGTTATTGATGAAATAATGAAAAATGAATATTAGAAAGTGACACAAGGAAGACTCACCGGTGCCTGCCACCTACCTCCATTCCATTCAACAACACATTCCGTACATAATGACTGACCCGATCACTACCTACCCCGTATTCTCCAAATTACCCCTGCTCTTCTGTTTAATTTCGATTCTTTTCTTTATTTTCTTAATTTTTTAATCTGTTCTATGAACATTTTGTTTTTCAATCCACGCAAACTTGCTTACCCAAAGAACTAATTTATTTATTTGATTTTATTTTCCACATGTTATATGTGTAAACCCTCCCATAAGCAGTGGCGGAGGCAGATGTAGTGTCAAACTACTTTAGAAATAGAAAATAAATATTTTCAAAATTATATTTTAGGTATTAAATAAAAATGTATTTTTGTCTTCTTTATTTAATAACAACATCATTTTTTTTTTCAAATTGCTGCGGTGTCAAGTGTGACACCCTTTTTTTACGTGCCTCCGCCATTGTCCATACGGTTACAAGTAATTATAAAAACGCATTTTAAGAAGAGATATAACTTGTGGCATTTGAACAACACATTAATTATTTCGGATAAATTTTTTTAATTATATCATTTAATTTCTAATTTTTAATAAATAATATATTTTAAAAAATTAAATTATTTTAATTTCTATAAATAATAGGTTTATAATTTTTTTAAAATAAAATTTTAATTAAAAAAATAATTAATAAATTAAATTAATTATATATATACATATATATATATAATCATTATTTTTCGTGTCTATTTTTTACTAGACCAATGAATGAGTAACAAATGGTTAATTTTCGGAATAACACGTCAGATAAAGGTATTTAAAAAATATATATATATATATATAATTTATAAATTAATGGCTTTTATTTCCTTTAAATGTTACTGTATTTTTATTCAATACATGAAATATAATTTTGAAATATTTATTTTCTATTTTTAAAGTAGTATAGTATTCTATTTTTATTCCTTTTATATTTACAACATTCCTATATAAGGTTTTCTCCAACTCTTTTCAATTCGTGTTATATTTCTTTTGTTCTTTTCTCCCACTCGTCTATATTTATTTTACCGGTTTTTTTTATTATTCCGGTAAGTATTTTTTGTATGATTTTTTTTCTATTTTATTTTTCAGTTGCTTTTATCATTTTCAAACATCTCTCCAGTAAGTATTGTCATTTATGTTTTCTTTTCATGTTATATTTCTTTGTTTTGTTTGTTTACTCTATATTATTTTGATTTCAGCCAATTTTTATTCTTGTTAAATATTATTTCAGTAAATTTTATTTGAAATTTCTTTATATTATAATTCTCTGTTTTTTTTTCTTCTTCTTTTTTTATTCTTTTCAAACATCTCTCACGTAAATATTTATACTCAAATTTTATTGAGACTTAAAAGTTTTTTCTCTTACCCTAACATTATCATGATTATTAGAATTGTTCACATTCCTAATTTATAATATTTTTTCTTTTATTTTTTTAGACAAATATTGAAAGTAGTAGACCTGCTTAATTTTAAATTTATTCATTATTATATTTTTTATTTTGGTTTATATTTTATTAGTTTATTGTGTATCTATTTGATCTTGAAGCGTGTGAGTTGACTATGTGTATTTGAAAATGATAGTTTATGTAAGTATGAATGGGCCAATTTTTTTATGGTAATTTATGTTTTTCCTTAATTATTATTATAAATTACTATACAATATTATATAATCGGTGTTTTTGGATAAAGTTCATCAAAAATATTTTTTTAATAATAGTTGTATAAATGTATACACATATATTTTATTAAGAAATTTATATTATAATTTTTCAATACATTTTTTGTTAAATATATTTAACTTTTCAATAAATAACTAATGTAAAAAATGATTTTTTGTGAAATATATATTATGCTTTTTTATTATTATGTATATATTAAAATCTAAAAGGTATATAACTATTCAAAACTTTTAAATCTTAAATTATTTCATTAATATTTTAAAATATATAATAACATTAAAAAAATTATTTTTATCCACGCATTCCTACTAAGTAAAAGTCAAAATTCATAACTCTATTTTATATATTCTAATAATTAAAATATTTTATATTTAATTCAATCATTTTCATTTTTTAAATCACCTATAAATAATCAAATATATTGTGATTTTAAACTTCCATAAAAAATAGTAGATTTTTAGAATATGAGCGAACCTTGAGTTCTATATCTCTTATTTCTAAAACATCACATTAATTACACAAAATTTAATAATAATTTATATTTAAATGTTAAAATTATAAGAAAAATAAGGAAAATTTTGGATTCAATGAATTTCATTGAATTTTTTCTTTTAAAAAAAGGAAAATAAATTTTATTTGAAATTAATTTATATGATTATATTATGGTATGTTACTTGGTCCCACATCCCTTTCATATATAATTTGTTATTTTTTCTTTTTTAATCTTATATATTTATATATTTTAATAAGAACTCATCCATACCATTAGCTAATATAATTATATATTGATTTAATTTAAATTGATGATTAGAATTGTTTTGTAGTCAAAATCAATTTATTCAATTATTTGAATTATTTTATATGATTTAATTCTAAAACTTTAAAAAAACAATTGAATAATATTTATTTTTTGAAAAAACATTAACTTATATATGAATTGATATTTAAAAATATTATTTTGAATTTAATAAAAATAATAAATATGTATAACTTTAAAAAGTAAATTTTTATATGTTTTCTCCTTATCGTATTTTATCCCTCTTTTAGAACATCACGTTAATTAAAATAATAATAATAATAATTAAACATTAATTTATATATGCTAAATAAATCTTTTTATTGACATTTAACTATTCTATATTTGGCTGCCACCGAATGTTTGAATATAAATTAAAATATTTACATTTTTATCTTAAAATCTTAAACCAAATATCACTAAAATAGTTAGTTTGAATATAAAATTAAAATATTTAAGTGTTTAATTTTTATATTAAGAGCTTGAAACTAAATATGAACAAAAAGAGATATCGGTAAATAAATGGAATATTAATTCAAAATTATATTAAATAATCCAATATCTTAGATTTTTCAAAAATATAATAATAAGTAAATTAACAAATAATTGCAATATTGTATTTTTTACATGGATATATGATGTTATATTCAATTTTAAAATCAAGTATATAATGTTTTTAATATATATATATATATATATATATATATATATATAGTAATAGAAGTTTTTTATGCTATTTTTTGGTAGCGTGTTTATGGTCACACATTAGTAATAGTTTGTAATGAAAACAATAATAGTTGGATACCTTTTAATTCTCAATTTTTTTGACTTTGTAATTAAAACTGTAATTGTATTGACACGAAAATTAAGAATCCCCTATTTGAATAATCCAAATAGAATATAAGTAAACGATAAAATAAATAAGCAAAATGATTTAAAACGGCACACAAAATAGTTAAAGTGATATTTGTCAAAGTGATACTCATTTCATAAATATATCTTTATAATGACAAAAAATATATATATATATATATAATATAATAGATGATACTAAAGTATAATGTAAGTTATAGATAATTCTTATGTATATAATATTTTCTACTTGAGGAAATTTTATACTATTGTCAAATTTGTATTGGTTATGTCTTTATGGGTTTCTCTACAAATGGAATGTAGATATATCTATTTTTAAATTAAAATTTTATATCGATGACCAAATTCGTCTGTGATGGATTTATGGGTGGATTCATACCGCCCCATGAACTTCATAAGATGTTTGAAAGATATAAAATAGAATTGATTTTTAAAATCTAATCAAATATTAAATAGATTTTAATTTGATTTTATTTTAGTGAATCAAATAATAACAATTATATATTTATTTTGTTTTTAATAAATTAAAATTTTTGAAAAATGAAAGTTAATAACGACTTTAAATATAATATGGTACATTATTGAATTTAAACCTGTTAACTTTAGATAGTATTATTGTATATATGTAGTGATGTGAAAATGAACCTAGAGCCTGCGGACAGTCAGGGTCAGCTCCGATTCGCACAGATTTGAACTTTAAAATTGAAAGCTTATTTTGACAGCGAATTTTAAAGTCCAATCCGTGTGGACTCCGGGTCCATGGACCGGTCTTTTTTTCTTTTAGAAAATAAAATTTATCAACTCTTTTTACTTATATTAGATTTATATTTTTACAAACTTTAACTTTTAAAGTATTATTAACATAATATACTAAGATCAAATTATAGTTAATTTTTATTATATGATTTATTCCATCTAATGATTTAGATATTAATATATAATACATATTATAGGTTTTACGTATATTATTTTTTTCTTTTATCAAAAGTGAACTGTCCATTTCATGTTTAGTTCCGTCCTTAATGGATTAAGGGCTTAAATAGTTTGGACAAAAAAAATCTTTAGTTTATACATGTATTAATTTGGGTATATTACAAAGAACTCCCACTTTTTCAATTTTCTTTTGCATTAGTCCATTGGTTTCAAACATTCCTTACAAAAAAAAAAAAACTTATTTCTGGTTTTAAAACAGTATTTTTTAATAGGAAAAGATCTAAAATCAGTAGGTTAATGTAAAAAGTTTGTCTGACCTTATTTTTTGTAAGGAGTGTTTGAAACAAATGGATAAATGCAAAAAGTTTGAAAAAGTGGGGGATTTTTGTAAATAACACGTATTAATTTTAGTGTTCATATTCATATAAATATGGCGAATTCGGGCTATCTACCGACAAAAAATCTATATTTTAGCACTATATTTTTACATGGAAAAGAAACATATAATATTCAATATTTATTTATTATTTTTATATTTATGTAACTGTATTTTAGAATAAAAATTATAAATGTGTGTGTCGCACGGGATTATATACTAGTATGATATTAATTTTGTATACCTTATTTTACTATAAATCATAATTATTATAATTTCAATAACACATATTTATACACATAAACAAATTTTACATTTACTCTGAATTTCCAAAAATTTAAATTCAACAACTTTTCATAAAACACCGCATAAATGAACAAGCAGTATGTAACCATAGAAGAAAGAATTTAACGTGATACAAGCATGAGAGGTTGGAAAAAAAATATTAATGTATCCTTATTTATAATAGTTTGAGCAATATTTTTTTTAATATTAAATATTTGAAATTCTATTCAAATCCAAATATTAAAATATATATATAATTGTTTAACCCAAATTTGGTTTACAATAATTGAGAGTTATCCGTCCTCTTTTCTGTTCTTCTTTTTCTCTTTATATAGAGGTCTCTAGTTGTCCCCATTTTTTCTACCCATCTTTTCCCTCTCCTTTTCATGGTGTTGTTTTGTCCCTTTTTTCTCATTATCTCGATGCACATGTATTGAGGTTTCCTTGTTTGACCTTCTACTTGAGGTTGCCTGCATGCTTACTTTTCCTGAAGGCCTATATTTTAATCATCCATCAGTGTATGCTCTGATATGGACGTTGAGCAAATTTGGCGTTTATGGTGTTTAGTCTGCTTTCCTCTTGCTGCCTTGAATCCTTCCCATTGACTTTGATCGGGTCCTATTATTCCTTTTTATTCTTATTCAAACGGGCCTTGTATAGCTTATTTGGGCCTTAAATTATCATGATTATGGGCTTGGTATATGACTTCATTTAATCCTCACTTAATTTCCCCAATCAATTAGCCCCTGGGCTTGGCTTCCAAAGTCAACTATTATTCAAATTTTTCTTCTACCCAATTACCTTTTCAATCTTTTGACACGTGTTGCTTTGAATATATTAGGGCTTCTTATTTGTTTCTAGCTAACCGGTTCGTTTTCTACTAGCTGGTTTGCTTCTTGTCAGATGCCTCTATCTTCACGTCCCATCCTTTCACCTTCTAAATCTTATTGCTTCCCACATCGCTGTATTTTTCTCTGTTTTTCTGTCACTTCACCGCTTGTTTGATCATGTTGTCTTCCACTCACACGCTTTCCCATCCAATTTCAGATTCTCTATCTTCTGCAATTAATATCAATATCTACTTTCCTTCCATTACACGCTTCTGTCTTTTCATCAACGGGTCTAGTTTTATTCTTTTAAATCCATTATTTCACAGATTCAAAATTCTTTCTTCTTCAACTTAATGGCCTTTAACTTCTCCAACTTAGTTAACGACCCCAACTTTTCATCTCAGCCAAACTTGAACCCTTCTTCCAATATCTCTATCGACCTGAAGCTTACCCCTATTCGGGTAGAAGATCATATCCCATCTTCTCGCCCTGCTAAGCGATCGTTTACAAGAAGTGTGTGCAAACCTCTTGAAATCGGCCCATCTGGTTCATCAATGGCGAGTCCTTCCAGTCAATGGAGCTCTTTTAACGACTCAGAGCTCGAATCTCCTTCCTTCGGGACTCCCAGCAGGTTCTTTGACGGGCTACAGTCTTCTGTGACTGAGGATGAGTTCTCCGAACTTATAAGTTCCCTTCAGTTACCTAATTCAGTCACTCTCCGTCTCTCTGGGAAGTCGATTGCCCTTCTCGCCCTGTTGCCGGAGAATTTGCCTTCAACGTCCGCTCATTTGAGTTTGGGGTTACTCTTCCTCTCTCGCAATTCCTTCGACGCCTCCTGGGTGAGATTAACATCGCGCCTATCCAAGCTCACCCCCACTTTTATAAGTTTATGATGGCATGTTACAACATTAGGAGGTCCCAAGACGGCAGGGGTGACCCTTCCTTCGATGATTAGGCGGTTTAGTAAGCTCTCATTTAAATAGCAATGGAGTTTTCTCGATCCGCTCTCGTGACCCCACTGTGAATCCTGTCTGATTTGATCAGTTTAGTGATAGGAAATGGGCGTCCAAATGGGTGTTTGCCTCAGGTGATTGGGGAGCTATAACTGGAGTTGGGGATAATTTTTATTCTGTGCGAACTCATATCGGCCACAATGGTATTCATTCATTCTCTTTACCCTTATTTCTACGAGTCAATCACTTTCATTATGATCTTTTGATTCCGTTTTGTCAAGTGTTCGGCTTTGGGGAGGTTGCAAAGGGTTCCTAGATGCCGGCAAAGAGGTTGTCTTGAGGAAATTTGCCGCTGGGGTCTTAACTGGTACGTTCCATTAATTTGGTCTTTGCTGAAGTCGGTGCTGGTGATAGCACAGCATGTAGGGTCCTTTATCGCTTTGCCGCTGGTAGGACTTCCTCACCCCTACTTTCGTCAGATAACATGCGTTCCCTTGGTTAGAGTTCTTGTCCCCCTATTCCTTCTTTTAAGCGTCCTCGGGCTCCTGTTGATTTCTCCACTTCTTCTCCTACTGCTGAAGTTTCATATGAGTCTTTCATATTAGGGGATATCCAATATTTCGTCAAGGATCAAGTCCATAGAGAGAATTTAGTCCAGGTTGCTCCAGGACCTTTATCATTCCATGTTGTTGTTCAGTGGCGTGTCTGGTAAGATTCTATTTTCTTTTTTTTTTACATTCCGTCATTCGTTGCTTATGATTATTTTCTTTTTATCATTTTAGCACTCATTTGCCTCCTTTCATGTTCAGAGGTTGGTCGAGTCTCTTGTGAAGGAAACAAAATCTCTTTAGAGGGAATGAGCGGTAAACTTTTCTCAATCTTGTAATTTGGAGGAGGAGTTGAAGTCATGTCGTAGTTTAAATAAAACCTTGAGCGGAATGTTTGTTGCTTCTGAGGAAAAATGCAAGGTTCTGACTGAGTCTAGAGATTTCCACTTGCTGAACTTTAACGAACTTCAAAATGAAATTGAAAGTATCGTCAAGAACACATTTTATGAGGCGCAGGAGGAAATTATTCAGCTCTATCCCAGTTTGGATATTTAGAGGATGAGTATTCCTTCTAGGATTGTTCATGCAGCCCGTCCCCTCTCTCTTCGCCCCCCTTTCGAGACCACTACTGTCGTTCCTTGTGTTGCCGATCCTGGGAGGAATAGCCTGGATGACATCAATGGCGTTTAGTGATGCTTAACCTGCAGGCTTTATGTTTTGTTTTCTCTTTTTTGTGGGCTTTCAGTCCTATGGACTTGTTATTTTGTGGACTTTGTTATCTCGTGAACTTTGTTATTTCGGGTCTTTTGGTGAGCCCGACATTTTGTAATCCTGCTATTTTGTTGTTTGGGGCCTCTTGATGAGCCCAATATTTGTTGTATCTTGGGCCCTTCTGTGAGCCCAATACGTTATGGATTTATTAGTTGGTTTGCATTATCTTTTTATCTTATGAGTCGAAGGTCCATTAAATATGTTCCCTTCTTTATGGTTTAGCTCTCTACTCGCTCATTCGTGTTTCTTCTTGGGCCTGAGGCGTGGTTTTAGGGCCTTTGACTTTTATTATTTTATAGACGGTTGACATTGAGGCCCTATTTGAGCTAGCTGGAATATGTTTTACTTATGCATGTTTCTCTGAATGATTCATTTCATATCCTTAAAATCATAGATCAAAGGACGTCTCCTTTAGGTCTGATATTTCAATTATCATGACGTTAAAGCTAATTTATGTAGGTGAATGTACCTCATATTCTTTACAACTAGTGTCAGGTCGCGACCCTCGGCAACACAGTTGTCAGTCGTGAGTTAATCTCTCAGACTCAATTTGGTCTCTTCCTGTAACCACATGGACTTTTTACAGGTTCGACCCGTTGGATAGGCTCTTCGGCCTTTACCCTTTTATTTTTTTTATTTGCATATGTGCTCTGTCTCTTTACTTTTTCTTCTCTTCTTGTTTTTTAAACTTGGTGAGCAATTGGTCAACTTGGCTGTATTCATAAAGCAGGATAAAAAATTATCACTCATACAGCAAGTCCTGGTGCTTCGTTGCACCTTCTTGGAATTGATGTAAACTATGTTAATTTGTTTTACTGGTAGTTTTTCTTCAGGTTTTCCAAGTTTCAAGTGTGCTTGATCAGCTTTCCATCACTTGTAGTCAACTTGTAGGTCCCAAGTTGCACCTCCACTTCTACCCGATATGGGCCTTCCCAATTGGGCCCCAGCATTCCATCTTCTAGCCTTCTGGTATTCACTGTCACCTTTCTGAGCACTAAATCTCCCCTTGTAAGCCTCATGGGTCTGACTCTCCTGTCATAGTATCTCGCCACCTTTCTCTGGTAAGCTTCTGTTCTTCTGTTGTCTATTTCTCTTTTCTCTTCAAGAAGGTCCAAATCACCCCTCATCTTTTGCTCGTTGTCACCCATGTCCAAACTCTTGGCCCTGGTACTAATGCATAACATTTCTGATGGTTTCATTGCCTCTACGCCAAATGCCAATGAGAATGGTGTTTCTCTAGTTAAAGTTTTTTCTGTGGTTCAGTAGGCCCACAGTGCTGCAGGTAGTTCATCCGCCCAAGCACCCTTTCTGCTTTCTAGCTTTTTCTTTAATATTTTCTTTATTATTTTGTTGACAGCTTCTACTTGGCCATTAGATTTAGGGTGAGCAACAGAGGCATATCTATTTTGTATTCCATACTCTTGTAGAAGCTTCGAAAGCGTTGGTTGTCAAATGTGTGTTCCATTGTCAGAGATAATGGCATGTGGGACTCCAAACCGGCATATGATTGATCACCACACGAAGCTAGTCACCTTTGATTCTATTATAATGGAAAGTGCTTCAGCTTCAGCCCATTTTGTGAAATAATCCACTACAATAACCACATGCTTCACACCTCCTTTCCCTTTTGGCATCGGCCCTATCAAATCAATTCCCCATATTGCAAACGACCACGGTGATGTTATTGTCTTCAGTGTGATTGGAGGAAGATGTTGAATGTTCGAGAACCTTTGGCAGGCGTCACGATACTTTACCATATCCCGTGAGTCTTGATGTATTGATGGCCAGTAGTATCCTTGTCTTATTATCTTGTGAGCCAACGTCCTTGGTCCCGAGTGACTTCCACATTCTCCTTTGTGGACTTCCTCCAGTACTATTTTTGCCTTTTGCTTGTGAATGCATTTTAGAAGCGGTAGGGAGAAACCTCGCTGATAAATTTCATCATCAATCATACAGAATCGACTGGCTTTCCTCCTGAGTTTGATTGCTTCCTTTGGATCCTCTGGTGTTGTTCCTGTCTTCAGGTACTCACGTATTGGATCCATCCAGCATGGCTTGTTGTCGATGCATCGCACTTCATCGCCTTCTGAGAACGTTCCGAGTTTTTCCACAATTTTGAGCTGCATTCCCTAGGGCATCAGAGCTTCAGGATCGGAAGCTAGCTTGGCGATATAATCTGCCATCCCATTTTCTTCTCTCGGTATCTTCTGAATGTGAAAGCCTTTTAGCTTTTTGACATACTTCCCTAATTCCTTCAAGTAAGCTATCATGTTGTCCTATTTTGCCTGGTACTCCCCTTTCACTTGGTTTACAATTAGTAGAGAATCGCTTTTTACTGCTACATTTTTCACTTTGAGTGTTAATGCCAAACGCAACCCGGCTAGCAATGCTTCATACTCTGCCTCGTTATTTGTTGCTCAAAATTGGAATCGCAAGCCCGTCATCCTTCTGTTTCCTTCCGGATCATGAAACACAATCCCTGCTCCACTCCCTTGGGCATTTCTTGATCCGTCAATGAACATTTCCCACCTTGGTTCAGTTTATGTCATTTCTTTCTCAACTCCTTCATGCTCGTTTCCCTTCTTAACAAGCTTCTTATGCGGTTTAGTTGCTTCAGTGTTTGAATCTCCTGAGAAGCTTAATTCTGCTACGAAGTCGGCTAGAGCTTGCCCTTTTATAGCTTTTCTTGGTTTGTACTCTATGTCATACTGGCTCAACTCCATAGTCCATTTCATCAATCTTCCCGAAATGTCTGGTTTTGTATAATATTTGGCTTATTGGTTGATCTGTAAGCACCTCTATTTTATGAGCTAAAAAATAAGGTCTCAATTTTCTTGAAGCGACCACCACAACATAACAAAACAATTCTGCTTTCGTATATCTTTTCTCTGTTTCTGTCAGCCCCTTGCTTGTGTAATAGATCGGTCTTTGCACCCCTCCAGAGTCCTCTCGAACCAAAGCAGAACTCAAAGCAGCTTCAGATACTGATAGATACAGATTGAGTTTTTCTCCTTCTTTTGGCTTGCTTAGCAATGGTGGTGTCGCCAGGTATTTCTTTAACTTAAGGAAAGCTTGTTCGCATTCTTCATCCCACCCATTCTTCTTTCCTTTGCTCATGGCTTTGAAGAAAGGATGGCACTTATCGGTGGCTCTAGATATGAACCGATTCAATGCCGCCACGCATCCTGTTAGTTTCTGAATCTTCTTCAGCCTTCTTGGTGACTTCATCTCAGCAATGGCTTTAATTTTATCTGGGTTTGCCTCTATGCCTTATTCGTGAACTACATATCCAAGGAATCTGCCAGACTCCACTCCAAGCGTGCATTTACTTGGGTTGAGTTTCATCCCATGTTCTCTCAAGATTGTGAAAGTCTCTCTTAGGTGACTTATATGATCTTCAGCCCTTTCAGATTTGGTGATCATGTTATCAACATACACCTCCATTGTTCTTCCTATCTGATTTCTGAAAAGTCGATTCTGATACGTAGCCTTGGCCTTTTTTTAATCCAAATGGCATTACTTGATAGCAAAAGAGTCCCTGATTGGTTATAAAATCCATTTTTTCCTGATCTAGTTCAAACATTTTTATTTGATTGTACCCTGCAAACGCGTCCATGAAGCTTAACAAACTGTACCCCGACATCGCATCAACCAACTGATCTATTCTGGGGAGTGAAAAACTGTCCTTGGGATAGACTTTATTAAGGTCAGTGAAGTCCACACACATCCTCCAATTTCCATTTTTCTTTTTTACCAGTACTACATTAGCTATCCACTCTGGATATTCAACCTCTTGTATAAAGCCTGCTTCCATGAGCTTGTCTACTTCCTCTTTGATCGCCTTATTTCTTTCCTGGTTAAAGGCCCTTCTATTTTGTTTCTTTGGTTTGACATTTGGATCAACGCATAAGCGGTGAGTTGTGACGGATGGGTGTATCCCTGGTATTTCTCCATGTGTCCATGCAAACACATCGTTGTACTCTCTTAATAGGTTGATCAACCCCTTTTTGGCTCCAAGTTCTAAACGAGAACCAATTTTGACAACTTTGGTCTCATCATTTTTCACGTATTTGAGCCATTTCCAGCCCTTTGTCTTCTTTTCCTATATGCTCTTCTTCAACTTTTGACTCTTTTGGATCTCCCAGATTTGTCATTGATATATCACGTTTTCTCACCGAATCTGCGTAACACCGTCTGGCAGATTCTTGATCTCCCCTTACTCTGCCAACCTCCTTGCCTGGAGGGAATTTGATGCAAATATGGTAGATTGATACCACTACTTTTTCTTTGAACAAGAAGAGTCTTCCCAAAATGATATTAAAGTTTCCTGGATAGTCTACCACCATGAATTCTATCATGACAGTGTTCCTTATCAGCCCCTCTCCTACAACCACTGGTAAAACCAACGATCTCATTGGTATCACCACTTCGCCAGCGAATCCGTACATGGGGGTGTTAACTGGTTTTAGCATGACATCCTCCAGCTCCATTTTTTCCAATGCATCTCGATAAATTATATCACAAGAGCTCCTTGTGTCTATCAGGATCCTAGCCACCTTCTTAGTTGCGATCTTTAGCGTAACCACCATCGGATCGTCATGCGGATAGCACACCCCCTCCTCATCTTCTTCATTAAAGATCAATTCAAGGTAAAATTCTTAGATCCTTCTTCGGTTTAGATGATTTGTTAAGATCATTCCTACTGCGCTCCGCCGCCCAATCTCCCTTGCGTAGTTCTTTCTCAATCGACTAAAATCTCCTCCCATGTTAGAGCCTCCACTGATGGTGTGAATAATTGTTTCCTTTGCCTTTTTCCTTCATATTGGTCTCGCTGTCCAGCTTAGCTTTCTTTTTCTCCAAGGTATCTCCTCTTACTTTGGCAAGGAATTCCCCAAGATACCCTTTTTTAATTAAGTCTTCAATCTGCCGCTTCAAGCTGTAGCAATCCGACGTATGGTGACCAAAATCTTCATGGAACTCACAATACTTCTGTCTATCCCATCTTGAGATTTCTCCACGGATTGGACTCGGCTTCCTTAGAAGCCCCTTGTTCTTGACCGCTAATAGGATTTGTTCTCGTGTTGCATTGAGAGGTGTAAACCTTTGTGGTGATTGGCTCCGCTTATCTCCTCTTCGTATTTTGGGGGAGCATCGACCTTGGTTGTGTAATTCTATTATGTTTTGGCAAGTCATCTTTTAGTTCCCCTCCCTGGTTTCTTACATCTCGTCTTATTTGATCTCTTATTGGCGGACGTTCAATCGTTCGTTCCGGAGCCCTTCTCACTTTTGGTGACTCGGTAGCCTCCTGTTGCTTCTTGATTTGATATTTCTCGTCAGTCTGTATTTGCTTCAAGGCTCTGGCATAGGCTTCCTTATATATTGTTAGGCTGTTTTCTTCGAAGGACCCCATAGTCGTCCTACCCTCAGGTTTCTCCAGAAATTTGTTAGCATTTTGTGAGCATTAAACACTCCTAATTGCATCACTTGTTTGTGGTATTTTGTCACGTATGCTTTCAGATTTTCATTCTCCAACTGTTTGACATATTGTAAAGTGATGGGGTCTCTAGGAGGAGGTTTTGCTCCTTGAAACTGATTGATCAATTCCTTTGCTAACATAGAAAATGTATCGATGCTGGATTTTGGTAGACAGTTGAACCACTCCCCTGACAGGCCCCTCTAGAGTCAGTGGGAATATTCGACACATGTACTCATCAGTCAACCCCTGAAGGATCATCTGTTCCCTGAAGTTCTCGACGTGCGCAACAGGGTTGGTGGTACCTTTGTATTTTTCCAAGTTTGGCATTTTGAACTTCTTAGGTGGGTTTGCTATCCTCACGTTATCCGCCAAGGGTCTGTCCATTGGCTCTATCAAATAAGCTTTTCCTTCATCTCCGTTGACGCGTTTTAAGGTGTCTAGCTCTTGTTGTAGTTCATTAATCATTTTTTCGATATTTATACTCTTGTTTCCTTGCTCAAGGTCCCTTGCCACGCTCGTGAGATTTGGTCTCCGATTTCTGGGCCTGAACCTCCATCCTCTCCGTGGTCGTATCAATATCGTCTTAGTTTCTGAAATCTCTTTTCCGGTACTAGACTCATTATCGTTAACTTCTCTTGACCTCTCATCATCTCTGTCATAGTCTTCTTCTCCACCCCTAGGTCTTATGTCTTTTAATCTCGAGCCTGAGAAGTTGTCATCTCTCCTCGTTCTGGTATGACGAGATCTTTCCTTAGTATCATCGGTTTTGGTGACGTCATCATTCAAAAACTCTTTGTCTCTGTTTCTCACTAGCTTTCGCATGATGGTGAGCATGTTTGTTACATCTTCATTGATCTCTTGCTGTCTAGTTTCCATTCCATCTACATTTTGCTTAATCTATTTAACTTCTTCCTCTATTTCCTTTGTTTGCGCCCTAATCCCGATGGTCGAGTCTTCCTCCTCTACTGGAATCTCCACCAGCGCTTCAATGTTTTTAGACCAACGGTGCTTTTTGTCCGTTCCCCACAAACGGCGCCAGTTGTTTAACCCAAGTTTGGTTTACAACAATTGAGAGTTATTCGTCCTCTTTTCTGCTATTCTTTTTCTTTATATAGTGGTCTCTAGTTGCCCCTATTTTTTCTACCCATCTTTTCCCTCTCATTTTCATGGTGTTGCTTTGTCCCTTTCTTCTCATTATCTCGATGCACATGTATTCAGGTTTCCTTGTTTGACCTTTTACTTGAGGTTGCCTGCATGCTTACTCTTCCTGAAGGCCACTGTTTTAATCACCCATCAATGTATGCTGTGATATGGACGTTGGGAAAATTTGGTGTTTATGGTGTTTAGTCTGCTTCCCTCCTGCTGCCTTGAATCCTTCCCATTGACTTTGACCGGGTTCTACCATTCCTTTTTATTCTTATTCAAACGGGCCTCGTACAGCTTATCTGGGCCTTAAATTATTGTGATTGTGGGCTTGGTATATGACTTCATTTAATCCTCACTTAATTTCCCCAATCAAATATATATATATATATATATATATATATATATATATAAAGATCTATGCATACTCATCAATCAATTATAACGTAAGAAAAATTTAAATTTCAATAAAAAATAAAATATATAATAAATAAATTGGAAAGAAAAAGTAAACAAAATTTTATATAAAAAAGTATTTCACATTTAAAAATATTAAATAAAATATAAAAAATTAAAAAAATTAAAAGATATTTTAGTAGTTATATTAATATTATAAGGATAATTTGAAAAAAAGCATGTTAGGTGGAGTAATTGAAGTGTGTGAAATAGTAACCATGTTAATATATATATATATATATATATTTAAATAATTTCTAGTAATATACTTTTTTTTCTTAAAAATAAAACTATAGTAAATATAAAATTATAAAAAGAAAATTATGATAAGATAGACTAATTTTATCAACTATATATTTATTTAATAGTAATTTTATTATTTTTAAAATTTTTCGGTGTTAATAAATAAAATAGTTTTACTAGCTATATAATTGGATGCCTTCAATTATAAAAAAAATCTAAACTACATGATCCATTAGAAATCCTTTTTTGAAAAGAATTTATTTTGAGCTTTTTTCTTGGACGAAAAAGCTCAACAATAAGCTAACAACATGCTTTTCGTCCACTCTTGTCTTCTTCATTTAAATTGGCTATTTTAATTCTAGGCGACAAGCTTTTTGTCAAGGGTTTGTTGCCAAGTTTTAATGATGTGGCACTTTCAGTTCTTGGCAATAAAGCTAGAGGATAAGCTTGTCTCCCAGTCTTATTGCCTAGTTTTTAAAATTATTTATCGTATTTATTTTATTTCTTTTCAAGTCTAATCATTCAAGTTTGATTCATAACTTTTTGTATTGACCTTTTAGTCCCTACTCTTCATCCTAATAACCCTACTAACCATAACATGAGTTGTTCCGGTTTAAAAAAAAATTGAATTGTCGTTACTTATGGAGCAAGTAATCTATGTTTGTGCATCACATCATTTGAGATAAGTTTATTAATCGACCAAATAAACATAATTCATATAGAATACTATTATTTGGGTGTGTTTAAATAGATGATGAATAAGGTTGTTTGATCAATGCCTTCTATAGCATTATGCCTTAGTGGTGCTTCTTAGTTGCATATGTGTGCCCATTTAATTGTTTGATCGAATAGGGTATTTTCGTGTGATTGTTTTGGGATATGAATTATCAACTAAGCCTTGAAACTTACTCTTTTATTATTATTATTTTTTTGTTTCTCTTTCTTTAAATGAATTGTGACAGGTGATGAGCAGATTATAATCAGACTTTAATTTAGCCATCATGAAGCATTCTACTTGCATTTTAGATTCCTCATTTTCGCATATACATATATATATATATATATATATATATATATATATATATATATAAATCATATACATATATATATAGTTGTGAACTTTTTGTATACTTAATATTTCGGATGTACAAATTTTAATTGTAATGTTTATTTTGGATTATAGTCAGACCTTTATGTTATATAATGTAAGTTCCGTAATTATGTAAAAGGTTTAATGGTTTAAAATTTTAACTCGATGGTCGCTTTTTTCTTTTGGATATTGTATTTAAACCGATTTTAAATTTTATTAATGGATATAGAATGTTTTGATTATCGTCGTAGTGTTCGGCCTTCGGTTTGGTTCTGGCTGAGCCGGAGATTGGGCATTACAGATTTGGTCTTCCTATTTTTTTTAGTCATTGTTTTAGGCTTTTTTATTTAGGTCGTTGTTTTGATCTTACTTTTTTTAGTTTAGACTTTTTTGGGTTTTAACTTGAATGATCTTTTTCTTTTAAATTTTAATAAAATAAAGTTTAATATGGATTTCTAACGGGTCTATTTTATTTCATTAAAAAAAATCTCTTCCTCGTGCAGAAAGAGATATACATGTAATTTTTTTTCTCATTATTAATCAAGTAAATTATATATATATATATATATATATATATATAAATCTTCTCCCAAGCTAGACATGAGCCGAGATATATATAAATCTTCACCCAGGCTGGACATGAGCCGAGTTAGGCCCTAACTCGGCTCGCCTCGTTTAATTTTTGTGAGGAATGATTTTGTCACCCCTACATTTTGTTTTTACACCCCATTCATCAAATTATTTTTCAAAAATCCAAATTTATCCTCCTCCAGATTTATGGTTTCTTTTGAATAATTTATAAATAAATGATAATATTATGATTAAATTAAAATAATAAATATTAATGAATTATATTTCAATTATTATATTTTAAAATTTTATAATTATTTTAAATATATATTATAATTATCTATTTACTCTAATAATAATTGTGAAAATTCTAAGAAATGGGCTTTTTAAAGTTTAAAATACAATTACAGGCCTGTTTTGAAAAACATACAAAAACAGGCTTTTAAAAGTTTAGTTTTCACTCTATAGGCCAAGTTTTCCAAAATACCCCTGAAACTTTACAATTCACAGATGCTATGAATTATGCTCACAGTCTGTGAATTACGCTCACAGCCGTGATTGGCCTATGGAGTGAAAATCAAAATTTAGTTTTGCAAACTTTTCAAAAGTGGCCTATAATTGTATAGTAAACTTTTTATGGCCTAGAAATCCAATGGACTCATAATAATTTAACCTAAATTTATGCAATTTATATCATAAATAGTTATATATTTAATTAATTTTTTGATAAAATTTATATAATTTTTTAAAATTATTATATCAAATATTTTTAGATAACATATAATAGTGCTTTGTTGAAGGTGAAGGATAATAGCGTGATTTTAATATTTATGGGTGTAAATACAGATTTTTAGGGGTATTAATATCGATCCTCAATTTTTATTGAGCTCGAGCTCGGCTCATTTAATTAATGAGCTTATTTTTTAAGCTCAAACTCAACTCATTTAAAGCTCACGAGCTGTTCGAACTCGATAAACTAACTTGATAATTATACTAGTTTCGTATAATTTATTTAAAATAATATTTAATTTTGAAAGAAGAGACACTTGATAATATGAATTATATTTTTAATATTACTTAATGTTTTAACTAAAAATTAGCTAACAACAATTGATTTGGAAAATTGATTTGGCTAGTATGTGATTTGGATTGGAATTTAAGTTGGATCGATAATGAATAGAAATT
The DNA here is from genome assembly GCA_031304145.1 of Cardiospermum halicacabum. Classification (NCBI taxonomy): domain Eukaryota; kingdom Viridiplantae; phylum Streptophyta; class Magnoliopsida; order Sapindales; family Sapindaceae; genus Cardiospermum; species Cardiospermum halicacabum. The sequence continues at coordinate 16,529,197 of CM062389.1, forward strand.
GGTGAGATGTAATTACAAGAATTGGTATTCAACTTTATAATCACTGTTGCGACTATTCCCACTTTATCTCTATGTGTTGTCTTCCAGAGAGATGAAACTGGAAAAATCTCCCCACTTCATGAATCATCCTTTCCCCTTTATTATGGTCTTGGTTCTTCCCTTTTATCCGCCTTACCGTTATATTCATCATGTATTCCATTGTCTTGTCTCTAATTCTTGACTCCCAAGTCTTCACAACTTTTTCTCCTTCGCTCGCCACTGGCCGACTTCCCTTTTCCTTTCCTTCTTCTTCCAGCTAAATTATTGCTCATACTTTCCTATCCTTCAGATATGGTCTTTCCATTTTCATCAAAGAAAGCTCTTTTTGACGTTGATAGGCTCCACAGGGGCTCTGGGCTCGAGTCTCCTTTCTTCACGCTGCCATTAGCGGCTTCTTGTCTTCATTTCTTTATCACGTCAAGTCCTTTGACTTGATTAAAGGTAGTGGATCCCATTGCTTTAGTGGGTTTGACTGATTTAATGGGTCTGATTGATTTATCTTTCTTTTTTCTACTTTTCCTTTCTGTTTCTAATGGGTTTGGGTCCAAATTCCAGATTCTTAGTTGATTGAATATTTACCTCAATCACTTAAGTTTATAGAATTTTATTTTTATTTTTATTTTCAATAAAAATTATGTGAATACGCATTCAAATCAATTTGATTGGTAAGCTGAATTCTAAGTTTTTTTTTTTTTTTTTTTTTATATAGATATCTACTTAGTGCCCATGGCCCCCCTAAGGCTTGGAATAAATATTAATATATGGTTAAAGTGTTTACAAGTAGTCCAGTGGATTTATGGTTGAATGCCTCACTAGTTTGGAAGAGGTCTTGACTTCAAAACCTTTCGATCTCACTTTTTAATTTCCTTTCTTTTTCTAAAATTTTGTTTTATGTAAAAATATTTTTCTTTTTTAATATTATTTTTTTCTTTTTAAAATATAACTATATTTTATAATGTTAATTTATATTTTATAACTATATTTTTTCTTTTTAAAATATAACTATATTTTATAATGTTAATTTATATTTTATAACTATATTTAACTAAATATTACCCTACCGTATCGCGAGCCGCTGCCCCGCACCCCGTCCGGCCCCTCTAACCTATACAACCTGGCTCCGTCTCTATATCTACGTGTTTATTATATTTTATAATTTTAATTAATAAAGTTTATCGAATTAGTTCATGGACCAATGAGTCGAACACATTCAAGTTCAATTTCAGCTTATTTAATAATCAAACTAAAAATTAAAACTCAAGTTTGACTCCTTTGACTCGTGAACAAAATTTATTGAGTAATTAACGAATCGAATTATTAGCGGCTCACTAGTCGGTTTGACTCATGTCCAACCCTAAGTCTATATAATTAATTAATTATTTAATTCATTTTATTTATACGAACTAGAATGATTTATCTGATGTTTTCTTTCATCTCTCTCTCAATTTTCCAATCATGGTTGTTATTTCCGACAATCAAATTACTAAACCCAACATCAACATTACTAAAATATCCATGACATATTTAAATAATTACTTTAAATATCCCTTCAATTTATTTTTCTATTTTAATATAATAAAATAATAAATTATTTAAATAATATTAAAATTACTTAATTATCCTTAATTTAATAATTAATATAAATTATTTTTTTATAAAATTGTCTAGTTAACTTAAAATTCCTCAATTGATTCATATTTGCTCTTACTGAAAATTAGGAACTTGTTAAGTTTATGGAGAATATTAAAGATGATGACTTATACGATGTTCTCCTTATCGGACCATATATTCATGTCTAGTAGAATTATAAAATTTTATTTTATTAGGGTTTAAGTTAGAATGTCATCCTGAACAAATATTAATCCCATCAAACTATAAAATAAAATGATTTTTTCAAGGATACAAATGGTATAAAAAAATTATAAAATAAATTAATTTATTTAATAGAATTAATTTAATTATATATTAAAAAATATTATAAAATTATATTTGAAAAAAAAAATATTATTTTTAGTAATTAGAGCGTGCGAAATAACAATCCCCTTTCCAATAGATAATTAGTTGAAAATTGAGGGGGCAAAACGGTCAGAGAAGCAGAATGAAGAACATTTGGCTCCTAAATATTAACGTCATGCTGCCAAATCACACCCACCACCAACCCAACCAAACCAAGTCCCACTTCATCTGCCCCTCTTCTCTTCTCCTCTGTCCAAGCAATAAAAATCATTCTTTCGAATACAAAGAATCCATCCATTCTGATTTCGCTCTCTCCTCTCCATACACAGAACTCATACAAGGATGGCCAGGAAGAAGATCAGAGAGTATGATTCCAAAAGACTTCTCAAGCAACACTTGAAACGCCTCGCCGGTATCGACCTCCAGATCTGCTCTGCTCAGGTCGCTCCTCCTTTCCTATCAATTTCTCCATTTCTTCTTTCTTTTGTTGTAATTTTCATTATCCTCTATGCGTATTGCTGGATGATGTTGAAATTTGTATTCGCTGTTCCTCTGGAGAGAGTGATGTGTGTGCTTTTAGTGGTTTTATGAATTTTTGGATCGGATTGTGTGTTTGTTCTTGCAGGTTTTTTATTTGAACCGCATTGGATCGAATCAGTTTGTATTTAACTTCAACTGTCGAACTAAATTGTTTCTGCATGTATACTGAACATTAAATTTAGTTGGATCGAGTGTTTTCTAAGAGATCAGCTTGAATTTTAACATTTTCAAGAGTTCATTTATTTATTTTCTTATAGATCCTGTTTGGTGCTGAATAAATGTAGTTGATATTTCCTAGGTAGAAGTTAGGTTCATATATTTTTCAGAAAGATATGATTTGTTTGGTATCTGATCTGATTACACTATTTTCAGTTTGTAAGCTAAGAGATTAAATAATGAAGGAGTCGTCTGAACTCTTTGATAAAGCTTACAGTAAAATCGAAATTTAAAATCTATTCCTTAAATACTTCATCAAACTTGTTTCCAGATATTGTATTCGATAAGGAGAGGATGTTTAGTTGTGATGTGGATTTAGATTAAAATGATTAATCTATAGGTATTTCATCATTTTATTGTAAGATCAGGACACATCTGTTATTCAAAATGGAAATATGATTAGGCTGTTTACATTTGAAAATTACATTAATTTTTTAACATATTGATAAATTATTATTGTTGTTGTGTAGGTGACCAGTGCTACAGACTTCACTGAACTGACTAACAATGAGCCCTGGCTTTCATCCTCAAGATTGGTTGTGAAACCTGATATGCTGTTTGGAAAGCGTGGGAAGAGTGGCTTGGTTGCTTTGAATTTAGATCTAGCAGAAGTGGCTGAATTCGTAAAAGCCCGTTTAGGTACTGAGGTAAGCAACTACTTGAAGTCTGTGGAAGTTATTCAATTTATTTTATTTATTTTCTGTGATTAAATTTTTAGTCTTTTGTGTATTTGTGCCTTTACTAGGTTGAGATGAGCGGTTGCAAGGGACCAATAACAACATTCATTGTTGAACCTTTTGTACCCCATGACCAGGAATATTATCTTTCAATAACCTCTGAAAGGCTTGGCTCCACCATTAACTTCTCGGAATGTGGTGGTATTGAAATTGAGGAGAATTGGGACAAGGTAGAAATCTTATGGTTCTGTATCAGCTTTGGTGTTTGGTTTGATAATATTAATGTTCTTAGGAACTTGAATTGGAACCATGACATGTATGTCAACTGTTCTACAGGTGAAAACCATATTTCTTCTGACTGAGAAGCCAATGACACAGGAAGCCTGTGCACCATTAATAGCTACTCTTCCTTTGGAGGTGAATCTAACTATTCTTTTCTTGATCGATTATATTTCAGGATACAGAGCCACTGTTTATTGCTATATTAATATGCAACATGAGAAAATAATAGTTTAGAAGTTCTTTTGTCCAACATTTTTATCATTTTGAAAAGAAAATTTACTTACTTCGCAATCAAAATTTAATGTTCAAGAACGTTTTGTTTGCGGCATCTATTATTGGTTCATTTTCCTTGGCTTGTATTCATTTATACTTATACCCAATTTCAGGTTCGAGCGAAAATTGGCAACTTCATAATGGGTGTCTTCTCTGTATTTCAAGGTATGTTATGTCCCCTGTTTCCTAACTGCCGGATCCTTTTCTTGCTGATGGGATTGGAACTTGTGACATAATTATAGTATCCCTGAAAGTCTAAATTAATTGTCTTTTATAAGCCATAAATTTACTATAATTTTTGTTGATTGAGCACCATTGGGAGTTTTAATCATTATTCTTCTCTTTAATGGGGAAAAGTGATTAAGATCCATCTCTTACTGGCAAGGCAAGATAGACGGAGATAGAAATAGAGCCAGGTTTATGATTATGGCTAAAAGCATGTTATAAGATTAACAACGTGAAATTCTCAGTTTTATTTAATGATCTTGTAGATCTCGACTTCAGTTTTATAGAGATGAATCCTTTTACCTTGGTGAATGGAGAGCCATATCCACTTGATATGAGGGGAGAGTTGGATGACACTGCTGCCTTCAAGAACTTCAAGACGTAAAAATCTTTTTCATGGTTCTCCACTTCCATATAGTTTTTCCATTCTATTTACTTATGTGGAAATTTTTTCTATCTAAACAAATATGTTGGCTCAGGTGGGGTAACATAGAGTTTCCATTGCCTTTTGGAAGAGTCATGAACCCTACAGAAAGTTTTATCCACACATTGGATGAAAAGGTATCAGCGATACATTTTGCTTATGTTAACTTGGAATTTGATTTTGCAGTGCAAAATTTTTATGTTGCTGAATTGTTTTTTTCTTTAACTTTGTAGACAAGTGCATCTTTAAAATTCACTGTTCTGAATCCCAAAGGACGTATATGGACAATGGTTGCTGGAGGTGGTGCTAGTGTCATTTATGCTGATACTGTAAGCATTCCTGCATATACACCATTAAAAGGTTTAGTATTCACTTGTTCTTTCGATGTAATCCTTCTTTGATTTATTAGGTTGGAGACTTGGGTTATGCATCAGAGCTTGGCAACTATGCAGAGTACAGTGGAGCACCGAATGAGGAGGAGGTGCTGCAGTATGCGAGAGTTGTAATTGATGTATGTAATTTTAACTCTGGGTTTTGTTATGGAAGTTCAGACTATCTATATTTCTAAGCAATTTTGACAGTTATATTATGGATTGTTTTACTTTGTCTGCAGTGTGCTACTGCAGAGCCTGATGGCCGTAAGAGAGCTCTTCTCATTGGTGGTGGCATTGCTAACTTCACAGATGTTGCAGCAACTTTCAATGGGATTATCCGTGCTTTGAGAGAGAAGGTACTCTCATTTCAGTCCCCTTTGCTTCACCTCAAAGATGGAATTTGTCTTCAATTGCCATATAATTTTCTTTAACCGTTTTTGGATAGGAATCCAAGCTAAAAGCATCAAGAATGCACATCTATGTTCGAAGAGGCGGTCCCAATTATCAGACTGGTTTGGCAAAGATGCGTGTTTTGGGAGAGGAGCTAGGAGTGCCCCTTGAAGTAACATTTTTGCTAAAGCATCCCATGCTTGATTTCTTATGCATAATGGATTTGATTTCATATTTTGTTTGCTCAAACTTTGTCTGGTTTTCAGGTTTACGGTCCAGAGGCTACCATGACGGGCATCTGCAAGCAGGCAATCGATTGCATCATGTCTGCTGCATAGGTCGCCATACTCAGCAATAGGCTTGTGGAGAGAGGGTCATTCAAAGTCTCCATTGGGTTGGTGAAATGTTGTGAACTTCTGTTGAACATTTTGTTACATTTTTTTATGGACCAATAATTCCAATATCTGTTATGTTGCGAAATTGTAGAAATTTATTTATTTCTTATTGTTATCAAGTCTATTCTCATTATTAAGCTTACATGACTGCGTAAAATCAATTCTGTATTGTGACAAACAATATGATTGATTGAGACTGCAATACGTTGCAATTAAGGAGTAATCACATCTACTTCAATTGTAATTTTAATGTGTTAATTTCTACTACTGCAATTGAAGTCATTGTTCCGTGCAGCTCTGGACATACTCTTCCAACTTTGGGTCACAAAAGCCTATACTTTTTGGATAACTAAGTTTGCAGGAGCTGCTGTATTTCATATTTTTTTACAAAAGTGGTAAATACCGCAAATAAATTGATACCGCATTTATTTTCCAGTTATATCCTTAATATTAAAAACACAAAAAAGAAAAAATAGTTTGAATAAAACTCTTTAATATATTTTCTTAACTTATTCAAATTGTTTTATTTTCATCCTCTCAACTTTTAACTCTTTCAATTTTCTTTTGAATTATACATCACCCAACTTTTAACTCTTTTTATTCACGAAGACATTGAAACAATTTTTGTTTCGATTTTAACGACCCGGTCAACAACAATACAGAAAATGGTTTGTTCCGATGCTTGCTTCAATCAAAGTACCGAACTCGTTGCTCTCTTTTAGTATGTTTTCTTCTATGCAAAACCACAGGCCTCCAGTTTTGTTTCTGGATTGGTGTCTTCTTGCTTTCACTGTAGCACTTTTCGAATCTCTAAAGCTTACTTCAATCAAAGTACCGAACTCGTTGCTCTCTTTTAGTATGTTTTCTTCTCTGCAAAACCCACAACAGGCCTTAAGTTTTGTTTCTGGATTGGTGACTTCTTGCTTTCACTATAGCACTTCTTGAATCTCTGATTGGCTTAACTATTGCTGCTCTCACGATTGTGTTTGGAGTCCGTCAATGTATGTACACTTATAACGTCGGTCCAATGTATGTACACTTATAACGTCGGTCCAAGATTTCCATATGCCATTAACATTATGTCATTCGCTACAGTTAATCCTCTTTCATCCAACACAAACTATAGGATTATCGTGATTGATGATCATCATTGGGGTAGTGTATTCATCAATCTACAATCTTGGTTTCAGGAATTGGAGTAGCAATTCTGATAAGTAACACCATTATCAATGTATTGATTATAGGGTTGAATCTGATGAGCCTAATTTGGACTCTGCAAGTGATCCACTAATGTAGTACATGTCACTATTTCCAGACGAAAGTATCAAGATTTTGCTGGACAATAGTAAACCTTATAGCTATAAGGTGAACAACTTGATAGGGAGCGTGAGCATTGGTTGTATACTGATGCCATTTTTTGATTGTTTAGAGTATATGGTATTAGAAGACGTGGGAAGACGGGGAGAAATAAAATAAAAGGATAAAATTGGAATGTGGATGCTGTATTAATAAATATAATGCGGTATTTAACAATTCCCTTTTTTTTAATTAAATTTTAAAAATAAAATTAAGATAAATAATATATATTAATATTATGTAAATACATTTATTTTTTATTTATTATGTAATATTATTATATTTTCTAATAATTTTGTTTCCTTTTTTAATTTAACTTAATAATATTAAATATATAAAACTTTTATTTTTTTAATTTTATTTTATTTTATTTTTAATTGTCATCCATATTTTGAATATATTTTTTCAAAAGAAAAAATATTTTTTATTGAATTTATTATATTAAAAATAATAATATTTACTTAAAAGTTTATATATGTGTGTGTATATATATATAACATTATCATTATAAAGTTTATACAAATATACAATTTAAATATTATAAAATAATTTTGTTTAAAATCCCGATATATAAAAATCTTTAAGAATAATATTTATTTATTAAATTTAAATACTAAAAAATATTTTAAAAATCATCCAATATTTCACGTTAACATAACATATAACAATTGCTGGAGCCGAATTCCGATGGTCTTCGAACCCCTGCAAAATGAGGGCAGTCAACTCTCCTTTTTGTCTCTAATGCTTTTAGTCAAATCTTGTGTACCCGATTTTGGGCATTATACCTTCCTTATATAGGATTCCTACATGCACCAGGAAATCCTAACCGACTCTTAGCTGGAGCTCTGAGATTTACGGGAGCTAAATCTTCGCTCCAGCTCATCCTTCTAGAAGATTCTTTCTGAGAAATTTGGGCGGCTGAATCTCCATGCCATATTTCGGCCGCTAAAATTTGAAAGACTAAACATAAAAATTCCTCCTTTTAAGTTGATTTTTAGGGCCTATTTAATTTCGTACTTCGGCCGAAAGTGGCCTCGTGGGCTCGCACTATTAAGCCCATTAAATAGATTGTTTCAGCCGAAACTACGAGGATATATATTTTTAGGGGTTCCCTTTGAGCGGCCGAAACCTTTGGGGTTTCATGGGTTCCAACAGTAACTCCCCCCACTCCTAAATTTATTATAGTCTAATAAAGTTAGGAGTTAAAGAAATTTTCGGCCACAAGTAATCGACCGAGATAACCATTCCCAAACCGCCTTTAGGGTTTCTTCTCTTTTGGGGGGAAATTTGGATGTGACATCATCTTTTAACCTAACCATGATTAATTTCTTAGAATCTGTGCCCTCTTCATAAAAGGGCCTTTTGATATTCAAAACTTACTCTCAAACTGAAAACTCCTCATTCTTCAGCTTCTCTCTTTACCGGAGACCCATCCCAGGCGCAAACGTAGTCAAAGATCAGGTAAGTTTCCGTTTTTAAGGTCGGATTTCAAACCGCCGTTAGTCACTGAATCTTCTTCACCCATTTTCAGGTTTACTTGAGGCATATTCCAGCGAGGACCAAAACCCCCTTTTCGTTGTTCTTCCTCTTATTCAAGAACACAAGTAGGTTCTTAAAAGAACCTTGTCCCACTTTTCATTTGATCTATTTTAATCTGAAGAGTCGCATGTTTATTGTTTAGTCTACACGTCATTCCCCCTTCTCTCCCTTTTTTTTTTTTAGAAAACTACTCGACCGCACCTAAGATGATCATATAACTTAGATCAACCCCTATTATTAATTCTATTGCGGCCGAATTTAGATATTATATTCTAATTACTGATATTGCATTAGGGTAGAAACTTAGTTATACCAAAGAGTAGTGGCCGCAAAACGGTTGCTTGATCGTATCACAGATCGATTGAAAAAGAAGTATGTCGATCTCGCAATTGCTCACATCTATTAACTTTACTAACAACAATATTTTTGGGTTCAGGAGCTAAATAGAGGACCCAAACCAAGCGCAATCTAGCAGGGGTGTGATGCGATCGAAAGAGGCCATATTAAGGTTACCTATACAGCCAAATAGAGAATGCAGTACTAGCGGCCGCAGCGTTAGAACAGCTTCATCGTCCTCCAGCCCAAGTACTTCAAACTCAGATAATGCGAGAGGTTCGACCGAAAATCCAGGTGTGACATTGGCAAGTTCGGAGCCCCACACACACCTTCCCTTTGGAATGGTGGCATCGAGAGTAATTTCTCGGCCGTATGGCCAAGGCATTCCGGTGTTGGATTTGGAGAATCCACAGCAGCCGCATTGAGACATCAACCGAAGCATCAGGCCCTGCACAAGCTTATGCCCTCATACAAGAATGAATCTAACAGAAACATCCCTGAGGTTGATAAGGATAAAATACGACATCGCGGACGATGTGGAACTAGCACTACCAGCTGACCACGAGCATCCTGGTTGGATGGTACCAGGATGACACTTCTTTTACCTGGATCCGTTGATGTGTGGGATCCGTTTCCCAATCAAAGGGATGGCGAAAACAATCTTGGATCATTATGGAATCGCCCCAAGCCAGTTGTGCCCTAGTGGCTGGAAAATAGCGCTTGCTATTGACATGTTAGGCTTAGCGCAAGGTTTACAACCGCTCTCGATCGATTACTTCCTACAGAGTTATTATTTGCGTGATCACGACCGAGATAGAGAGCGCTATAGTATCTGTGTGCGGTCGAAGCCGAATGCTCTTATTATCAATTTACCTACAAAGGATGACAAAGTCTGGAAACTTTCTTATTTCCTTGTTCAGAGGACCATACGATTGCTAGCGGCCGAAGAAAAGGATAGGCAGTGGAAGAAACTCTCCGACCCTTCCAAACTATATCTTTCCTTCCTTTGGTCAGGTGTAAAATCTCGGATCGAAGGTAGGTCATATCCTCTGCTATCCGTATTTGGGTGGGCGCTCGCAAGAGTGTCCACCGAACGATTGTTTAAGCATCAGTTTCTTGACCCTGTTACGCCGTTAGAGTGCATGGTTGTAGGCGAATCGATGGAGGCTACAAGAAGAAGAGCACAAAACATCTCATTCCTCGACTTGGAGGAGACAATGAGAGACCGCAAAAATAAAAAGAAGAAAACCAAGTCCAAAAAGAAGGCAGAGGCCAAAAAGGAGAAAGATCCTGAAGCCACTGCTGATCCAACATTGGTAGAGTCTCCAAAGCGGCGAAAGGCCTCCAGTGGATGATTTGGCTCGATCCATGGAGTCCATTTCCATGATTGACCAACCCGAGTCTGGTCTCCAGCTGCTGATGGGAAACCACCTGGACCACGATCGCCAAGTCATTTCCAATTGGGGTGATGACATATTGGTCGAATTCTCGGCCTCTAGGGCACAACAGGTATATTTTGTTATTATAATTTCCGAATCTTCGTTTTCCTTCTTTATTCATTATTTATTGCTGGCAGCGTTCCTTGCATATGAGACCGGCCATAGGCTGCACTGGGTGCGTAACCAGCATGAGATAGTTAAGGGCGAGCTTGTCACCGCCCGGTCCAAGCTAGAGCAGAGCCAAGATCGATTGAAAACGGCGGCCGCTAAAATTGAAGCCCAAGATGTGACGATTGTGGACCTTAATGTCAAGTACAACAACATACTAGCTGAAAAAGCTGGTTTGGAGGATCATATTCGTGAACTCGAAGAGGATGTCAATGTTACGAAAGCGGCCGCCCATTTAAAGACCAAGCACGACTTGTTCAAGGAATTTGAACAGCACGACGGCTCTGAGTGGGATCTCCAAGCAGCTTATGACGCCTGGGAATCTTTTATTGCATGTGAAGATGAATTCAAAGAAGAGGATGATGATGGTTTGGAGGGTGACGACGATATGGGAGGACCGTCGAATTAGGACGGGGAGGAAAAGGCCGATGGTGGCCCGTGAGTTGTTCGGTAGCGGCCGCTTTTGTGATATGTAACGGCCGTTTTTGTTAACTTTAAGATCATTTAACTTTTATTATCGGTCGCATTTGGCTGCTTTATCAGTCGTTCGTAGTTTTGTGTGTTGTTCTTTCTCTCTTTATATATATATATATTTATATAAAATTGACTCACTGATCAAACTAGATTTTATTTGATATACTTTTTTTTAACTCGTCGTAACGCAGAGCATCGTATCAAAATATTACTGCCATCACTTGCTACAATAGTCAATCAATGGTTCTGCAGCTCTAGGTTTTTGCGGCTGATCTCCGCCAGTCTTATTGCGCTTATCTGTGCTGTAGCGATCCTGAAAAAGGATGATTTTCGACGTTAAAACAACAAAAATTTAAGTCGTTGGGGATTTTAATCGGTCGTGAATACGTACCAGGGGCATTGGTCGTATGGTGCATAGCGCTGCCGGTTGCGTTCTCTGTTTCTATGGTCCAGTTTTGGGGTGTGCACCGGCTGTCGGTTGGTGACGGGTTCACGGGGGACCCATCTATCATCTTCTTCCCATCTCTCTTGTGCAAACGCTCGAGAGAGTGTTTCCTCCATGGTTCTTGGTTTGTACTTAATCAAATCTGTGTAGAGGTCTGATCCCTGCAGCAGCCCTATGACGAATGCGCGTATTACCGTATCTTGGTTGTAATTTGGTATCGTGATCTTTTCTTTATTGAATCTCGCAATGTAAGCTCTGAGGGACTCGCCGTTCTTCTGTCGAATGGCGTAAAGATTGTCAGATTGTTTTTCTGGTTTACGGCTGCAGGCGAAGTTCTCTATGAACGAGTCTGTCAACTGTGAGAACGACGCGATCGTGCCGATTAGGAGATTCACGTACTATTCCAACGCTGGGCCGGAGAGTGAGTTTCCGAATAGTTTGAAGAAATCAGCTTCTCTTATATCCCTGGGGAGCGAAGTCGTCAACATTGCTTGCCTGTAGTGAGCGATATGATCGTCTGGGTCAGTTGTGTCGTCGTACATCTTGAATCTTGGGGCCGTGAACTTGTTGGGCAAGTCCACTAGGGCGATTTCATCAGCGAATGGTGTCTCTGTGAAAGAGTCTTTAGCAGATTTGCACAATGGGGGTGGTATACCTGGTAGAAACCGTATCATCTCTTCCATCTCCTGCAATCGTTTAGTCATTTCTTGAGGGATGGCATGGACTTGGGGCTGATATCTTTCCGTGCGCCGCAACGATTGATTGGCAGCGGGTGTCGCCGTATTTCTTGGACAACTGATCTATAATCTAGGAGCGGTGCACTGCGATTGCGTGTTGTTGGTTTCCGCTGGTGCATCTTCGGTTCGTGGCTCTAGCGGCTTCCTAGTGGTGATTGGTGGTGTGTCAGCCATGATCTCTTTGATATCTTCATCGTCGTCGAAAGCCGAAACGTCTAGTCGTCGAATGGGTGATGCCGCACCTTCATTCTGTCCCAAGATCGGCCCAGTATTTGTCAGAAGGTCGCGTCTCGCAGCCTAGTGGTCACCGGGTAGTCGCCTTCCATCTTTCTTGCTTGACTCTTCTTGCCTGTGTGTTATCTCCGTTTGTGGTGGACGCATCCCTTCGACGGCCACCTTTAGACTTCTATTATCCTCCTCCAACGCGGCCAGCCTCGCCACGAGTTGTGACAGTGTATCTGTTTGTTGTGATTGATCATTTGGTGTTGACGGATCTGCGGCCCCCTGAGTGGTCGTCGATATCTTTTGGTTGTTTTCCGGCGTTACAGATCTACTTCGTTTGTTGGTTTGGAGACGGAGAAGAGCCCCCACGGTGGGCACCAAACTGTTGGAGCCGAATTCTTATGGTTTTCGAAGTCCTGCAAAATGAGGGCAGTAAACTCTCCTTTTTGTCTCTAATGCTTTTAGTCAAATCTTATGTACCCGATTTTGGGCGTTATACCTTCCTTATATAGGATTCCTACACGCACCAGGAAATCCTAACTGACTCTTAGCTGGAGCTCCGAGATTTGCGGGAGCTAAATCTTCGCTCCAGCTTATTCTTCTAGAAGATTCTTTCTGAGAAATTTGGGCGGCCGAATCTCCACGCCATATTTCGGCCGCTAAAATTTCAAAGACTAAACATAAAAATTCCTCCTTTTCAGCCGATTTTTAGGGCCTATTCAATTTCGTACTTCGGCCGAAAGTGGCCTCGTGGGCTCGCACTATTAAGCCCATTAAATAGATTGTTTCGGCCGAAACTACAAGAATATATATTTTTGGGGGTTCCCTTTGAGCGGCCGAAACCTTTGGGGTTTCATGGGTTCCAACAGTAACTCCCCCCACTCCTAAATTTATTGTAGTGTAATAAAGTTGTAAAATAATAATAATAATAATAATATTTTGAAATCTGAAAAATCTTTATTATTGCAAATTTGATTGTGAATTTCAAAGGGTAAGTTATCATAATTTTATATATCATTAAAAAAACGTATTTATATGGAAAATAAATTATAGGTTATATATAATTCGTTATAAATATAAAATAAATTTTGTATTTTTAAAAAAAAAATTCAAAATAATATACTCAGAGAAGGTTTAAACCAGGAAAAATTTATTATAATTCTAGTCAAACAACCAAAAAGATAAATAAAAAAAAAGTTTTTAAATAATAATAATCAGGTTGGATAAACAAGGCCAGCCAAACAGGATTGAGTGTAATTCATCGATATAAACAGCGTTGTATTTTACTTTGGAGATTGTTAAATATCGCAGCAAACTTATTAATACCGCATCTACTATTCAAATTTTATACTTTTAATTGATTTCTTCTCCACAACCGTATCTCCAGTTTTCTTCAAAAAATCCAAAAACAAAAAAGGTTTTTCCTCTAAAAAAAGTCATCTCTCCCTCTTTTCCCTCTCCTCTAGAGTTTAGGGAAACATTGGCATGTCAACAGAGTTGACGGAAAGGTATTAATAAATTTTCTACGGTATTTAACAATCCTCAAATAAAACATAATGATGCGAAGGAGTATTTACTTTCATCAATGTCTTCTATGATTATATAATTGAGAAAAAAAATAAACGAGTTAAAATAATGAAAAGAAAACAATTGAAAAGAGCTGAGACGATAAAAAAATAATAATAAAATTGAACGAGTTGAGATGATGAAAAAAAAATAATCAGTTAAGTTAGAGAGAATGGAATATAGAGTTTCATTTAAATGAAATTTTTTTTTATATTTTTAATTATATTGAGGATATAATTGGAAAATAAATACAGTATTAATCAATTTGCTTGCTGTATTTATCACTTTTGTTTACTTTTATGATTGATGTTGAGTCAATTCAAAGGGAAAAATATAAGAGGAGTTGGTACTTTTTATTTTTTAGCTTATTATTATTAACTAGTGTTGAATTGCATTAGTTTTTATAGATAAATGATTTTTATAATTAAACTAACTGTTATGAGTATTTTTTTGTAATTTATTAAAATTAATATATTTTGGTAATGTAAAATTGAAAAACAAAACATTTAAAAGATGGATTAAAAGCATTTGAAATATCGGTAAAAATATTTTAAATTTTAATATAATCAATACTTATTTTAATTATAAATTATTAAATAAGACTTTTTTTTACAAATTAATTTAATTATAATTTAGGTATATTTTTATAACTAATAAATTTCTAAACTCACTAAAAAAGAAATGATGTCTATAAATATATTTGTTTAATAAAAGTTACTCCATTATTTTATATTAATAACATTACACTGCGACCTACTTAGATTTGATTATTGGGCTTAATGCAAATCTAGAAAAGTAAGGTTCAACAAAGAAGCAAACTGCTTATCTAGCAAAGTAAGTACAACGTACAAGCAGACAAGTGGAGAATAAAAAAAGTTGGGAGATAGCTATTTCCTCGGGCTTTTCTTATATGTGCAATAGATTTAATTTAGTTATATTTTTATAACTAAATAAATTTCTAAACTCAAAAAAAAAAAAAAAATTGATGTCTATAAATATATTTGTTTAAAAGAAGTTACTCCATTATTTGATATTAATGATAATATTACACTGGGGTCTACTGAAATTTGATTATTGGACTCAATGTAGGTCCAGAAAAGTAGGGTCCAACAAAGAAGCAAACAGGGGATCTAGCGAAGTAAGTATAACATATAAGTAGACATGTGGAGAAAAAAAAAGGTGAGAGACAGCTACTTCCTTGCGCTTTTTACATATGTAATAAATTTAATTTAGGTATATTTTTATAACTAAATAAATTTCTAAACTCACTCCAAAAATAATGATGTATATAAAAATATTTGTTTAATAAAAGTTACTCCATTATTTGATATGAATGATAATATTTGTAACGTCTTGATTTTGGGGTTAAACGAATTCATACTTTTTCGAACTAATTTTATCGTTGAATTACTGAAACTTCCTTATAATTCATAAACTATTTTTATTATTGAAATGGTATTTTGATCATTGAATTGCATTGTAAATATTCATTGGTGTTGCCTTTGACCGTACGTTTAATCTGGTAGTGAAACGGAGTCGAACGGATGATGAAACCGAAGGTACGCGATTTTTGCAGCACTAGCGATATAGTCCCTTGTTGCCAGCAAGCGAAACCTCCAAGCTAACGATGGACACAACACTGTAGGTGTTGGCGACATAGATTTTATGTTGCCAACAACCGATTCCAGGCGAGGTAGATGGGCGAGATTTTGTTGCATCTGGCGACACTTGTCGCCAGACACCGAAATCAAGGTTTTTAAAACTAATTTGGACGAGTCTCTCTTATTCTTTCCAACCCACTCAAATTCTCTCATCGTTAGGGTGATTTCTCTCTCGATTCCTTCGCTAACGCTGCTTAATGTGTCTCCGGTAAGTCTCCGATCAACTCCAATCTCTTTTCCTTGTAATACAAGCATGATTGTTAAGATTATTGAAGGTGATTAATGTCAATTTAGGGTTGAATGGTTATTGGTTTAGTTAGGGCTTTGTTAGAAACCCTAACTTTTGGGGGAAATTGGATTGGGAGATCGAATAATGGATTGAATTGGGTTTTGTGTAGTAATCATTGGTGTTTTTCTTCTTAGTCATTCTATCATCGTTTCCTTGCGATTAGAATAAGTTTCTATTTTTCGCGCATCACGTGTTCGATCGATTGTCTAATCAAATTGTGGTTCCTTCTTATTGTTAGGCGAAACTGACGGTGCCGAGGATCGTATCGGCGACGCTTAGCTTAACTTGTCTTCGGAAGAAATGTTAGCAATGTCATTTTGTACTCTATATCAGTTGTTGTATTTTTTTTAATGATTGTGCATTAATCTGGTTAACAACATAACCACATGAATTGTAAATTGGTAATATCAGATAATAGATGATAAATGGAATAATGGTTGCTGCTATATTTGGTTTATTGCTAATATAGATATGCTGATAAGTCTATTGCATGTTAGACTTAGGCTTTGGTTAGTTAGAGCTAGAAATAAATGGATAAGACACTAGTAAAGTACCTGATACATATTGATTGAAAGCCAATGGGTTGATATAATGTAATTGTTGAATGTTAAATTGATTTGTATGCTTTGATCACCTAAGTAATCAAATAATGATTTCTCTAGTCGTGGTTGAAAACAGTAATGGAATGACATGTCATTTGGGGTACCCGAGATATCTCAACCTATTGAAAATATAGGACTTTTGGTTTAGCTGACCACTATTGTAAACTGAGTAACGACTTCTATTGGGTGTGACGACACCACCGCCTGCAAGCCTATTGTTATTGTGGACTTCGGACCTAATTGATGGAATTTTAAGGTAGTAGTCCATCCCGAGGGGGAACAAACGACTCTACGAATTTCAGTCTTCGTACCCTATTGTGTGGCTTCAGCCTAATTGGTGGCTTCATCCTAATTGATCCCGTTTCACTATCGATATTAGATTGGGGGAAGTCTTAATAAATTGGAACTCCCTAATGTGAATGTTATTGTGTGATGGTTGTCTAGAGTATAAATGATTGTTTGGGGAATTTTATTGAATATATATATAAACTAAATGGATACTTAATAATGTCACATGTACTCAATGAACGTAATTGGACTAGATGAGTAGCTCACTTTAGTGAACTTGTAATTAACATTGAAATTGGGCGGAATTGTATTATCTTCTGATTGTTTGTTAGCCTAGGTGCATTTGTGTGCCAAAATCATTATTGAACGTTAAATAGACGCATATGTTTGTGTTTGTTGGAGTATAACTTGCTAACCTGACATCGATAGTCTGACATTATATTTTCTTCATTTTTCTTGTCTCTCCTATTGGGAAATGTGAAACAGGAGATCGTGCAGATTAAAGGTCCAGCATTGCATAATTCATGTTTTTGGAACCATATTGAGAGTTGTCGTTTTCCTTTATTTTGATTAGTTTAGAAGGATATGTAAACCTTTTAAGCACTTTGATATTTAATATTAAAGGTCAATTATTGTGGGATTTGTAAACCATGTTAGATAAATCTAGGTTATTAAATTTTGGATTCGTTACTTGGAAATTGTAAACTTTAAAATGGATGTTTATTAAGAATTGTGAAACAGGTTCAAAAAAATTATTCCATAAGCGACTGTTTTTTATATTAATATTTATGTTCCGCATTTATTGTATCCAACGATTGATTGTAATGTGGCATTTCGGTTTCCATTCGCGGCTCCGCCGTGGCCTGGGATTGGGCGTTACAATATTAAACTGCAGTTAGGGTGGGAATAGGCCAGACGACCTTTCAAGGGCCTACGGCCTGACCTGGCCTAGCTATTTAATAAATAGGCTAGATTCAAACTTTTTTAAAAGTCTATTTAATTAAATAGGTCAGACTGAGACTTTGGTAAAAGCATTCAAAATTTAACAGGCTGACCTATATATTATTTATATGTACTTTTATTTATTAAATTTATTGGTAAGTTTATTTATAAATTTAAACTCATTAATTTGTTTATAAATATAAAGTCTATTATCTTTTTTTTATTAATACAATTAACTGTTAAAAGGCTTTTAAACAGACTTTCAGGTCTAACATGCCTTTAAATAGGTCAGGTCAGACCTATAATATAAGCCTATAACAGGCTTGTAGGCCAGGCTCAGGCCGAACTATTAGATTACAGGCCGAGCCTGTTTAACTAAAAGCCTAGCTTCACCTGACCTATTTCCACCCCTAACTGCGATCTACTGAGATTTGATTATTGGGCTCAATGTAGGTCTAGAAAAGCAAGGCCCAACAAAGAAGCAAACAGGTGATTTAGCAAAGTACAACATACAAGCAGACAGGTGGAGGGAAAAAAAAGCTGGGAGACAGCTACTTTCTCGCCCTTTTTATATATGTAATAAATTTAATTTAGGCATATTTTTATAGCTAAATAAATTTCTAAACTCACTCAAAAAAAAATGTCTATAAATATATTTGTTTAATAAAAGTTACTCTTTGATATTATCGATAACTAGATAGTACTCGTACGTGATGCGCACCTTAAAATTAATAATAAGTAAGAATATTAAATCTATCATAATTATAAATATAATTATATATATATATAATAAATTAGATAAAAATTTGATAAATAATAGTACAAAAATCGTTTAGATAAAAATTAGAAATAAAACATTATTAAATTTATGGATGGTAGATCGTGTTATTGTGTCAGGTCGAGCTCAATCTGACATTAATCTATCTATTATCGTGTCGATTCGTGTCAACTCATTTTACCCATTTGTTAAAAAATAACATAATTTTATTAAATAATATATATTAATTTTAATAAATTCAATGATATAATTATAAATATGGATAAATTCGTTTTGAAATTTTAAACTTTATTTAGGCTATTTTATATAATATTCCCTTATTTTTAATATTATTTAAAAAATAATAAAAAGGATAATATTGGAAAAAATGTTAGCTTTAGTAATTCACATGTGAGAAATAACAATCCCCTTTCTATTTAATCAATTTTGATATTAATTTTAAAAAATAATTTGATCAATAAAATTTGAAGATAAAATGAAGATAAATTTGTTTATTATTATTTACCTTTTCTATTTAATCAATTCTGATATTAATTTTAAAAAAAAAATAGCTTTATCAATTATTTTTTAAAATTTTATGTTAGATAATTATATTTTATAATTAGTTTGTCGAAGATATATAAAAAGAAGAAAATAAATATATATTGAATTATAATCCAATTTAAAAGTTTATCTTGATATAATAAAATTTTTAAGATATTATTTGGATATATATATATATATATATATAATTTTATTATAAAATTGTTAAAGGAAAAGATAGATTAATTAGTGTCGATTCAATTTTATATTTGTTGTTTAGTGGATTTAAAATTATACTTAATAAATATAATAATATTAATTAATTTTCAAAATACTACAGATATTAATTACTTTTTAAAATTTTACATTTATTATTAAAGGGGATTGTTAAATACCGCAGCAAACTTATTAATACTGCATCTATTATTCCACTTTTACCCTTTTATTTGATTTCTTCTCCACAACTTATCTCCAATATTCTTCAAGAATTCCAAAAATAAAAATAGTTTTCCCTCTTAAAAGAATCCACTCACCTTATTTTCCCTCTCCTCCTCTAGGGTTTTGAGAAACATTGGCATGTCCATAGAGCTGTCCTCTAGGGTTTTGAGAAACATTGGCATGCCCATAGAGTTGACATATAGGTATTAATAAATTTGCTGCGGTATTTAACAATCCCTTCGAATAAAACATAATGATACGAAGGTATAGTTACTTCCATCCATGTCTTTTATGATTATGTAATTGAAAAAAAAAATAAACGGGTTGAGATAATGAAAAAAAAAAATTAGTTGAGCTGAGACGATAAAAAAAATTGAACGAGTTTAAATCATGAAAAGAAAATAATCAGTTGAGATGAGAGAACGAAATAAAGAGTTTCAATTAAAATAAAAAACTATTTTTTTTATTTTTAATTATGTTGAGGATATAATTGAAAAATAAATGCGGTATTAATCAATTTACTTACGGTATTTATCACTTTTGTTATTAAATTGTTGTTGATTCAGTTGATTAATATTGTATCGTTAAATGTTTAACTCGATCTAGTTCGATTGATGGTGTTAAGGTCCTGGACATATTTGTGTTGTTTGGAACTATTTGCATATGGTTCATACCGCTTAATATTGTGAAACGGCAGATAAACAAGTGCATTCCACCATTCACCAAAACCTGTTTACGTGCTCTATATGCACAGTCTCTCACATGTCATTTGACATGTGTCCCCAAACATTTTATATATATAAACATTGTGAATGAATAATGTGTGGTGATTGATTCTCTTACTTATATTTTCCTTCTTTACTATACTTTCTGTGTTTTTTGTTTTGGTGATGTGATCTCTGTTAATTTATTCTATAATATTCAAGATCCAATATTTCCAAGATTACTAGGTTAACTTTCTGATCCCAATTTATTTTCCAGTTAATATTAAACTGCTTTCTTCTCTTCTATCCGACTCTGTTTTTATTTTTACAACACGTTATCAGCACGAGTATGCTCTCTAGTTGCCACTTAGATGGATCTTCCAGATCAGAAAGTGTTTGGTAATTGTGATTCTGATTACGAGAAATAGTGAGATCTGAAAATTGGAAAATTACAATTGTTCACCTGAAGTTGAATAATTGAATTCTAGAAATCTAAAAATCAAAAGAAAGTGTTCTTGTTTTCCGGAAAATGAATCAATACAAATTCGAGTCATTGTAGGTTTCTGGAGCAAATTATATGAGATGATTGAGTGATTGTGGAATAAGGTTGAAATCCAAAAACTTGTACGGGACTCTAGATAAGAATAATAAAACAACTGAGCAACAAAATAATAAAGCTTTGATTATAATACGAACCCATCTGAATGATGGTTTACAAAATCAGTATATGACTGTCACTGATCCTTCAGATCTGTGGCAAGCATTGATTTCTAGATACAATCACCAAAATGAGATCATCCTGCCTGAAGCACGAGATGAATGGCATAATTTGAGATTCCAAGATTTCAAAAGCGTGAGTGAATACAACTCAGCCATGTATTTGATTGTGAACAAGCTGAAAATGTGTGGGGAAACAAAATTTGACCATGAAATGTTAAATAAGACATTTACCACATTCCATCCTTCCCAAGCAATTTTACAACAGTAGTATCGGGAAATGAAATTCCAAAAATATGATGATTTGATTAAACATTTGGATATTGCTGAAAAACACAACCAGTTGTTGTTGAAAAATAGTGAAAGGCGCCCTGTTGGCACCCAAGCATTCCCAGAAGTGAATGCACATTATAATGAAACTCCAGGCCGTAGTCGTGGTCGTGGTTACCGTGGTCGTGGTCATAGCCGTGGTCGTGGCCGTAATTCTGAACGTTGGAATGATTATGGAAATGGTCGTGGTAATGGCCGAGGTGGTCGAGGATCTGGAAATGGTCAGGGACGTGGTCGTAATAGGGATTATGGACATCCATATTATATAATCCAAATACTCCCCAGAAGTGGAATAATAATAATAATGCTAGTTCTAGCAAAGGCAAAGAAGTTCTGGAACCACCAAAGTTCAATCGTGGTCCATGTTATAGATGTGGGTCCCCCACTTGTTATTCGAGGACTTGTCGCGCTCTTAAACATGTAGTTAAATCTTATCAGAAATTGAGACGCGAACAAGAAAAGGAAAAGAATAGTGAAGCAAATATGACTGATGTTTTTGGCGATGGTGATACTGGTCCTATCGACATATCAAATCTAGAAACTGCTGATTTCTTTGAAGATCCTGATGGGAAGATAGATCACCTGATTGGCGATGGAACTGTTAATTACAAGTGAATGTATTTTCTTATTTTTGGAATGTAAATAGAATGGAATGTAATTTTAGTTTTGGTTGTAAATATTTGTAAATAGTTATGAATATTACATTTCCATTCAATTAATGTTATGTTTCACTTTATTAAAGGTTATGGGTTCAAATTATGAATTCGTTATACCTGGAGATATATGTTTAACCGATAGCGCTACAACCCATACGATTTTGAGAGATACAAAATATTTTCTGGAATTGATTCCAATTCAAGTTAAAGTGAATACCATATCAGGTCCAGTAGATCTGATCGAAGGCTCCGGAAGAGCTTCAATTGTATTACCAAATAACACTAAAATGGAAATCGAAAATGCGTTATACTCTCACAAATCAAGAAGAAATTTGCTCAGTTTTAAAGATATAAGAATGAATGGATATCATATTGAAACAATTGATGAAAAGGGTGTTGAATATTTGTGTATTGTTTCGAACAAATCAGGTGATTGAAAAACTGTCTATTTCATCATCTGGATTATATTATACAACCATCAGACATAGTGAAACACATGCTATTGAGAACCAGAAGTTCTCTGATCCTAAAATATTCCAACTTTGGCATGATCGATTTGGGCATCTGGGATCTACAATGATGCAAAGAATAATAGCGAATTCAGAAGGGCATCCACTGAGAAATTATAAAATCCTACTAAATGATAGGGACCTGTGTATCCCATGTTCCCAAGGGAAATTGATAACGAAACCATCATTTACGAAAGTAGGTTTTGAATCTCCATCTTTTTTACAAAGAATTCAAGGAGATATATGTGGACCCATTCATCCACCTAGTGGACCTTTTTCGCTACTTTATGGTTTTGATAGACGCATCCGCAAGATGGTCTCATATATGCTTGTTATCCACTCGTAATTTTGCTTTTGCTAAGTTGCTAGCACAGATTTCTCGATTACGAGCTCATTTTCCAGATTACCCTCTTAAGAGTATAAGACTTGATAATGCTGGGGAATTTACATCGAAAGCATTTGATGAATATTGTCAAGTATCTGAGATTGATGTTGAACATCCAGTGCCGCATGTTCATACCCAAAATGGATTAGCTGAATCATTAATTAAGCGCCTTCAGATAATTGCGCGAACTATATTAATGCGCTCGAAATTACCAGTAACTGTTTGGGGACATGCTATATTGCATGCTGCTGCATTGATTCGTATTCGCCCAATAGCTTATAACCAATATTCCCCATTACAGTAAGTATTTGGGCATCCTCCTAACATCTCGCACTTGAGAACATTTGGGTATGTTGTATATGTACCCATTACCCCAACTCAGAGAAAAAAAATGGGACCCCAAAGACGTTTAGGAATATATGTGGGTTTTGATTCTCCATCAATTATTAGATATTTGGAACCATTGACAGGAGATTTGTTTACAGCTAGATTCGCTGATTGTCAATTTGATGAAAGTAATTTTCCGTCACTTAGAAAAGAAAAGATTTCTCATGAAGAGAAACTTGAACTAGCATAGAAAGTTCCCACATTGGCGCATATGGATCCTCGTACTCCACAATATGAGCTAGAAGTTAAAAGGATCCTACATTTACAAATGATAGCTAATCGAATGCCTGATACATTTAATGATACTTCGAAAATAACCAAGTCTTATATTGAAGCTGCTAATGTACCAGTAAGGGTAAATGTTCCAGAAGGACAATCTCAAAACACAATAGCAAATGAAACTCTTATCACTCGCCAGAAGCGTGGTAGACCTATTGGTTCAAAAGATATAGTTCCAAGAAAAAGAAAGAAAAATGATCTGGATCCTAAAAACACATCCAGTGAAATCCCAGAAGTTGTTGAGATCTCTGAAAATAATCTCCCTGAAGGGGAAAATGATCAAGGAATATCAAAATCAAAAAATGAAGAAATTTCTGTAAATTTCAATCAAGAATTATGGAGTATAAATGAAATGAAAATTGATGATCTATTTTCCTACACGGTGGCAGTAGATATTTTGTATGATGATCATGAGCCACGTAGTATGGAAGAATGCAGGAATAGACATGATTGAAAAAAATGGGAAGAAGCAATCCAGGCAGAGTTAAACTCTCTGAATAAACGAAAATTTTTTGGACCCATAATGAAAACACCAGAAGATGTTCAACCAGTTGGTTACAAATGGGTATTCGTTCGGAAATGAAATGAAAGAAATGAAATTGTGAGATACAAAGCACATTTGGTTGCTCAAGGTTTCTCCTAAAGACCTGGAATTGATTATGATGAGACATATTTCCCTTTAATGGATACTATTACGTTCCGATTTCTTATTAGTCTTGCCATTTCTGATAAACTGGAAATGTGTCTTATGGATGGAGTTACTGCATATATGGATCACTTGATTCTGATATTTACATGAAACTCCAGAAGGATTGAAACTACCTGAATCATATCGATTGGGATCTCGAAACTTGTATTCCATAAAATTACAAAAATCCCTGTATGGATTGAAATAATTTGGGAGAATGTGGTATAAACGTCTTAGTGAGTATTTAATAAAAGAAGGATACCAGAATAACACTATATGTCCATGTATCTTCATTAAGAAATCAGGGTCTGGGTTTGCAATTATAGCAGTTTATGTAGATAATATGAATATCATTGGAACTCCTAAAGAGATCAAACAAACTGCTGAATATTTAAAAAAGGAGTTTGAGATGAAAGATTTGAGAAAAATAAAATATTGTCTTGGTCTGGAAATTGAACATAAATCAAATGTGATATTGATTTATTAGTCAGCATATATTGAAAAGCTTCTGAAAAGATTCAATATGGATAATGCACATCCATTATGTACACCCATGGTTTTAAGAACACTTGATCACAAAAAGGATCCATTCCGACCGAAAGATGATGACGAACAATTACTTGGTCTGAAGTATCATATCTGAATACAATAGGTGCACTGTTATATTTAGCTCAATGTACGAGACCAGATATCTCATTTGCTGTAAATTTATTAGCGAGATATAGTTCAGCACCAACCCGTCGTCATTGGAATGGAATCAAACATATTTTGCCTTACCTAAAGGGTACGAAAGATTTGAGATTATTTTATACGAATTCTGATAAATTTCTGGATTTGACTGGTTATGCCTAGGGATGGCAATATGATCCGTTATCCGCAGATACCGTACCGTATCGTAGTAAAATATTCGTATTCATATCCGGAAAAAAGTTAATCCGTTATCGTATCCGAATATAAATTTACTGTAACCGTAATGGATATGGTACGGATATGGATATAGCAATTTACCGTCCGTATTCGTACCGTATCCGTACCACAAAAATTATACCATAAATATGTATAATATAAATATTTATTTATTTTACTAATAAGAAAATAAAAAGACTTATCGTAGGAAGAAAAATCATTATTAGTCAAATATAATTTAATTATTAATTATTTAATTAGATTTAATATACAAGTACGAAGAATATTCTATTTAAGATATTATTTGAGTTTGGTGTTTTATGTTTTGTTTACCTATTTTAAAAATATTTTTTCAACAGTTACAAATAATTATATATTTCATATTATAACTTTAATAGAAGATATCATACATTTCATTTAGTGTGGTTGGAAATCATAATAGGTTATGTATTATTTTAAGAAATTAAAAAATAAATAAAATTAAAAGAGATTTATGAATGCGGATACGGACATGATAGCGGATTTTATTACAAACCGCAAGGTGCGGATATGGTAACAAGTTTTATACCGTGCAGAGTGGATATGGTGCGGATATTTTATATTTAAAATTTTACGGTACGAATATGGTTAGAGTTATATCCGTACCATATCCGTGCCGTTGTCATTCCTAATTATGCCGATGCTGGATACCTTTCGGATCTGCATAAAGGACGTTCTCAAACTGGCTATATTTTCACTTATAATGGTACTGCGATCTCCTGGAGATCTACGAAGCAAACTTTAGTAGCCACATCCTCTAATCATGCTGAAATTTTGGCATTACAAGAAACCAGTCGAGAGTGTATTTGGTTGAGATCAATGATCCAACATATCCAGAATTCATATGGTTTCTCCAAAACTACAAATGGGTCAACTGTAATCTTAGAAGACAATGCTGCATGCATCGCCCAAGTTCGGGGAGGTTACATCAAATGAGATCGAACCAAACATATTTCTCCAAAATTCTTCTACAATCACGAGCTTCAGAATACTGGTCAAATTGACGTGAAGCAGATCAGATCATCCAATAATCTAGCCGATCTATTAACGAAGTCATTACCGACATCTACGTTCAAGAAACTCGTTTACGAGATCCGAATACGAAAGCTCTCCAGATTAGAAAATTAGGTTTATGGGTGTTGTAAACAGGGGGAGACCTTTGTAAAATTGGATTCACCAACTGTACTCTTTTCCTTCGTCCAGTTTTTATCCCCTACTAGGTTTTTCTGGCAAGGTTTTAACGAGGCAGTCAAATATTGGAAATTGTGAAATCCAAGGGGGAGTATTGTGAAACAGCAGATAAACAAGTGGATTTCACCATTCACCGAAACCTGTTTACGTGCTCTACATGTACAGTCTCTCACATGCCATTTGACATGTGTCCCAAACATTGTATATATATATATAAACATTGTGAATGAATAATGTGTGGTGATTGATTCTCTTGCTTATATTTTCCTTCTTTACTATACCTTCTGTGTTTTTCGTTTTGGCTGTGTGATCTCTGTTAATTTATTCTATAATATTCAAGATCCAAGATTTCCAAGATTACCAGCTTAACTTTCTGATCCCAATTTATTTTCCAGTTTATATTAAACTGCTTTCTTCTCTTCTACCCCGACTCTGTTTTTATTTTTACAACACTTAAGGCATTTTAGGCCTGAAACTTATTAAATAGGAAAGTGAAGAATGGATTTGTAGATTGTTTTCATGTAATTTATCTTAATTTTACGTGTACAATTATAAAAGTAAATATATATATATATATAAATTTAAGTATTTATTTTTAATTTAAATTTATTTTAATTTAATCAATTCAAATTTTAATACGAAGATAATAAACAATTAGCCATTTAATTTTAAATTAAATTGATAAGAGACTTAAAGTTTCAAATTGAATTATTTAAAATATATATTTTTTAAATAAGCATTATTTTGATTTTATTTTTAAAAAAGCAAACTGATGATATTTTGAGAAGAATCTCATCTTACTATATATATATATACATATATATATATATGATAATATTATACCAACATATATATAATTAATTTTAAAATTTTTTATTTATCATAAAATTATTGTTGAGTGATTGAATAATATTAAAATTTTAAATTAATATAATTAGATAATTATTTTTAAGTTATAAAAGTAATTAAAGTTGTTGTCTCATTTTGTCGTAAGACTTTTCTCCTTTATAGAAATAGATACAGATATATATTTAATTTGATTAAATATTAATTTTAAATTTATACTAATGTTATTATCTAGTAAATTAATGTACAAAATTATAAAATAAAAAAAAAAATTATTCTAACTAAAAACTATTTTCTAGGGGGGAAAATCTATCCACACATCAATACAATATTATTTAATAAATAATATAAATTACATGTTATATATATAACACATGAATATAAATTTAAAAAATAGGATTATTGTATTTTTTATTCAAATCGGGTAATATGCTTATTTATTTACAATTTCTTCATAGGACTTCAACAATAAAGTTGAAGTTACAGTCAGAAATTAAAAAGATGGTTGAATTTTCTATCTTTTCTTCTCCTTCCGTCCTTTTATTTCTTGTGTATTAAAAAGAATCAATATAATATGATCAATTTTATATAATGATAAAATATGTAAACTTGAAAAAAAATGAAAACAACAATGCTATATTAAAAAATATAACAATAAAAAAGTAAGAAACATATCAAGAACATAGATGAATAGTTAATTAATATCCTCCCTTCGATATAAACTTTATATTTATTTGGTACTTTATCTTGGTTTTGCTCCTCTAAAAATGATGAAAAACAAAACAAAAAAATATATCATAAACAAATCATTAAATTATACAAATACACAAATATACCATATATAAATCATACAAAGATGAAAACTGTCATAAAAGAAATATAATATCACCATAATAACAATGAGAAAATTAATTGAGATGGTTGGATATATAAAGTGGAGAGAAAATTAATAGGAAATCGAACTCAACCATGTCATAAAGATAAATATAAATTTAAATATTTATCTTCTTAATTTATGTTTGAATTATTTTAAATATATATTTATCAAAAAGATGTAGAGTGAGTTGATAATATTATTTTTTAAAAATATATAATTACATAATTATCTTCAAATTATAAAAATATATAAAGATAATTATAAAACTGCTACATTACATTACAAGACAATTTTTGTCTAATTAATATAAATTTGTTGTCTCAACAAGAGTTGTCCTATTAAGAGTTGTCCTAAGACTTTTTTTTTTTATATATATATACTAGATAGTACCCGTGCGCGATGCGCACCATAGGGAATATTTAAATAAAAAATTATTATAATTATAAAATATAATTACAATCACATACGTAAATATTATAAATTAGATAAAAAAAATTGATAAATAATAGTAAAAAAAATATTTTGATGAAAAATAGAAATAAAATATTATTTAACTTACAAATGACAAATTGTGTCATCATATCGTATCGAACTCAACCCCATGCTAAGCTATTTATGATCATGTAGATTTTGTGTTAACTTATTTTACCTATTTATTAAAAAATAATATAATTTTATTAAAAACTATATTAATTTTAATCAATTAAATAATATAATTATAACTATAATACTAAATATAAATAAGATTATTATAATATTAATCTAATTAATATATAACTAATATCTGGAAATTGCATCTCAACAACTCATGTAATTAATGATAATCTCAACCACTTTTAAAAAATTGTAGTTAAGTGGGTTTAAAATTATATTCAGTGCTTGTTTGGTTGGACTTGTTTACTGATTGAAAGTATTTTTTTAAATCTAAAAGCACTTTTTTTTATTTTTGGTTGTTTGACAGAAATTGCAGTAGATCTTTTAAGGGTTTAAAAACGCAGAAAATCTTCTATTGAGAGAAGCACAAATTTGATGCTTCTTCCCATAAATCTTTTTGAGCTTTTCTAAAAATATACAAAATATCTTTTAAACTAATATATATATATATATATATATAACACTTATGAATCCATACTTTATTTTACTTAATTTACATATTAATACTATTATTTTGAGATATATAAAATTACGATAATTTAAAATTTAAAATTTATACAAATATTATTATCCACTAAAATAATATATAGAAATATAATTTCTTTTTTCTTACTTAATACTATTTAAAAAAAAAAATCTCTTCACCAATTAATACAATATTGTTTAATTATTTATATAAATATTAATATAAATAAATGAGAATGTAATTGTATTTTTGATTTGAACCAGAATATATTATTATTTATTTGAACCGCAGTATAGTAGAGAGAATCGCATAATAATAATAATAATAATAATAATAATAATAATAATAATAATAATAATAATAATAATAATGATAAATATGAATCTAAGTATTTATTTTCTTAATTATTTTTTTAATTTTATATTTATTATATTGTGGGGTGAGTTGATAATATTAATTTTTTTAAAGAATATAATTAGATAATTATCTTTAAAAATATATAAAAATAAATATTAAATTATTACTAAATTTAAAAATTATGAGACTTTTCTGCTTTTATATATATATATAAAATCTCACATAACTATATTTTACAAAATAAAATTGATGAATAATTAGAGAAAGTAGACAGTTAATAATATTATAATATCTTGCAGACACGTTAATTATATATATATATAAATTTTTATTTATCTGAAAATTATTTTTGTATTAAGTTGATAATATTAATTATATACATCTTATTCAATTATTTTTAAATCTAAAAATATATGAAAATAATATATATTATAATTATGTTTATTAAAATAAAGAAACACAATACTACAAAATAAATTGGGAGAGTACATTCAATTGGAAGCTTATTGTAATTTGCTTGATTGAAATGGAAGGCAAATAGGTAACTAATGAATTAAAAAGCCATGGCCATGATAGTATAATTGTACGATAAATACTACTTGATTTGCTGATAAGAATTAAAAGACATGCTATGATAGTCAATCCACTTCTCCTGTATAAATATATTTTCATCGTTCATTCAATCATCAAGAGAATACAAAATTTAGAATGTAAACCAAATCAGAAAGCAATCACTTCTTTACAATCTATAAGATGAAGGTTGTATGATGAATAACCCGTATAATATAAGCTATACGATCATGCTGTCACCTCCTCGGAATGTGAGGGGGGATTTTGGTGCAATTTTACGGGTCGGAAAAGAAAGAAGTCCAGTTAGGAACAAATCCGAGTACCTTAATTCCACGAATAATAAATACTACTTGATGTGAAGAACCATTCTTGTCCCATGCATCACCATAAATATATTCTCTCTATTAGAAAAAAAAACGACGATTTATGAAAAAAATAATATGAATTTAGTGTGATTTATAAAAATAATAATAATATGAGATTAGTTGAGATGAATGAAGTATATATAATGGAGAGGAATTTGATTTGGAATGGAATTTCAAAATATGTTATAAAGATGAATGAAGTATATGTAGAGTAATTTGATTTGGAATGGAATTCCAAAATATGTTACGATAAATATGAATTTAGATATATTTTTATAATATAAATTTATTTTGAAATTAATCTATATCAATTTTAAATTTTAAAAAGTTATTAATTTATTATTTATCTTTAATTTTAATTTATAAAATAACATTTTTTTTAAAATCGAGAAGTTTTAAATAAGATATACTTCCTCTGTTTTTTTTAATCGCTACACTTGAATAGTAACCACTATTCATCCATCAATCTTATTTCGCATGTTGTTATTTATGTATAAAGAAAAATATACTCAAATAAGATCTTATTTTATTCGTCTTAACGTCTATTTTCTAAATCTAAAATTATTATAATTTTTAATTGTGTATAATTAAAGATATTTACCGTTAAAATAGAGGAAGTATATAGTATTTTAAAAAATAAAAATTTATAGAGAATTCTTGTCTAATTAATACTGATTTATTATCTTAATAAGTTTTGTCCTGAAATTTTTCTGTTTTTATATAAATATAGATATATAGATATAGATTTTCATTTGAATTTATTTATTTTATATTTATTATAAAATTGTTAGTGGGTGAGTTTAATTAGTGATAAATATGATAATATTAAATTATTTTTAATATAAATATATTATATAGATTAATGAATTTTTTAATTTTATATTTATGATAGAGTTGTTGTTGATTAGGTTAGTAATATTATTTTTTTTTTAAAAAAACATATAACTGCATAATTATCTTTAGATTATACTAATAAATAAATTATAAATATAAATTTATTGAAAGACAATTCTATTTAATAAAGACAATTAGTGTCTGATTAATACAAATTTTTTGTCTGATTAAGAGTTGTCCTGAGACTTTTCTGTATATATAACATTGCGGTCTAGTGGGATTTGATTATTGGGC
Source organism: Cardiospermum halicacabum (assembly GCA_031304145.1). Taxonomy (NCBI): domain Eukaryota; kingdom Viridiplantae; phylum Streptophyta; class Magnoliopsida; order Sapindales; family Sapindaceae; genus Cardiospermum; species Cardiospermum halicacabum. The sequence goes on from CM062389.1 coordinate 16,560,844, forward strand.
TCAATGTAGGTCTAGAAAAGCAAGTTCCTACGTAGAAGCAAACAGTCTAATAAAGTAAGTACAACATTCAAGCAGACACGTGGAGAAAAAAAGAAGAAGCTGGGAGACAACTACTTCCTCGGACTTTTTATATATGTAATAGTTTTTATTTAGGTATATTTTTATAACTAAATAAATTTCTAAACTCACTCCAAAGAAATTATGTATAAAAATATATTTATTTAATAAAAGTTACTCCATTATTTGATATTAATGATAGAATTACACTGGGGTCTATTAAGATTGATTATTGGGCTCAATGCAAGTCTAGAAGCAAGGTCCAACAAAGAAGCAAACAGATGATCTAGCAAAGTAAGTACAACATACAAGCAGAGAGATGGAGAAAAAAAAGCTGGAAACAACTACTTCCTTGGGTTTTTTTTTTATATGTAATAGATTTAATTTAGGTATATTTTTATAACTAAATAAATTTCTAAACTCACTAAAAAAAATGATGTCTAAAAATATATTTATTTAATAAAAATTACTCTATTATTTGATACAAATGATAATATTACACTGCGGTCTACTAAGATTTGATAATTGGGCTCAATGTATCAAAGATGCAAATAGGTGATCTAGCCAAGTAAGTACAACATACAACCAAATATGTGGAGGAAAAAAAAGCTGGGAGACAACTACTTCCTCACACTTTTTTATATATGTAATAGATTTTGAGCTATTATAACTCAAATGATGTATAATAGATAATTTTGAAGAACTAGACAAGAAATAATAATTAAATAAATAAAATAAAATTATTTGAGATTTATGAGATAGAAAACAGGCATATGTAAAGTCGAAGTCATGCACTAAGTTTACAAAATAATTTCAACTTCTCACGGGATGACGGCCATCATTTGCAAATTTGTTGTTTATGTTATTATGAAGTTGATAGTTTTTCGATTTTCAAAGAACTTAACAAAATTTTGAGTTTTGAATTCAAAACAGAAGTTAACTTTTAAAATTTATTAGTAAAATTCATCAGGAAGATTTTAAGGACACGTGAGTGAGGTTATTCATGACCTATACTGGACCTTACTAATTCATAATGAGAGAAAAAAATCATGAAAATCCATTTTGTGAAAATAAAATTGAAAAATAAAGTTTATTTTTTAAAAAAATAAAGTTTATTTCATTTTAGGAATGACAATGAATGAATGGTAATGGGCGGGTTGGAATAACCTAAACTCGCCCAAATAATTTTATATTTAATTCTAACCTCCACCATCCTGTCCTACTGAGCTTTTTTTTCATATTAAAAAATAAAAAATCAAATCTGCACTGAGGGTTAGATCCAGCCCCATCCCATCTCTACCGGCTTATTCTCAACAACTAATAAATAATAAACTCCACTATTTCATTAAAGAAACTACGTCCTTATGCAACATTAAGAAATTCTTAAATAACTGATGCCGGAAACGTGTGTAAATTGGCTGAAAGAGTATTGTGAATTGAATAAGAGGAACAAATTGTTCACTCAATTGATTTACTAAAAAATATAATATCAAGTCTGCCTCTTAGAAACCCTAAACACCCCTTTTATAAGGCGTTACTCTTAACCCTAACAAAAATAATTCCAAAATTACGAAAAAAAATAATTAAAATAATAAAAGTTTAAAAAACCCCTCTAAACAATCCCGAAACGCCAAAATTCATCGTAGAAAAAATCGCCGTTTCGCTTCAACCTGTCGAATTTGGGCCCTAAATTCCATACCCAAAATCAAGGCCGAAAGCTCGGTGCATCATATTCTCCCCTGCTAGAAAGAAGATTCGTCCTCGAATCTAATTCATCTTCACCAACAGCAAGCTCTCCAAGTTCTTCTTCGTCTGTATGATAGGGTGATAAATCTGCTACATTAAAAGTCCTTGATACATTGTACTTACCCGGCAGCTCGATCTTGTACGCATTGTCATTTATTCGCTCTAGAACCTTGAATGGACCATCAGCACGAGGATATAATTTGCTAAACCTGCCAGCTGGGAATCGTTCCTTTCTGAGGTGAATCCACACGAGATCACCCTCTTTAAAGACCACTTTCTTCCGTCGCATATCCACCCTCTGTTTGTACTTCATGTTCTGCTTAGTAATCCTATCATGAATTTCGGAATGCAGCTCCTTAATCTGTTTTGCGTGTTCATCTGCATCAGAACTGAACTATTTGATTGAGGGTAAAGGCGCGAGATCCAGAGGAGTAATTGGATTACGCCCGTAGACTATCTCGAAATGACTCCTGCCCGTTGTTCGGTTCTGTGACCGGTTATAAGCAAACTCTGCCTGAGGTAGCACCACGTCCCACTGTCGTGGATTATCACCAACTAGACTTCGCAGTAAATTCCCCAAGCTTCGGTTGACAACTTCTATTTGTCCATCGGTCTGGGGATGATGAGATGAGCTAAATTGCAACTTGGTTCCCATATGCCGCCACAGAGTACGCCAAAAGTGACTTACAAACTTCGCATCACGATCTGAGGTCATAGTTTTAGGGACTCCATGCAGCTTGACAATCTCCTGCAAAAATAAACGAGCAACCTGTGAAGCATCAAAGGTCTTGTTACAGGGAATAAAGTGGGCCATCTTGGAGAATCTGTCGACCACCACCATTATGGAATCTTTATTCCGTTGTGTCCTCGACAATCCTAACACAAAATCAAGACTGACATCTTCCAACGGTGCGAGTGGAACAGGTAAAGGCATGTACAATCCAGCATTAGTACCCTTCATTTTGGCCACGTGACATATTCGACACTTCTCCACAAAACGTGCCACATCACGCTCCATTCGAGGCCAGTAGAAATGCTCACACAGCAAGGCCATCGTCTTATCAGTTCCAAAGTGTCCAGCTAAGCCCCCTGCATGACTCTCAGTAATAATGGACTCTCTTAAAGAACACATAGGGATACACAACCTATTTCCCTTGAAGAGAAAATCAGCCACTAACAAAAACTGTTGGAACGGACCTGTTTGACACTTCTTCCAGACATCTCCGAAATACGGATCATCAATATATAATTCCTTAAAGAGTCAAAGCCCAAAACTTTTACCTGCATTGTAGACAACAGGGAATGTTTTCTGCTCAATGCATCTGCCACCTTGTTCATCACTCCAGCTTTATGCTTAATTACGAAACTGAAAACCTGAAGTAGTTCCACCCACTTTGCATGCCTAACATTCAGTTTCTGCTACGTATTAATATATTTCAGGGCTTCATGGTCAGAATATAAAACAAACTCCCTCGAAATAAGATAATGACGCCAATGCTCTAAGCTCCGTACTATGGCATAGAATTCTCTATCATATGTTGAATACTTCTTCTTTGCTTCATTCAACTTCTCACTGAAAAATGCCACCGGTTTATTTTTCTGACTCAGTACACCCCTAATACCCACGCCCGAAGCATCACAATGTACTTCAAAAACCTCATTAAAATCAGGAAAAACCAAAATCGGGGCTTCAGTTATCTTCTTTTTCAGCAACAGGAATGCCGCTTCCGCCTCTTTGGTCCACGTAAACTTACCCCCTTTAGACAATCCGTAAGAGGTGCAATAATAGTGCTGAAATCTCGGACAAACCTCCGATAAAAAGATGCGAACCCATAAAAGCTGCGTACCTCATGGATATTTTTCGGAGTTCCCCAACTTGTAATGGCCTCAATCTTCATCGGGTCTACCTGAATGCCTTCCTACGATATTATATATCCCAAAAAAGTCACATGATTAGTTAAAAAGTGATACTTCTTCAGATTGGCATATAACTTCTGCTCCCTCAAGGCCTCAAACACTTCTCGTAGATGCAACAAATGCGTCTCAATCGAAGCACTATAAACCAGGATATCATCAAAATATACGACAATGAATTTGCCAATAAAAGAACGAAAAACTTGATTCATCAGTCTCATAAAAGTGCTCGGCGCATTAGACAATCCGAATGGCATCACCATCCACTCGTACAGGCCATCTCTAGTCTTGAATGCCGTTTTCCACTCATCTCCAGTTCGCATTCTGATTTGATGATACCCACTCCTCAAGTCTATCTTCGAAAAGACAGTAGCCCCATGTATCTGATCAATCAAATCGTCAAATCGCGGAATGGGAAAACAATACTTAATTGTAATTTTATTGACAGCTCTGCTATCTATACATTCTCCACATTCCGTCTTTCTTAGGGACTAATAATGCCGGCACTACATAATGACTCATACTTTCCCTGATCACACCTTTTTCTAGCAACTCCTGCACTTGCCGCTGCAGCTCTTCATGTTCTTTAGGGCTCATTCTGCATGCTGCCTTATTAGGAATAACAGCTCCTGGGATGAAGTTCATATGATGCTGAATGTCTCTCATTGGTGGCAACCCAGGTGGCAACTCCTCCGGTACAACGTCAGCAAACTCCTCAAGTAAGGGCCTGACTTGTGAAGGGACTTCAGGACCCGCAGTATTTGGCTCTACCACTACAACATCAAAAAGTTCAAGGGCACGCACCGCCTCCTCCCGGAATTCTGATCTGGAAAACAGATTATTCTGCACTTTTTTCCTCAAATCAGTAGGGCCCAGGGTAATAGCTCTACCATCCTTCTTGAAACTGTAGGTATTTCTAAACCCATCATGCTGCGTTTTTCTGTCAAATTGCCATGGCCTTCCAAACAATATATGGCAGGCGTCCATGGGAATCACATCACACCACACCTCATCAGCATATTTCTCGCCAATCAAAAACTGCACAAGACATTTCTTACTAACTTTCACCTCGCTCCCCTTTTTTAAGCCACGACAGCTTATACGGTCGAGGGTGGTCCTCTGTTTTCAGCCTCAACTTCTCCACCATAGTAGCGGAAACTACGTTCTCGCAATTTCCCCCATCTATGATCACAGTACATACTTTTCCACCACTAGTGCACTTAGTATGAAAGATATTATGCCTAAGCCACGACTCATCTTCCGTAACAGCAATATTTAAAACTCGACGAACGACTAAAGACTTACCAGAATCTGCATAAATCATTTCCTCCTGTTCTGGCCCCACATCCTCTGGTTCACCATCAGATTCATCATAAGTTGGTTCTCCGTCATAGTTTGGATTCTCGACCAACGTCGCAATCTGACGATTAGGATAATCTGCAGCAAAGTGTCCCAACCCCTGACACTTAAAATAACATTTAGTAGCAGTCCCTCCCCTGCTGTTTCCTGTGTTCCTCTGTTCCCCTTTCGTTGCAGGTTCAGAACTCGCACCCTTAACAGCGAATGGTGTCGATTTTATCGCAGAACTCTCTCCCTTCCCTCGAAAACCTTTACCAGACCATCGATTCTAAAATTTGGATGCACTGCCTGTTCTTTTGCATTGCGACTCCACCTTTAAGGTCAATCAACAGACATCTTCATATGTCCAATACTGTTGCAAATGGACAACGTCAGAAATCTCTATTCGTAGACTAGCCAGAAACCGAGCCACAGTCTGCTCTTCTTCCTCATCCACATCACAACGCAACCGCAACCGATCAAACTCCTCGATATACTCCTCCACTGTCAAATTGCGCTGTTTGACATTGTGATACTCGATAAACGCCTCTTACCGGTAATGACAAGGTAAGAACTTTCTTTGCAGCAATTTCTTCATCTTGTCCCAGCGTTTCACCTTCGATTTCCCTTCCCTAACACGTTGTTTTTTAACGTGTTCCCACCAAATCAAGGCATGTTGTCGCAAATTAATCGCCACAATTTTAACCTTCTCTTCCTCAGTGAAGTCCTTAATATCAAAAACCCTCTCCACAGTGCGCAACCAATCGATAAACTCATCAGGATGAGTCTTACCTTCAAACTCAGGAATCTCGATCTTCATTCCAAAATTCCGAACAGGTGACCGATGTCCAGGTCGCATCCCCCGATTTCGCCCCTGGTTTCGAACCCAAAAAGGGTTGACGTCTTCCTCCTCGTATTCGGATGTCGCATCAGATTCCTCACCTTCGGATTGAGCATCCAACCCCACCTGCGCGAGTTGTCGTTCCAAATCCCGGATCCGCTGTCTCTGTTCTTCAATTTCCACGTATCGCGGGTCTCTGTGATGCGGTGGTTCGTCTACTTTAGGAACGACTCCACGCCCCCGACCACGACCTCGCCTTCCACCACGACCTCCACGATTATTTTCAGCCATCGAGTCAAAGCAACCAGAGCTCTGATACCAATTGATGCCGGAAACGTGTGTAAATTGGCTGAAAGAGTATTGCGAATTGAATAAGAGGAGCAAATCGTTCGCTCAATTGATTTACTGAAAAATATAATATCAAGTCTGCCTCTTAGAAACCCTAAACACCCCTTTTATAAGGCGTTACTCTTAACCCTAACAAAATAATTCCAAAATTACGAAAAAACCCTTAAAATATAAAAGTTCAAAAAACCCCTCTAAACAATCCCGAAGAGGAACAAATCGTTTCGCTTCAACCTGTCGAATTTGGGCCGTGAATTCCATACCCAAAATCAATGCCGAAAGCTCGGTGCATCAATAACATTATTATTTTTTTAAAATAAATGTGTAATATGATGTTTTCGTATATTTATTTTGTAATATATATATATACTTATTGATGTAAGGCGGGTGAATTTCAGTAGAATCCGAACATGTCCGCTCTTGTACCAATTTTTAATAAGATTGAATTCACCCTTGCGGCGGGTTTAAACCAGCTCGACCGGGTTGTAGTCTCCAACTTAGAGAGATCGAGAATCCACCAGAAAGGATTCAAATTGTCATTATCTTAAAACATTTGAACTTTAAAATAACTACAAATGAAATATCTCCTTTACAGGGGTTGATTTTTATACCTTTTCATTTGCTTAATCCACTCCAAATAACCAAAATTTTTAAATAATTTTCGCTTGTATATCCATTTGAATTATTCACGAACCAAATCTTAAATGAGAAATTTGTGATTCTATTTCGAATAATAGATTCAATTTTTTTAATCCAAATTAAATCCTAAAATGGATTAGCGTTCTAAATGAATCTAAATTTTATTTGGGACACTTTTGGATTCAGAGTTATTTAAAAATTCGGGAATATATATATACTTTTATTAGTAATAAATATTTTATTTATATTATAGGGATAAATAATACATGACTCCCTGTACTTGTATAAGTTTTTAAGTTAGCCCCCTGTACAAATGGCCGTCTCAGTTAGCCCCCTGTACTTGTGATTTTGTCTCAGTTAGCCCCTCGGTGACATGGCATCTGACGTGGTCATTTGATGTGTGACGTGGACTGCCATGTGTCATCAAGGTCACACATCAAATGACCACGTCAGACTCCACGTCAGCACCGAGGGGCTAATTGAGACAAAATCACAAGAACAAGGGGCTAACTGAGATGACCATTTGTACAGGGGGCTAACTAAGAAAATTTATAAGTTTATAAATATGTAAATAAAAATAATTTTAAAAATATATAAATATAATTAAACATAATAAATTTTTTTCGGTTTAATTTGTCTAATAATCTATTTTAGATAATTTAAATAAATCATCATTTTAAATCTATCTCAAAATAACCATTTTAAAGAATTTTATTTAAATTTTTGTTTAATCTATTTTTTTTAAACTATTCCATTAAAAAAATTATTTTTATAATATTTTTTATAATGATAATGTGAATTTTAAGACCAATAATATTTTATTATTCTGTCAACTTTTTTTAATTCTAATTTGAATGTTTGATATCTAGTGCGGTTAGTTACTCCCCCTTTTTTTTTTTAAATGATGATTATTTAAAGTATTTAAAATAGATAGATAGGTGAATCGGATAGATTATAAGTTATAATATATAATTATACATATATTTTTATTTTTAAATTAATTTTATTTATGTATTTTTAAATTTTCTCAATTAGCCTATTGTACAAATTGTTGTCTCAGTTAGCCCCTTAATGCTGAGTGGCGCGTGACGTGGTTGTTTGATGTTTGACATTGACGACACGTGACAATCCACATCACATATACAGTGACCACGTCATGCGCTATGTCAGCACTAAAGGACTATCTGAGATTAAATCACAAGTACATGGAGCTAACTGAGACAACTATTTGTATAGGGGGCTAACTGAAAAACTTATACAAGTACAGGGGGCTATATATTATTTATCCCTATATTATATTATAACATTTGAAATGTGAGGAATTTTAAAAAAAAATTAAAAATAATAAAGCCTTAAAACAAATGTTTAAAATCTTAAATCTGTAACTCTTGACGTTATGACTCTTTCACAATCGTCTTACTTATAATCATTTGTTAAATAGTTTTTAAGGTTACATTAGGTTAGTGTATTATCGTTTTGCCTTTTCATATTTATTTTGATTGAATTTTCAATTATATGTAAATTTCACTTGATCAAATATTTAATTGTATATAATTTTTCAATCATTTTCTATTATGAATCTAAATCCAAATTCAATAAGATAGATTTTTTTAATTTAATAAATCCAAATATTTTATATTGCATATGAATTTGAATCCAAATTTGATTAGAGATTCGTAAATAAATATGATTTTGAATTCAAAACCCATAAAAATTTCTGAATCTAAATTTAAAAGTAGTGAAAATTCTCTCAAATGGGCCATGAAAAGTTTAAAATACAATAATAGGCCTAGTTTGAATTTTATACAAAACTAAGCTTTATAAAAGTTTGTTTTCATCTCATAGGCCTAACTTCCAATTCTACCCTTTTAATTTAATTTTATCAACAAAAATGTCATTATGCATTTTATAACTGCTAAAGAAAATAAAATAGAAACTGAAATTACTTAAATGACCCCAATTAAAACATTAACCATTTATGTAACGACCATTTATCACACCTTCACACCCCTCTCTGTTTTCAAAATCGTCCACCATTAACCGATTCTTCTCCACCGTGCTCTTCACAAAAACTCTTCCTTTCTTCTTTTGAAATCACGAAATCCTCTCTGTTTTCAAAATCGTCCACCATTAACGGATTCTTCTCCACCGTGCTCTTCACAAAAACTCTTCCTTTCTTCTTTTGAAATCACGAAATTCACTCACATCTCCACCGTTGTTCTTCATTTGATGATCCTCGTTGTTGTTGTTGTTCGCATTTCTCTAAGCCATCGTCGCTTCTGCTGTGTTGTCGAGTCGTCGTTGTTACTGCTTTTATTCGAGTTATCGTCGCCGGCGAAGGTGAGTTGCTCTATTTGTTTGCATTTTAGGGTTTTTGTTTTTGTCTTCGCATTCGTGTATATGAACTAGTCAAATGTTGTGGGTCAATAGGTCGAAGGCTGCTTGAAGACACTATAACACACTTTGAAGACAGAGATTGCAATGGCGTCTGAGGTTAGTTCATTTTTAGGTTTTATTTATTTTTTCTTGAGCGTTGTTGGTTTATAATCGTTGTATTGTTCATGTTAATGATCGAGTGTTTTTCTGTTGATGTTGTGGCTGGATTTGATTTTGCTGGTAAGGCTTGATGTTGCTGATATGGTTTGGTGTTGATGTTCATTGTGATGATGATGTTGATGTTAATTATGTGTATAATGTGAATATACAATCTTTGTTTTGTTCTTTTTATAACTGGATTATAGATGCATATGTAACTGTATGGTGAGTCTTTTACACCTGTGGTATGACAATTTTGAATTGTGAACTATGGATTTTGCTTCCTTGGCAAACATGCTATGTGAATTTTGAGCTGTGAACTGTGATTTAAGAACTGTGATATGTGAATTTACAATAATGTAATGTGGATTATGATTTGGCATTTGTGAATATTTAATTGTAAATTGCGAATTGCCATTGTGTAGTATGATTTGTTTAATGCAACATGATTTGTGACTTGATGTAAAATCTTATTGTTTGTGAAATATATATTGTCAATGAGTGTGTTAAGTATAAACATCATATGCATATTTATGTGCATTATCAGCATATGTATGTGTGCAAGCTATATTCACAGAGCACCCATAAATATGGAACTCCTTTAACAGTCTGTGAATACAATTCAGAATCTGTGATTACAATTCACAGTGCGTGAACTATTATTCACAAACAGTTAATATAATACACAAGCTTGCGCACATCATTCACATTTTTATACGGATAATATTTTTTCAATCTTACAGCAAATGGTTAACATAAGGAGATGGTTAGGTTCCATAGATAAATAACGCATCAACAATGCTGCCTCATTCAAGGTTTTGAACAACATAAAACCTGTCCAGAAAACAACATGATAAATAAACGTGTGAACTATTTTTCGTCATTCAAGATATTCAACAGCATTAAGGACCTTTCCAGAAAATATAAAAAATAACTACTCATGTAGATAATTTAAGCTAATGAATAAGTCTTAGCCATCTAGTCATGGTTTGCACAAACCGTGTCTTTTTAGTTTGTACATTGCAGTTGCAGTTTAAGTTTCCTACCTTGCTGTTATTAATCTTTCCTTTATCAGTTCTGAATTCATCCAGGTACTAGGAAACGCGAAAGGAGCTGTAGCTGTTGTCGTTTCGATTTTGATACTTAGGAATCCTGTTTCTATTACCGGAATGCTTGGTTACTCACTCACAGTATTTGGAGTCATCCTCTATGAAGAAGCGAAGTAGCAAATAATTTTAGAACATCATTATGTACTGTACCACCATATATTTTCTTACAATAGGTGCCCAAGACAATGGAACTCTATCAGGGAGAAGGCAAGTTTGGGGGCTGAGTAATGTAAGTGAAATCAAATCTGTTCATTATAAGAAAAGAAAGAAACTCTTAATATTCCGGTCTGGCAAACGGGTGCCTATTTTGTATCGGCAACAAATGCAGGTTTAGTAGAAAAGTTGGAAGATATAAAAGTTGAATAATAAGCGACTGATTTTGTATTCTGTCTCTATTACTTCCCAGCTTGGGTTTGTAGAGAAATCATTTAATATTTACTTTATTTTTTATTCTTTAAGGAATACCTTTGTCAAATTGGATCATACAAGCAGTCAGTCTTATGTTGTTATTAACATTTGTTGTCAGATTAAATTTACCATCAATAAAAATCTTTCGTAGTTTTATAATTCCCTTTGTTTTTTCCGTACTGTGAAATATTCAGGCGAACATCAATTATTTTTGAGCATATGGTTGTACTGTGAACAATTCTCACAGACTGTGACCCGTAATCACGGCTATGATCAATGATCACAGTTCGTCCAACGAGTTAGGGAGCTAGTGCAGTCACCATTATTCAAGCCCCTTAACCTTTTTTTGATGAGAAATTGTTCTTTAGTGGTAGTCCAAAAATGACCCTAAGCCTTAGTTTCTCAAAAAATGAGCAAGTATACAAGAATAAGGAAAGGGTGGTAAGCATGCATATTCAATTGTGGCCTAAATGTTATGAGATGATGTGGATCACTTTAATATGTTATGTTTAGTTGAAGGATGCCCATCCTTGCCTTTTGGGATGTCATGTCATCCACATTGTTGTATTGTGAACAATGCTCATAGACTTTGACCCGTAATCACGGCTGTGATCAATGATCACAGTTCGTCCAACGAGTTAGTGAGCTAGTGGAGTCACCATTATTCAAGCCCCTTAATCTTTTTTTGATGATAAATCACTCTTCGTTGGTAGTGCAAAAATGACCCTAAGCCTTAGATGCTAAACAAATGAGCAAGTATACAAGAACAAGGAAGGGGTGGTAAGCATGCATATTCAATTGTGGCCTAAATGTTATGAGATGATGTGGATCACCTTAATATGTTATGTTTAGTTGAAAGATTCCTATCCTTGCCTTTTGGGATGCCATGCCATCCATATTGTTATACTGTGAACAATGCTCACAGACTGTGACCCGTAATCACGGCTGTGATCAATTATCACAGTTCGTCCAACGAGTTAGGGAGCTAGTGGAGTCACCATTATTCAAGCCCCTAAATCATTTTTTGATGATAAATCACTCTTCGGTGGTAGTGCAAAAATGACCCTAAGCCTTAGTTTCTAAAAAAATGAGTAAGTATACAAGAACAAGGAAGGGGTGGTAAGCATGCATATTCAATTGTGGCCTAAATGTTATGAGATGATGTGGATCACTTTAATATGTTATGTTTAGTTGAAGGATGCCCATCCTTGCCTTTTGGGATGCCATGCCATCCACATTGTTGTACTGTGAACAATGCTCACAGACTTTGACCCGTAATCACGGCTGTGATCAATGATCACAGTTCATCCAACGAGTTAGTGAGCTAGTGGAGTCACCATTATTCAAGCCCCTTAACCTTTTTCTGATGATAAATCACTCTTTGGTGGTAGTGCAAAAATGACCCTAAGCCTTAGTTTCTAAAAAAATGAGCAAGTATATAAGAACAAGGAAGGGGTGGTAAGCATGCATATTCAATTGTGGCCTAAATGTTATGAGATGATATGGATCACCTTAATATGTTATGTTTAGTTGAAGGATGTCCATTCTTACCTTTTGGGATGCCATAATTTACATTGAAGCTACTGTGATCTCTGATCACAGGTTGTGACCTGAAACGCCATTCACAATCTGTAATTGTAGTTCACAGCTACTGTAATACGTAATTAAACATGACTTGAATTATAAATACATATTATATAATACATAAATAAACACAGTACAGAGTCTATGATTGTCATTCACAACTAATATATAACATAGTAAAATACAGATCACACTCTGTGAATACAGATCACATATAATTATCCTTATCTAACTACACAGGTAATGGTCATACTATGACATAATCGGCTGAGGGCTGTCCAAGGTCTCAGTTTTGGTAGGATATATGTGAGATGGCTAGTCTGCGTTTGTCTCGTCGACACTAGTTAGTGCGGAAACAGAACATGTTCTCCTTGTATGACCCGCACCACCACAACGCTTGCAATGCATAACTCTACAGCGCCTTTCTTCTGATCTATCCATATTTGCTGTCCCACTTGTACTCCCGATGGACGACAAAACAAGATTACTACATGTTCTCCTTGTATGACCCAACATTTGACACCTACCGTGCTTTTTTTGTCTTGTACCTTCAACAGCTGAACGATATCTCTTTTCTTTAGGTCGACTGGTCTAAGGCTTTTCTATCGTAGGAAGGACTGTCATGTCTGATGCCTCCATGTTTCTGGACCTGGTGCAGGATTGATTTCCTTCCCATACGCACCTTATAAAAATGCTTTCCTATAATATTCATGACATAACTCACTAACTCTGACTCGGGCAAATCTATATCATAGAAAACCAAATATAATCAAAAGTAGCAACTAAAAGTAAGAATAGTACAAAGTTTTACGTATTAACAGCCCTCTGTGATTTGTATTCACAAACTATGAACACCATTCACAAACTATGAACATAAATCACAGACTAAATCTGACAAGTCGAAATAAAACTGGTAATTCAACAAATAGAATCGACAGAAACAAAATTTTCAATAGCAGCAGGTCAAGAAAACCTAAATAGAGATAAATTTATCATACAAAAAGATTTCTAAGGAAGTACATAGGGATCCCCTCCAAGTCTTTCTATATCTCTATCTATCTAACCACTTAACTCAATATAATAGCAGGTTTAGTCCACTGCACTAATGTTTTTTATTACAACAACAGTTTTGGTCCAGTTTCAATATAACAGCAGTTTTGGTCCAAGTCTTTCAAGATAACACTGTGAACAATAATGCAGTCCATCAGTTTACAGACTATATTATTTGTTCACAGTGTTATCTGTTCACAGTGTTATCTGTTCACAGACAGCGAATAAGGATCATAGATATAAACTACTTAAATTCACAGATTGTGAGTAAGAGTCACAGTCTGTGAATCCAGAAACCAAATGAATAACCATTGCAATAAATATTCCAATCAACATAAAAAAATCGATAAAAATAAGTTTCAATAGCAGCAGGTCATCAAAAGCTAATATTTGAATATAACAGCAGTGTTTGAATATAATAGTAGTGTCAATATAACTCGTATAACAGCAGTAGCAGCAGGACACCAGACGAATAACATATAGAATCACTAATAACAAAAGTTCAGCATCAACATATAGAATCCCGAATAGAGAATCACCAATAACAACATATAACAACAACAACTCATTAATAACAAAATTCAGCAGCAGCAACTCATCAAGACCAAATATTTCAATATAAAAGCAACAACATCGCACAATTATGTATACTACAAATCCAAAATACATCCAATTGATTACAATAAGCTTACCTTTGATGTTATCAAAACACAAGCGCTCCACGACCTAAACCTAGCAGCAGACTACAATGACCAAGACCTTAAGATTCCTCACGCCCGAGCAGCAGAAGTAGCAGGATTTCCCAAATACCTCCACACCAATAGACGATTTCAGCAGCAGAACGCAGATTGACGACTTCGGCAGCAAATTCCTAAACTCAAATCGCAATTGGAGAGGATTCCTCGATGAAGATGGAGAATTTCGTTTCGGAGGAGAAGAAGATGAAGACTTTCGCTAATAACAATGAAGAAGAAGATGGGAGATTGATTAGGTTTATACTGGAGAAGAAGAATGAGACAATTGAGAGAAGAAGAAGATCAAATTTGTGAATATAGATCTGTTGAAACACAACAAAGCGGTCCAAACTCCCCAACCGGTTGAAGGGTATTTTGGAGATCATTGATTTTATTTGTTTTAAAATAAATTCAAAATATATTTACTTTATTTTTTTAATTGAAAAGGGTAGTATGGGAAGTTAGGCCTATAGGATGAAAACAAAGCTTTAAAAAGTTTAGATTTTTATTATTTTTAAAATGGGCCTATAATTATACTTTAAACTTTTGGTGGCCTATAAATCTAAATGACCCTTAAAAGTATTTGATTCAGTTCACGAATAGTCATAATTCATATTACAATAACCATAGTATTTGTCACTCTTCATACTGGCATCTTCATACTAGCATCTTTTTTTTATTTTTCCATGAATCTCCCTTTTATTCATTAGGTTCTTAAACATCATATGTAAGATTCAATATCTCATCATTTTATTATCATGCATCGATAAAATATCACTAATTTATACATTTTGCACCATCCATTTATTTTTCAACTCTCAATATCACGACAATGAATATAAATAAAATCAATAACAAATAATATCAATAACAATAAACATAAATTAAAGCAATAGATATAAGCAACAATGATAATGAATATAAATAAAATCACATGGATTGAAATTACTTATTTATTTTAAATATTTTGGATTGGTAAAGCCTAACTTCCCCTAAGATATCAATTTCAATTTTTGCACATCACAGACAATTCATTTGAACTTTCCGAAATTTTATTTATTTTCATTTTGGACATCAATTGAACACCACTGGATGGATAAAAAAAAATTAAAATACTTAATATTCTTGGGGCATTATCTTAATTAATCTATAACCTCCTAATCAAAATCTTAATTTGTCCAGAAGCTCAAATGAAACTTCGTAAATAGTCACGATACTAATATATTATCATATTTTCTTTATATGGAAGATCCGCCGGTGTGGCAACCATAGAGTATACTCGTATTTATAACATTTTATATAATTAACAAATAATATAAATAACATAAGATAATAAGATGAAGAAAGAAAATGGCTTATCTATCAAAAGGAACAAGTCGATTTGATTTATTATCATAAGTTATATATACATCGAAGAAAATCAAATGAGTCATCACGAAACTTTCAAAATTATAACATGTGTTAGGGTAGAAATCCATTATATACATAGCTAGCTCGTAACGGAAATCATATCTATAATCGGTGAAAAGAAAATTACACTTCATAGTATCTTTAAAATAGTAAAAACCATAATCAAGTTTAGGGGCTCATGAGACCCTTATACCTATTATTCACTATTTATTATTTTAGGTTTGAATTTATCAGTTAAGAGGTAAATAATAAAGTACATCATCTTCTATTAAGGTGATATACGGTAAATTTAATTTAAATTAGGTCTCTATGCAAATTTGTATCAATAAATGTTCATTGAGCTTAATGAATATATAAGTAAATTAAAGTTCAAATCTATACTACTTTTCATACGATAAAATATATGATTAATTGAAATATATGTCTAAGTTTTGACATGAGAGTAGATGAGAATCTCTACTATTTGAAATGAAAAAGTGATATGAAATATAACCGAAACATAATTGGATAGCCCTAAATTTAATTTGTATATAGTTGAATATAGAGGTATGTCTTAAAAATAGTTTATAATTATACTTAAATGTGAATTGATTTTGGTAAAAGTTTGGATTAGTCCTCACATACTTAGTT
The DNA here is from genome assembly GCA_031304145.1 of Cardiospermum halicacabum. Taxonomy (NCBI): domain Eukaryota; kingdom Viridiplantae; phylum Streptophyta; class Magnoliopsida; order Sapindales; family Sapindaceae; genus Cardiospermum; species Cardiospermum halicacabum. The sequence goes on from CM062389.1 coordinate 16,577,184, forward strand.
GCTTATTTAGAGTTGAGAATGTTACTATAAGAAACGGGAATTTCGTCTAGTGGAACTTCAATCCAAATTGATTACCAGTCCATTTATGACTCAAACACCGAAATTTCAGTCTACCTATATTTAATTTTCACCATAAAGATTAGTTTAAAACACAATCAATCAAAATGAAATATTTGTTGGTGTGAAATACAAATATGATAACATTGATGGTTGGAATTGAAAAATATTTATGGTGTATATATATATGCTATATATGCATGAGTACTTATAAATGAGTAATTGAATAAAAAATGACCTTATTTTATATAAAGCGGTAAAATAGGTCATGACACAGTGGGTCGACGTGAATTTGAAAAAAAAATTGATATATCGAAATTTAAGAAATTCGTATCATGATTCCGTTATAACTCGTTTATAAACAAATTCATTTAGTATTTGCTTATCGTGTTAGCAGGTCGGAGTTAATTTATAATATTTGATAAATGTACAGATACATTAATAATTTATCCAAATATAATTCTTTTTTGATAAAAAATTCACCAAACTAAAACACATTATTTTGATTTTTTTTTAAATTCCGACTTTTAAAAATTTATAATCTCAATTAAAATTAGTTTAGTTATCAAATAACAAAAATAAAAACAATCAATAATAAATTCCCCATAATCTCCACCGATATCTTATTTAGATTAATAAAGCAGAGCAGTACAGCACAAGAGCTTTGCTTCTGTTCTACTTTTTATTACATAATTAATTTTATATAGAGGAGGAGGGCCATATAATTAAATAGCATCGATTTTTCGGAGGCCCAAGGAAATGAAGTCGACGAAGGCATGAGGAACAGGAGAATCCTCTTTAGCTTTCTCAAACTCGACGGTGACCTCCAAGTAAGCACTATGTCCTTCCACTTTGAACTTCAAGCTTTTATAGTCCTTCCTTAACTCTGCAGTTCATTGTCTTATTCACGTCATTGAACTCCACCTCTCCAGTCAACCACTTTGTATTCCCTACAACACCACCTACATTCATGTCATACTTGAACCATAGACTGCCATTCTGGAACTTGAAGTCTTTGATGATGTTTGGAAAAATTGTGTTTCAGGGATTTGTAGAACATGTCGGCATTGGACTTGATCTCCAGCTGTGTTGACACCTTCAACAGTTGAGCCATTTAGATTGTTGGTGATGTCTTGTGTTGTGCTGTGTAATGGCCTGTGACTTATCAATATATATATAGATTGGAAAAGTTAATAAATAAATAAATAAATAAGCGAATCCTATCCTATCAAGTTCAAGTGGATGCTACGACCACTCACTCAATATTCGTCCTCCTCACAGATGTTAGTGGTGGAACAAAATAAAATAACACCATTTTCATTAGTGGCTTCTAAAAGAATATATACATATAATATGATATGATATATTTTTGGCAGGGGCTGGCTGGAGAGATTCTACGATGATGATGATGAATAAAGGACCAATTATTGACTCTGACACTAGGAAGAAGAAGATTTATCTCGTCGGCTTGGATTATGCTCGAAATTCCAAACGCAAGCCTACAACACAGCCCATTAACGCACTCATACAACAAATTAATTAAAATAAAACAAATAAAATATATATATACAAACGGTGGTGGATTCCACCATTAGTCATGTGACAAGTGTCATTTTTATATCACTTAATAGTGTGAGAAAAATACGCCTTAACTGTTATACTACTTGTTGGCTAAATTGATCATCCATTGCTGCGGAGACGAGTATTGGTAACCATAAAATAAAATAACATACAAAAGGTAAAAAAATAGAGATAGAAAATAAGATACAAGATTTTTACGTGGAAACTCAAAACGGGAAAAATCACGGCCGTTAGGACGACTAGAGACTAATTCACTATATAACAACAAAGCAACATTTACAATCAGAATACCCCTCTCCCACTCTCAATCCAATTATATTGGTCATAATCTCACACACAAACTCTCCTAATATGGCTCTAACGGGATAACAAGACTCGATCCCAAAACTCAAGATTTTCATGGTCTCCATGGTTCTCAGACCCCCCATGGGGCACCTCCCAAACCTAACTAACTAGATCTACATTGTTCTCTCAGAATATCTAATAATAGATGCACGCATCATATTTATAGCATGAGATTACTTAATCACAAAGTAATCCTAAACCATTAAGAAAAACTTTTCCTATTTAGGATTCTCCAAAATCTATTTCCTAATTAGAATCCACCTTAGAAAATATCATTCCTAATCAAATATAATACTTCCAAAATAATCTTCGAGTCTTTTCCTAATTACAAACCAATTATGGATACCGAAGTATATCCGATTTCTCGTCACAATCCTAACAAATAGATGACTTATGTTTCTTGCCATATACACCTTATACATATCTTCTAATAAAAAAATACGCTAAAAGATTCATATATACCCATATGATTACTCCTTTAATTTTCATTATACTCTATTTGCAACAAAAAGGCATGGGTAAAATGCATGCGGAAATATTTTGTGACAAAGAAAGAAAAAGCGCGCATGTAATCCAATTGTTGGATTAATACGTGGCCATCCTCGTTTTGTAACAAAACGAACTCATCCTCATTTTGTTATAAAACGAGATCACGCTCGTTTTGTTACAATTTCATAATAGCAAAATGTACCACTATATAAATCCCAACGGTAATAAAAAATTTCACTCTCTACAATTCACTCTCTTTTCTAAATTTTTTACTCCCTCTAAAATTTTCACTCTTTCTTAAATTCTCTCTACCAACAGTAAAATATTTTATATATTATTTAATTGTACATTATTTAATTATGCATTATGTACAATTGATTAATCTTTTTTGACAAATGACCGACGATAATGTGATTCTGTATTTATTTTGTTAAGTTTAAGTATATTATTTTATTTTTTAAAATAATAATTTTGTATTTTTATATAGTGCTGCTTTGAAATAGCAGTAACTATTAAACAAATGAATCGTGCTTATAAATTTTAAATTATATTTTAGGGTATATAAAAATGTTTAACATTACATAAATCTGAAAATGCATAACATAATAACGGGTAAATTATATCTAACCCAATTTAAAATTTATCTTATAAAACATCCATTCTAATAATGTCATCAGAATGAGACATAGCTCCCTGACGTCCCCCCACGACACATTATGGTTGATAAGCCTGATGATCGATTATTGTCATACCTGAGGATTACCGGTTTTAAGTATGTATCTAGTATAAGATTGCTCGAAACATTAGTTATGAATTAGTGATGAGTTTGATAGAGCGATGGCGACCGGAGACACACAGTTTTCTACTTCCTTAGGGCAAGTGTACTATCACGTTGCAGGATATTTCTTTACTCACGGGACTTCGGACAGAGGGAGCTCCTATTTTATGACGGACTATTGGATGGAAAGTGAGGGGTGAGTCGGTTACTTCTGTGGGACTTGTAGAGGCACTTTTAAGGGTTGATATAGATGAGGCGACACGGTGTATGAGTGAAGGGGGCATTTCGTTATCTTGGTTAGCATCACGCTTGGGAGTCATCCCTCACGGAGCTGATGACTATACACTTCAGTGCTACACCAGAGCATATATACTTCGGTTGCTAGGCGGTGTCATTCTTGGATTAAAGGTTATGAAGTATGTTCCTCTTTGTTATCTACAGTTATTAGAGGATCTTCATGAGGTATCATCATATAGTTAGGGATCGGCATGCCTAGCCTACATTTATCGTTACTTATGTCATGTTGCATTCTCTGCAAAATAAGATTCTGGAAGGTTTTTCTTGGATAGTTGAGGCATGGGCGTACTTACGGATCCCTCACTTCGTTCAAAGTATGTGCTTTATGAGGCATCTTGGCCAGTTGCTTGCAGGTACTTATATGTTCATCCGATCAAGAAAATTTGGAGTTATAAATTGTGAAATCATCTTTTTGTTAATATATAACTCTTGAAATACCTCCTCTTTGTTACAGTTTCAGAACCCATCTTATACAGACACGTTTTCAGACAGCACTGTTAGCGTATCGCATCATTTTGAATTGTCTTGACATTACAGATGTGAGTTGCTAATAAATTTAGATATTTAACTTTATATATCAATTCTATTTATATTTGTTGTTTTTAGTTTGTATGGACTCTGTACACTGTCGATGATTTGTTGAGGACGATTCCGTCTAACTACGAGTAAATATCACATCATTGGAATGCATGTGTTCCTTTATTATGTATGTCGGTGATTGAATGGCATCCTGTGGATTGAGTTCTTCGACAGTTTGGTTTTGCCCTGCATATTCCGCAGAGTCTAGTTTGTTTAGATTGGTCGCACAATAGTGATCAATGAGGCCGTATTGGTGTGGACTGGCGGGTTGAGCATCGTCAGACATTGCCTAGGGTTACTCTATAGAGGAATTTTACCCCATAGAAGACCGGATGATTTTCGTCCGCCAAGAAGAGTACAATGAGGGATTAATTTAACCAATTTTATGACTTAATATGTAAAAGCATTGTAGATTATTAACCTAATTGACTTAATATATTTTCTCACTTATGCTTTATGTTTTTGTGTTAAAATACTTTATATTTATTTGCAAAAATATTAAAAGCAGTTTATTGTACTAACAATAATGATGTCAAAAGTCAATCATGCTTACTCACGGCTTCACCTTTCCAGAATTACAGAATACTGATTTGACAAGACGATCAAAAGATTGCAAACCACTATCTACAAAAATCACCCAGGCTTATGTCAGAAGGTAATTATTTCTTTGGTTTGATAGAATACTGATTTGATTGAATAGTCAAAAGATTCCAAACCACTATCTGCAAAAGTCAGTCTTACTTATATCAGAAGGTAATTATTTCTCCAGCATTAAAGAATACTGATTAGATAGGATGGTCAAAAGATTCCAAACCACTATCTGCAAAAATCACCCATGCTTATGTCAAAAGGTTATTATTTCTCTGGTTATAGAATACTAATTTGACTGGACATTCAAAAGATTCCAAACCACTATCTGCAAAAGTCAGTCTTGCTTATATTAGAAATTAATTATTTCTCCAGCACTAAAGAATACTGATTAGACAGGACAGTTAGAAGGTAATTATTTTTCTAGTTTGATAGAATACTGATTTGACTGGACAGTCAAAAGAATCCAAATCACTATCTGCAAAAGTCGGTCTTGCTTATTTCAGAAGGTAATTATTTCTCCAGCATTAAAGAATATTGATTTGACAGGACGGTTAGAAAGCTAATTATTTCTCTGGTTTGATAGAATACTTATTTGACAAGACGGGCAAAGATTCCCTACCACTTTCTACGAAACACACATAATCTCGTTTTGTAGCAAAAGATGTGATTATGGATTATAACATGTTATTTCTTCAGTTTTATAAATGCTATCCACCCAAAGTGATTTCAACATTTACTAAATGATTTCACTGAACAAGTAAGCCATGGATAACATGTTTTTTCCGGCTATTATATATCCCAAATAATTAGAGATGGCGGCTCATTATATTTCTTAACCCAATGCGCTATAGAAGTCACGATGTTCAATCGGTTATGGACTGGAGATGATCTTGCACTCCATATCTATCAGCTTTTGGATCTACACACTTCGTAGAAAATTAGCAAAATCACTAATTGGATGCCGACAAGAAACATTATATCAAGTATGACTGTAACAACCTTGAAGGTCCGGACAGACGAAGATTTGCGTCAAATGTTTTGCGCTTTTGATAGGGCATCTGCATATTTCCATTACATAGAAGTCATGATTGAAGTTGTTGATAGGATAGACTACAAAGATCAGCTTATATTTGGTGGTAATGGAGATTCTGGAGCTGTTCCTTCCAACTTACTATATTATCATACATTAAACTTCCAACATAATATGACCTCTAGTAGTTACGTACCCCCAATCTCTGATTCATATCAGTTAATGGATTACGCAACTCACAACACCCCTGCCTATGAGAATGTCGCTGACACGGTGCTACATGTAATAGAACAACAAGTTCAAGATATAGAAAATATCGATGAAGAGTGCGAGGATACAGAAGATGACCCATATTACAATCCAATTTCAAATAATGATATCATCGAAGCAGGGAGTGATCATGGTGTTTATATTCGCACTTTGTCAACCCAAAAAAAGGGAGTATTCAGCGATACCATTTATGCGTCGGCTGAATTTGGATGAAGATCGAGATGCTGCTGTAAAATCAACTGTGCTTATCTACAATCCAGATGATGTAACCGCAGAACTAGAACTGGGTATGACTTTTGCTGATAAAGAGTCTTTAGTTCTTGCACTAAAATAGTATTGTCTTTGCAAAAATATCGATTATTTAATGAAGCAATCAGAGAGTGAAAAGTATGTTGGAGTCTGCAAGAACAAAAACACAGGCTGTCAATGCAGGATTCGTGCAAGAAAGGGTGCTAGAACTAATTTTTGGAAGATTACAAAGTATGAAGGACCTCATACATGCAACATTGGGGAAATGACTGTCGACCACCGGAAGTTAGATTTTGACTTTATATTTTCAGTCATAATGCGTACAATTTCTGATAATCCTGCCATAACCATATCCCAAATAATATCATTTGTTGATTAAAGATATCAATACCAACCAACTTACAAGAAAGCTTGGATTGCAAAACTGAAGGCAATAACCAAGATATTTGGTGATTAGGATGCTTCATAAGGTCAGTTGCTTAGATGGGACACACTTGTTTGGAAGGTATAAAGGGACTCTCCTAATCGCTGTGACTCAAGATGACAATAATAATGTTTATCCCTTGGCTTTTGTCCTAGTAGAGTCAGAGAATGATAGTTCTTGGAGGTTCTTCATTAAGAACCTACGAGAGCATGTTCGTACCCTAGAAAATCTTTGCATCATATCTGATCAAAATGATTCTATAGCCAAAGCACTAGCAGATGTTAGGTGGGTACCTGAACATGTTGTTCATAGATTTTGCATTCGTCACTTTGTGGTCAAATATCAATAACAATTCAAAGATGTCTTATTACAAAAAGCCATGACAAATGCCGGTATGCTACGAACCTTGTAATGAATTTATTTTTCTCTATTTTAAGTTACTTCTTCCCCTTTACAATAAAATTAACTTTTTGTAGGGTATGCTACAACCAAACAACAATTCCGCCATTGGTATGGTATAACTGCTGGAGACCCTGAGAGAAAGGTCTGGCTTGATCGAGTCCCTTTGGAAAAGTGGACACAACTCTACGATGGAATTTTTCGATTCGGCCAGATGACTACAAATCTTGTAGAGTGCATTAACAATGTTCTGAGGGGAACACGTCATCTTCCAATAACAGTCCTTGTTATGTCAACATATTATCGACTAACATAGTTGCTTGATCGTAGAGGAGTCGATGGAGATACACAAGCAACATCTGGACATCGTTGGTCCCAACATTTAATTAAGATAATGGCAAAAAATCAGAATCAAGCACGAAACATCTGTATCGTATTAGACTCTAGGAGAAACCAATAGTTCACTAGTATTCGTATTTTCCCCAATAACAACCTTAGAGCATACAAAAGTTTAAAATCAACCTTCATAATCGAACATGTTCTTGTGGCATGTTTCAAATCTATAGATATCCATATGTCCGTGCTTATGCAGCCAGTTGTAACGTCCTGAAAATGGGCCTAGAATTTTTGAATGATTTTAAATAACTATGTGATTTCATAAAATGAGTTTAACTCGTTTTTAAATTAATTTTCAAATGATAAAAAATTTATGTTGAATATAATAAAAAAATATTTTTATCTGAATTTTTATTTAAAGGAATTCAAGAAATATTTTTTTTTTTAAATTTTTTTTGGACAAATAATTAAGAATAGACTAATATTGAAGTAGTTCGAGTTTTAGAACCGTTAGGACAATATTCATCTTTTAATTTAATTATTTTCTAAAAAATTTCTAATGAATTATAAAAACTATATGTAGTGATTTAGATTAGTGAAGTTAGGTTAATTTTGGGCTTAGTATAAATCAATTAAGTTTTAGAACTCATTCCTTTAACTAGAGCCCAACCCATCAAAAGAATCTCATATTTTCTTTCTCAAACTGATAGGTATTCTTCCTTCTTTCTTTTCTTTCAAACAGTGAACAAACAGAAATCTATCTCTGCTTCTGCATGTCTTCCAAGCAAACTCCACTTTGATTTGATACAAGGTAATTTTGTTTCTTCTCATTCTTTCCTCTCTAGTTTATCTCATCTAAGGTTCAAGAATTCCCATCCTCTAATTAAATTTCTAGGGTTTTAAATTCTGACCATCTACTGAGGGTCTCATCCGTTTTCAATTAGGAGTAAAGAACTATTCGAGGTAATTGATTCTTCAATATTCTTCGGAACCCCCTATAATTTAGTTTGAATTTTACTTAATTTTTGTCTAATATCTACCTAGGGTTCATTCTGCGAATAGGGAGCTTCACCTTGCTAAAATTGTATTTTGTTCATCTCTGGAAGATCGTATTGTGGGGATAAGTAATATCACCAGCCTTGGAAGCAAATAAGTTCTCTTTAAAATTGATCTCTAATCTTAGAATTCTTCTTTTGTTCCAACCTAAATGATTTGCCCTGTCTTGAAATCAATGTATCTTTTCTTTAAATGATTTTGTGAAGAGTTGATTATGTCCCTATTTTTTGAACTAAAGCTTTTGTTTAGCTGTTAATTTCAGAGTCCATATCTTATCATTTTAGAGCTCATAAATTGAATTTTTTATTTTAAGAGAGACGACACTAATTTATTTTTTAAAAAACAAATGTTAAAACTGCTTTTTAAGTGAATTAAAAAAATGTTAAAGATGGTTTTGAAAACTAATAATAAAGTTTATAGAAATCTAAATGTTTATTGTTTATTCGACTTTAGGGGATCAAGTTAGAGTATTGGAACCAGTTCGGGGGGGACTTGACCGGCTTGAGTGGATAGCGATTTAAAGTTGGTAAAATCTATTTTCGCCCTACATACTGTTTGTTTATGATTGTTCTTCTTGGCTTTTGCTGCATATTAAATTGGTTGATATTGTGTTTTGTAGCTGCTGCCTTGATGTAAATTAAAATTAATTTATGTTAGAGAGTAGTATAAAATAAAAATTTTAGTTTAGTTGATTATTATAGTGGAAATGTTAGAGTTGCATTGTGTCTCTACTTTAATATACTTTGATGTTGAATCTCTGCTTGTTATGGCTTGGTATGCTAATAATCTCATGGAGTGTATAAAATAAATTGACTAAGTGAAAAGTGAAACACTTAATGCCCGTTTTTAGTTTATAGTGTATCTGGTGATGAAAGGTGCCTTAGGGGTTAATGAAGTACTTCGACACCATTGCGGTGAAATGGCGAGAGAAAATGTCACTAGTGTAGAATTTGGTCTAATAGTGTAAACTTCGATCTAATTGTGGGGTTTCGCCTCAATAGTGAGACTTCAGTCCATAGTGCCATTCATAGAATGGAAGTGCGGATTTAAATCCGATAGTGGGACTTTGGTCCAATAGTGTTCCCGTTTCACCAAGTGTTTATAGACTAATCGGACATTGAAAATTGTAATTTGGATGATCAATTTCTTAGTTTTATAGTAGTGTTGTGCATCTTATGGTTTTGGGCAATTTATGCCTTGTTTGGTTATATTGACATTTTATTGGCCGATTATGGTTTCGGTTATGTGTTTGAGTGACGGTTTTGCAATGTATATATTAGTATTTTTCTTGTGCTTGACTTTGGAGTTAATTTGTGAGTTTTGCATACGATAGGTAGTTTAGAATTTTGGTATAGAGTTAAGATGTCACATATAGTGGCAATCATTTAGTTAATTTCTAAATTGATCATGTCATATTAGAGTTATTGCGCTGCAGGTTTTTAATAAATAATTGGGCTTACATCACATTTAGGTGTCAATTAGTGTGTTCCTATA
>CM062389.1:16587559-16685261 GCA_031304145.1 Cardiospermum halicacabum
CTTGTACAGTTCTAGGAGATCAAACGGATGGGTCGTTGGTCGAGTAGTTTATATAATTGTGTTATTTGGTAGCTATATATGTCACATTTAAAATTTGGTTTCATTTCGAGTTGATCCGGTTGTGTTTTGGAACTGAGCAAGTCGCTCAGATGGTCACAAACTAGCTGTAAAATTTCAGGTTTTAATAGCATAATTCTTTATCTTCGTTCTCTTTCGTTTTAACTCTGTTTTGGACCAAATTTGCGACCACACATTTGTTATGATGTCTACTTCTAAATAATATATTTTGTTTCAAAATTTATTCAATAGGTTCTATATTTAAAATTCTGGAAAATCTTTCAGGTGTTCGTAAAATTTGGGTTTTAATAACATAATTCTTTATCTCCGTTCTCATTCGTTTTAACTCCGTTTTGGACAAAGTTAGTGGCCACACATTTGTTATGAAATCTAATATTTAACTATATATATACTTTTTAGAATTTATTGGGCTGTTTTTATGTTTAAAAATTTAGAAACTCCTTCATGCGTTAATGAAATTTCAGGTTTTAATAGCGGATTTATTTATCTCTGTTCTCTTTCGTTTTAGCTTTGTTTAGGATAAAATTTAAGGTCAGTATTTTGTGTTGATACCTACTATTTAATTATATATATTTATAATTTATTGGGTTGTTTCTTTTATAATTTAAATTTTGAAAAGTCTTCGAGCGTTAAGCATTGGTAAGTTCTATTTCATTAAATTGATTGAGTCTATGAGAGTTCATAGCCATGTATATTGACCATTTTTACCTCTTCTAGTATTCCTCCAACATGTCTCAAGCACAAGTTTCTTTTGTCTCGACTTACGAGAATTGTTTGATCCGGTTACTTGCGCGCAAGTTACCGCAATGTTGCATTTGAAATTAGCTTAATTAAGTCAAAAAGCAAGAATAATTCAAGTTAATAAGTAAGACTAATGCATATAGATCTTAGCATGTTTTAATGTTTTGCTTTATTTTATTTTATTGATCATGCTTGCTTGGTATGAATTAATGGTTGAGTCATTGTATGGTGAAACTAAAGGCAAAGCTTCAATTGCATCTTGTGTGACACTTAGCTAAAATTATTTAGAGCATTTGTGTGTCCGTGTTTTTGGGACAAGATTTTTACCAACTTGGCTATATAGCTTACCCTTTGATTTCTTTTTCTTTTATTTTTTTCTTGAAATTGAAAATGGAGCAGGTGATCGAGCATGTTCTTTTAGTCGGGCTTCAGATAGCTTCTCATGGAGTCATATTCATTTTGTTATATGTCCATAGTAGATGTGTATAGTGCATATTTTCATTTCGTAAATTTTAATACCTAATATTATCAAATGGGTATTTGTAAATGTTTAAATGAACTCTTGAGTTATGTATAAATGTTTTTGAGGTTATATGTATATCTATCAATGTTTATTGAACACGTGTTTTAAAATAGCTAAGTAAGCTATTTTTACTATTTATATTTATATTTTATTTTTGTTACTTACATTTGATATAGTGTATCAATTTATGATAAGTCATATTATACAGGGTTGCACAATTGCATTTATAGGTCCATCATAGCTCGCCATCAGGATGGTCCATCACCAAACTGAGGGTGGGTTATGGCAAACCATTGTTTCACAAAACTTAGACTGGGCTACATATGTTTCTGATGTTTACCAGATTAAAAATTTGAGAAGTGCTTATGCAATGGACTTCATCCATATTAGTAGCGAAGATGAGTGGCCCAGGTACTATGGTGCAGCAATTATTCCAGATCCAGAACACAAAACGGAGTGAAAAAGGTCAAACATCAAGATTTCGAACCGAGATGGACATCCGATTGGAAAGCCAATCCAAGAGGTGTGGTCTTTGCCGCCAAGAAGGCCATTTCAGGAACAATTGCCCAAACAAAGAGAGATATTTGAAGAAGTAATTTCATCATCTCAAGTTCAATGGGTATTTCTATTTTATTAACAGTTTTTATTTTTAATGCTTATTTCTTTCATGTTTATATTTTTAGTATTATTTGTGTTATGTATTCTACATGATTTGTTATTTTCTTTACAAGTTATCTGTATTTTGATTTCAGTTGTAACCAACCTACTTTTTAATGTAATGTATTATTTTAAATTTCATTTAGGTACCAAAATGATTAAAAAAATCGTAAATTATTAAAAAAAAAAACCTCTTAAATAACAATATTTTTGAAAATTTTCAATTATCGACAAAAAGTATAACATCGTGGCGAACTAAAAAAATATACATCAAACAAACAACCAAACAATCTAATCAAACAATTTACTCAAATAATTGAAATAATTTATTACTTTTCAAATTAATCCGTATTATGTTATTATAATCCAATTAACTCAATAAAATAATCTAAATATCGTAAACCGAAAAATCCATAAATAAAAAATAATTCATTTTTAAAAAATACCACAAATATACTAATTAAAATACTACGAAGACACAAAACACAAGTTAACAGCACAAATACACGCTAGCCAAACACACATACAAAACCATACCATTATACACATGCAAAATCAGACCACACATGTCAAACTGTGAAATGATCTAAAAACACGTGTCAAACCTTAAATTAATATGCTACAAAACGCGGGTACGTGGAATGTGTTTTGCAATAAAACATACTTATTTACGTTCTATGGCAATTGAAGTATAATGGGAATTGTTGCAATCAAAGAAGTAGATTGGAAATTAATTTAATACATATATATATTGTGATCTTTTAGCCTAAAGAATAAGGATTATTCCCAACTATTCTGATTTTGTTGTGAACATGGTGGATCTCCACCTCCTGTCTGTACGTGTTGCACATGCACACGAATAATCATGCGTGTTGACACGTATCAGCTTTGTACATCTATATATATATAAATGTTCTGAAGATGAACAGATAGACATTTGTTACTTCATTTTGTATCTTTGTTTGTTTATCTTCTCCTGTTTACTATTATTAAATCAATTTCTGAAGATCTTAAAATCAAGATTCAAGTTACCAGGTTACTTTTTGATCCCAGTTGTTTCCAATTAATATAAAACTGCCTTCTTCTACCCCATTCTATTTTATTTTTATAACACGTTATCAGTACGAGTATGCTCTCTGGTTGCCGCTTTGCCGGATCTTCCAGATCAGAAAGTGTCTGGTGATGATATTTTCTTTTTACAACACGTTATCAACACGAGTATGCTCTCTGGTTGCCGCTTTGCCGGATCTTCCAGATCAGAAAGTGTCTGGTGATAATGTTTTCTTTTTTCTGTGTGTTCTGGGAAATTTTGGAAATTCTTGGAAAAATACCATTATTCACCTGAGTTAAATAAATGGTGAATCTGGAAAGTTTGAAATGATAATATTATTCACCCGAGCTGAAAATTGAATTTTTGGAAATGGAATTTTGGATATCTGGAAATTTAAAGAAAGTGTTCTTGTTTTGCAGAAAATGAATCAATACAAACTCGAGCCATTGTTGGTTTTCTGGAGCAAATTATATGAGATGGTTAAGTGATTGTGGGATAAGGTTGAAATCCAAGAACCTTTATGGAACTCTGGATAAAAATAATGAAACAACTGAGCAACAAAAGAATAAAGCTTTGATTATAATCTGGACCCATCTGAATGATGATTTACAAAATCAATATATGACTGTCACTGATCCTGCAGTTCTGTGGCAAGCATTGATTTCTAGATACAATCGCCAAAATGAAATCATGTTGCCTGAAGCACATAATAAGTGGGCCAATTTAAGGTTCCAAGATTTTAAAAGCGTGAGTGAATACAACTCAGCCATGTATTTGATTGTGAATAAGCTGAAAATGTGTGGGGAAACAAAATCTGACCATGAAATGTTAAATAAGACATTTACCACATTCCATCCATCCCAAACAATTTTACAACAGCAGTATCGGGAAATGAAATTCCAAAAATATGATGATTTGATTAGACATTTGGATATTGCTGAAAAACACAACCAGTTGTTGTTAAAAAATAGTGAAAGGCGCCCTGTTGGCACCCAAGTATGCCCAGAAGTGAATGCACATTATAATGAAAATTCAGGTCGTGGTCGTGGTTACCGTGGTCGTGGTCATGGCCGTAATTCTGAACGTTGGAATAATTATGGAAATAGTAGTGGTAATGGTCGAGGTGGTAGAGGTTCTGGAAATGGTTAGGGACGTGGTCGTAATAGGGATTATGGATATCCATATAATAATCCAAATGCTCCCCAGAAGTGGAATAATAATAATGCTAGTTCTAGCAAAGGGAAAGAAATTATGGAACCACTGAAGTTCAATCGTGGTCCATGTTATAGATGTGGTTCTCCCACTTGTTATTCGAGAACTTGTCGTGCTCCCAAACATGTAGTTGAAGCTTATCACAAATTGAGACGCGAACAAGAAAAAGAAAAGAATAACGAAGCAAATATGGCTGATGTTTTTGGCGATGGTGATACTGGTCCTGTCGACATATCAAATCTGGAAACCGTTGATTTCTTTGAAGATCCTGATGGGAGGATAGATCACCTGATTGGTGATGGAACTGTTAATTACAAGTGAATGTATTTCCTTGCTTTTGGAATGTGAATAGAGTGGAATGTAATTTTAGTTTTGATTGTAAATATTTGTAAATAAGTTATGAATATTACATTTCCATTCAATTAATGTTATGTTTCATTTTATTAAAGGTTATGGGTTCGAATCAAGATTTAGTTATACTTGGAGATATATGTTTAGCCGATAGCGCTACAACCCATACGATTTTGAGAGATACAAAATATTTTCTGGAATTTATTCCAATTCAAGTTAAAGTGAATATCATATCAGGTCCAGTAGATCTGATCGAAGGCTCCGGAAGAGCTTCAATTGTGTTACCAAATGGCACTGAATTGGAAATCGAAAATGCATTATACTCTCGCAAATCCAGAAGAAATTTACTCAATTTCAAAGATATACGAATGAATGATTATCACATCGAAACAGTTGATGAAAATGGTATTGAATACCTATGTATTGTTTCAAGAAAATTAAGCCAGAAGCTTGTAATTGAAAAATTACCTATTTCATCATCTGGATTATATTATACAACCATCAGGCATATTGAAACCCATGTTTTTGAGAACCAGAAGTTCTCTGATCCCAGAATATTCCAGCTTTGGCATGATAGATTTGGGCATCCGGGATCCACAATGATGCGAAGAATAATAGCGAATTCAGAAGGGCATCCACTGAGAAATCATAAAATCCTACTGAATGATAGGGACCTGTGTATCCCATGTTCCCAAGGGAAATTGATAACGAAACCATCGTTTACGAAAGTAGGTTTTGAATCTCCATCATTTTTACAGAGAATTCAAGGAGATATATGTGGACCGATTCATCCACCTAGTGGACCCTTTCGCTACTTTATGGTATTGATAAACGCATCTGCAAGATGGTCCCATGTATGCTTGTTATCCACTCGTAATGTTGCTTTTGCTAAGTTGCTAGCACAAATTACTCGATTACGAGCTCATTTTCCAGATTACCCTATTAAGAGTATAATACTTGATAATGCTGGTGAATTTACGTCGAAAGCATTTGATGAATACTGTCAAGTATCTGGGATTGATATTGAACATCCAGTGCCGCATGTTCATACCCAAAATGGATTAGCTGAATCATTAATTAAGCGCCTTCAATTAATTGCGCGAACATTGTTAATGCGCTCAAGATTATCCGTTTCTGTTTGGGGATATGCTATATTGCATGCTGCAGTTTTGATTCGTATCCATCCAACTGCCTATAATCAGTATTCCCCATTACAATTGGTATTTGGGAATCCTCCTAACGTCTCACATTTGAGAATATTTGGGTGTGCTATATATGTACCCATTACCCCAACTAAAAGAACGAAAATGGGACCCCAAAGACGTTTAGGAATATATGTGGGTTTTGATTCCCCATCAATTATCAGATATTTGGAACCAATGATAGGAGATTTATTTACAACTAGATTTGCTGACTGTCATTTTGATGAAAGTAATTTCCATTGCTTGGAAAAGGAAATGATTCTCTAGAAGAGAAATCAGAATTAACTTGGAAGGTTCCAACTCTGGCGCATATGGATCCGCGTACCCCGTAATGTGAACTCGAAGTTCAAAGGATCCTACATTTACAAATGATAGCTAATCGAATACCTGATGCATTCAATGATACTTCGAAACTAACCAAATCTTATATTGAAGCTGTTAATGTACCAGCAAGGGTAATTGTCCTAGAAGGACAATCTCAAAAGACAATAGCAAATGAAACTCCTATCTCTCGCCAGAAGCATGGTAGACCCCCTGGTTCAAAAGATACAATCCCATGAAAACGAAATAAAAATGATCTGGGTCCAAAAACCACATCTGATGAAATTCCAAAAGTTGATGAAATCCCTGAAAATAGCCTCCAGAAGGAGAAAATAATACGGAAATACTAGAATCAAAAAATGAAGAAATTTCCATAGAATTCATCCAAGAGACTTGGAATCGAAATGAAATAATCGTTGATGATTTATTTTCATATTCAGTGGCAATTAGTATTTCATGTGATGATTATGAGCCACGTGATATCCAAGAATGTAAAAGTAGGCATGACTAGAAAAAATGGGAATAAGCAATCCAGGCAGAATTAAATTCGTTGAATAAACGAAAAGTTTTTGGACCCATAGTTCAAACACCTGAAGATGTTCAACCAATTGGTTACAAATGGGTATTCGTTCGGAAACGAAATGAAAGAAATGAAATTGTGAGATACAAAACACGTTTGGTTGCTCAAGGATTCTCACAAAGATCTGGAATTGATTACGATGAAACGTATTCCCCAGTAATGGATACAATCACATTTCGATTTTTGTTAAGTCTTACAGTTGCTGAAAAACTGGAAATGTGTTTAATGGATGTAGTCACTGCGTATCTGTATGGATCACTTGATTCTGATATTTACATGAAGCTCCCAGAAGGACTGAAATTACCTGAATCTCATCGATCAAAATCTCGAAACTTGTATTCCATAAAGTTACAAAAATCCCTGTATGGATTAAAACAATCTGGGAGAATGTGGTATAACCGCCTGAGCGAGTATTTGGTTAAGGAAGGATACCAGAATAATACAATATGTCCGTGTATCTTCATTAAGAGATCAGGGTCTGGTTTTGCAATTATAGCAGTTTATGTTGATGATATGAATATCATTGGGACTCCAGAAGATATCCAACAAACTGCTGAATATCTGAAAAAGAAGTTTGAAATGAAAGATTTGGGAAAAACGAAATATTGTCTAGGTCTAGAAATTGAACATAAACCAAATGGGATATTGGTTTACCAATCAGCATACATTGAAAAGCTTCTAAAAAGATTCAATATGGATAATGCACATCCATTGAGTACACCCATAGTTGATAGAACACTTGATCCCAAAAAGGATCCATTCCGACCGAAGGATGATGACGAATAATTACTTGGTCTTGAAGTACCATATCTGAGTGCGATTGGTGCGTTGTTATATTTGGCTCAATGAACGAGACCAGATATCTCGTTTGCTGTAAATTTATTAGCGAGATATAGTTTTGCACCAACCCGTCGTCATTGGAATGGAATCAAACATATTTTGCGTTACCTGAAGGGTACGAAAGATTTGGGATTATTTTACACGAATTCTGATAAATTTCTGGGTTTGACTGGTTATGCCAATGCTGGATACCTTTCGGATCCGCATAAAGGACGTTCTCAAACTGGCTATATTTTCACGTATAATGGTACTGCGATCTCCTGGAGATCTACGAAATAAACTTTAGTAGCCACGTCCTCGAATCATGCTGAAATTTTGGCATTACACGAAACCAGTCGAGTGTGTATTTGGTTGAGATCAATGATCCAACATATCCAGAATTCTTGTGGTATCTCCGAAACTGTGAATGGGCCAACTATTATTTTTGAAGATAATGCTGCATGCATCGCCCAAGTTCGGGGAGGTTACATCAAAGGAGATCGAACCAAGCACATTTCCCCAAAATTCTTCTACACCCACGAGCTTCAGAATACGGGTCAAATCGATGTGAAACAAATCAGATCCAGCAATAATCTAGCCGATCTACTAACGAAATCGTTGCCGACATCCACGTTTGAAAAGCTAGTTTACGAGATCGGAATGCGAAAGCTCTCCAGATTAGTAGATTAGATTATGGGTGTAATTAACAGGGGGAGTTTTTGTAATTGCATTTCACCAACTATACTCTTTTTCCTTCGTCCAGTTTTTGCCCCACTGCGTTTTTCTGACAAGGTTTTAACGAGACAGTCAATAGATGGAATCCAAGGGGGAGTGTTGTGAACATGGTGGATCTCCACCTCTTGTCTGTACGTGTTGCACATGCACACGAATAATCATGCGTGTTGACACGTATCAGCTTTATACATCTATATATATGTAAATGTTCTGAAGATGAACAGATAAACATTTGTTACTTCATTTCGTATCTTTGTTTGTTTATCTTCTCCTGTTTACTATTATCAAATCAATTTCTGAAGATCTCAAAATTAAGATTCAAGTTACCAGGTTAGTTTCTGATCCCGTTGTTTTCCAGTTAATATAAAACTGTCTTATTCTACCCCATTCTATTTTATTTTTATAACAGATTTGATATAAACATTTTTCTACTTTATATCATAATACTAGTTTTGTTGCCACATACGAAGCACGTACCTCCTTAAATAACATAACTTTAAGAGTACAGCAAAGCAGCAAGTTTAAGTCGACTTGCTCGAAATAGGGTAGCTAGCTCGACTGCTAAGGACTGCCTTGACTTTTGTACCGATTATTTACTTTTTATTTTTAATTAATTTTTAAAAAAATAAAACTAAAATTAAATTTATAAAATTATTAAAATGGTGAAATAGACTTTCATTAAAAAATTATTATAATAATTCTATTTAATTTTTAAAATAGAATAAATTTTTTAATTATAAAAAAATAATAGACATATGTGTAATTCATAATAGAAATTATGATAAAATTTACTAAATTTTATTTATAAATTATATATTATAAAATTAATTTTATAAATTATAAATTAATTTCATAATTATGTATTTAGTTATTTAGAAATTGAAATATAATTTTAAATAATTTTTTTTGTAACTATCAATATTATTATAATAATCAAATTAACTTTTAAATTATTTTTAAATTATTACATTTAAATTAAATAAATAATAATTTGATATAATTATATATTTAATATTTTTCAAAATATTTAATCTTAAAATGATATTTAAACTATTTAATTAAAATACATTCAATTTACTTTATTATTTTTCATTTTCCTTATTTTATGTTTTACGGCCACCGTGAATCTGATTATAATATCTAAAGTTATGTTTAAGATAACAATTCCATTCAAAAACCAAACTTTCTATCTGTGTCATTTCTATTTTTCTTTGTCATCATTTTTTTTTTTCGTAATGGCAAATACATATTTTCAGAAACCCGATTTTCCATATATGACACATTGTTCTCGTAATGGAAGAGTGTACCATCACTAAGAGCATATTGAATGATGGTATATTCGTGTGGGATAATTTTTGCCACTTCAGATTTGAGGTTTATTTAATCTATATATTATATAAAACAGAATTCTCAATAGTCCCACAAGTTGACGTGTACACGCTGAGAGTTGAGCTTTCGGTTGAAAATGAGGCAAAATGACTACTTTTGGATTTGAAACATATTTTACCAATTCGAGGTTGACACGTGTCAATTAAATAAAAAAATAAATAAAAGCTACAATTTCACAATATTTCATTTAATGCTTATTATCTTAAAAATTTGTTCATTTTCAACGTTACGTTAAAAAAGTAAATAATTTTTATTTTTATTTATTATATAAGATAGTTCAATATTCTAGAGAAGGTTAGAAAATGATATCTTAAATGCTTTTTAATAAATTTTCAAAATAAATTCTATATTTTTTCTCTTCCTCTTCCCATTATTTTTTAGTTATATATTGTAGTTTTGAGAGACCCAAAAAATATTTGCAGAAAAACACTTTTCTCATTCTCTGTAAAGATATTTATACAAGAAGTGTTTTACAAAAAATAAATGACTACGACTGATCTACTTTATCTTCACAGCTAATTTTCCTTATCATTCTGTTTGCAACAAACTCACTTACAGCTATCTCAAAAAACTGAAACCAAATTCTACACTCCCCCTCAAGTTGGTGCATAGCAATCTGTCATGCCCAACTTGTTAATCATACTATGAAATACCTTGCTCGATACTGCTTTGGTAAGTACATCTGCTAGCTGATCGCCTAATTTCATATGTTGACAGCAAATAATCTTTTTATCCATTTTTTCCTTAATGTAGTGTCTATCAACTTCTACATGCTTAGTACGATCATGTTGAACAGGATTTTGTGCAATTTTGATAGCAGCTTTATTATCACAATAAGGTGCATTGGCTTCATGAATCTATTCTCAAATCTTCCCAGACACGGGAAATCCATAGCAACTCACAAATTCCATGTGCCATTCCACAAACTCAGCTTCAGCACTTGATCTAGCTACAACCTTCTGCTTCTTACTTCTCCATGTAACAAGATTACCTTCTACGAACATAAAATAACCTGCTGTAGACTTTCTCGTAGTCTAATCTCCTGCCCAGTCTGATCTTCTACGAACTTCTATTTTTTGCGAAAAACAAACCTTTTCCAGGAGAACCCTTTAGGTACCTTAGGATTCTGTAGACAGCTCCCATGTGTTCTTTACTTGCCTGGTGCATAAACTGACTAACCACACTTACTGCATACGATATATTGGGTCGTGTGTGAGCCAAATAGATCAGTCTTCCAACTAACCTTTGATAGCACCCTACATCAACTGAGCTTTGATTTGGAAAGATTCCAAGTTTATGGTTCAGCTCCATGGGCGTTTCTGTAGGCTTACAATCTAGCATACCAGTTTCATTTAAAAGATCCAGCACATACTTGCGTTGGGAAAGTGTAATTCCTACATCAATCCTTACTGCTTCAATACCCAAAAAATACTTCAGCTCCCCCAAGTCTTTCATTTCGAATTCGGCCGCCAATTATTCATGTAGTAGCTTCATCTCATTATAATCATTACCCGTTACTACCATATCATCTACATATACAATCAAGGCTGTGGTTTTACCTTCTTTGTGCTTCGTAAACAAAGTATGATCTGAGCCACTTTGTTCGTAGCCAAATGTCTTCATTGCAATGGATAATCTACCAAACCAAGCTCTCGGAGACTGTTTCAAACTGTACAATGATTTCTTCAACTTACACACCTTAGTGCCATCTAATGCATTCATTTCCACTCCTGGTGGCAAATCCATATATACTTCTTCCTCGAGCTTCCCATTCAAGAAAGCATTCTTCACATCAAATTGTCGCAGTGGCCACCCTCGATTCACAGCAATAGAGATCAGGATTCTAATGGTGTTGAATTTTGCCACCGGAGCAAACGTTTCCTGATAGTCTACTCCATACCTTTGGGTATATCCTTTGGCGACAAGTCTAGCCTTGTACCTATCAATACTCCCATCCATATTAAGTTTTACAGTATATACCCATCTACACCCGACTGTTTTCTTCCCTTCAGGTAATGGCACAAGCTCCCAAGTAACATTTTTTTGTAAAGCCTTCATTTCTTCATTCATCGCCTTTCTCCACTTCGGGTCTTGTAATGCTTCTTGCACATTACTAGGAACCAAAACACTAGACAATTGATTAATAACAAATGCATCTGATTGGGATAGATTTTGTGATGAACATGATTACTGATGGGGTATTTAGTATTCGTTGTCAGATCAAGCTCGTATTATTTTTTTGGCACACCTTTATTGGACCTCTGAGGGTACCGCGAAGTAGGAATAATAGGTATTGGTTCAACACTAGAAGTATTAGGCTCAGAATTAGAAACATCAGAATCAAGATAAGAGGGTACCTGATTATTCTGACTCAGCTCTTCATTAGTTGGTATTAAAGGAGATAAGCTAGTATTACCATGATCATCTATATTTGGCCAGTCTCCTTCAAGAGGAATAACTTCGCCTTCTTCTATTCGTTCAAAACCAGAATGTGAGTCTGTTATAGCTATTTCCATTTCAGTTCCAGTTGCATTGTTGTCTGCTCCATATCCTAATGACATATTCTCGTTACTACACTGCTCCCCTTGAAGGGAAAAAGTTGGATCTTCTTTATGATAATAAGGCTCATTTTCCCTAAAAGATACATCCATGCTGATATGTAACTTCTGTAATTATGGATCATAACACCGATAACCTTTCTGAGAATCTGAATATCCAACAAAGACACACTTGGTAGCATACGGATCCAGCTTATTGCGCAAAGGCTGTGGAACATGAACAAAAACAGTACATCCAAAAATCCTAGGCTCAAGATTTGGTAGATGATGAGTGTCAAAGAAAGAGTTTAATTTTTTTGCAGGGTTTGGAAGTCTATCACACGTGAAGGTGTACGATTTATAAGGTACACAGCAGATTTAACTGCTTCTCCCCCAATAGAACCTTGGCATATTCATCCCAAATAAGGAGGCACAAACTACTTCAAGTATTTTTCTGTTTTTCCTTTCTGCCAAGTCATTCTGTTGAGGAGTATATGTGCATGAGGTGTGATGCCGAATTCCATGTTGAGCCAAAAATTTCTTAAGTGAACTGTCCATAAATTTCATAGCATTATCGGTTTGTCACACCAAAATAGGCACCTGATATTGAGTATGTACCATATTCCAAAATTCGTAAAAAGCATCACAAACACCACTCTTATTACGAAGCAATGCGATCCAAGTCATACGGGTACATTCATCAATAAATGTGACAAAATATTTTGCATTGGATAAAGAAGAGAATTTGGCAGGATCCCAAACATCTGAATGTATTACGGCAAAAGGTTTAACACTTTTATTAGAACTAGGCAAATAAGGAACACGATGACTTTTTGCAAGTTCGCACACATCACAAGAAAATATTGATTCATCAAAATTCAAAAATAACTGGGGTTTTTATTTCCTAAGATAACTAAAAGACAAATGTCCCAGACGACGGTGCCATAACCAGACATATTCTTGAGCTCTCGCCTCACTATCCATAAGGTGTACCTGGCTGACTTTCTGATTCCCATCCTTCGTCAAATCCAGATAATAAAGCTTACCTCGTTTAACACCATAACCAAGAGTCTTGTGAGACAGAATATCCTAAAAAACACAAAAAGATGGCCAAAAAGTTATTGTACAATTAAGAGAGGATGTGATTTGGCCCACTGAGAGAAGATTCAATTCTAAAGAAGGAACCACTAATACTGTGTTTAATTTGAGATCTTTAGATAAAGTAAGAGAACCTGCACCCGTTACTGGGCATTCATTTCCATTTGCGGTGGTTACAGTGGAATGAGGGGATGAAGAGAAAGATTGTAATTTATTTGAATCTCCAATCATATGATCGGATGCACCTGTATCAATTATCCAAGCATTTGGCCTAGAAAAACAGAGAAAGCATGTCCCTTACCTACATCACCTGAGTGAGCAACATGGGCCATAGGAGCATCATCTTCCTTCGCATTCGCTTCAGTGATCATTGCTTTTCCAGCAGGTTTCTTCCTTGACTTTTTTGAAAAATTCCACCACTTAGGATACTCGATGATTTCGTAGCATCGTTGTTTAGAGTGTACTGTCTCACCACAATAGTCACACATAAAATTGTTTGTCTTTCCTGAAGGTGGTTTTCGAGTCTTGCCAGCTCCGGAGAGTGATCCTTGACGAATCTGAAATGCTGCGTGGTCAGGAACTCCTCTCATAGTTTTGCGCTGCTGATACTCATGCCTGACATAGGCATATGTACTTTCCAGATCTAACTTTGGATCTTTTCGTAAGATTTCCCCTCGAACTTGATCAAACTCCAAATCCAACCCACTTAAGAAAATATGGACATGGAGTCTGGCCATTGCCGAATGTAACGTGACTACACCATCCACTGTGCTTTCTTGTGCGGTTGTTCGATGATCAATCTCTTGGAAGATAGCCATGAGTTCAGAAAAATATGTGGATAGTGGTCTGCCCTCCTGTCGAATAGAAAAAGATTTCTGGTTGAGTTCAAATAACTTCGTTTCATCAGATCCATCATAAAATGTCTTCGATACAGCCTCCCAGACTTCTTTGGTTGTTGGCAAGCGAATGAACCGCTCTATAAGAGCTGGAGACATTGAGTCGATGAGCCAACTCTTTACCTTCTGGTTTTCAGTAATCCATGTGGTATATTTCAGATTAGTAACTTCTGGTTTCGCTTCTCCTCCAGTGAGATATCCAATTTTATTTCATGCTCCGATTCGCATCTCCATTAATTGAGACCATAAAGGGTAATTGGTTTAATCGAGAATGACACTGGTAGGGAACGCAACATTCTCTTGTTGAATAATTATTGACTGTGGTGGGGATGATTCAGTGCTCATGTTGTTCGTTCAAGGGAGAGTATTTCGATGTCAGAAACAAATATTTTCAGGGCTTATGCGGCTAGAAATACTCTAATACCATGTAGTTTTGAGAGACCCAAAAAATATTTGCAGAAGAACACTTTTCTCATTCTCTGTAAAGATATTTATACAAGAAATGTTTTACAAAAAATAAATGACTTCGACTGATCTACTTTATTTTGACAGCTAATTTAGCTTATCATTCTGTTACAACAAACTCACTTACAGCTATCTCAAAAAACTGAAACCAAATTCTACATATATATTCTTTTTATTTTTCATTCCATCGAACAATTCGATTTTGATCTCCATATATTTTTTAATTCTTTGGTGATTTTAATTCTGACTTCTTTTTTATCTTAATTCTGACTTCTTTTCGTATTTTTAGGATTCATTCTTGGTAGATTTATCATTGTTGTTCAGTTGTTTTTCATCTTGAAATTGGCTGGGAATCCTCGTATTAGGTTCTCCATTATCTTTTTTCTTCTTATTATTATTTTTTAATTTTATTCAATTGTTTTCTATATGAATTTTCATAGATTTTTATTCTTTCTATTTTATTTTTCATTTAATTATATATTTTTGTTAATGTAGTTACCTCGAATTTTGAATCATTCCTGACAAATCAGATATCAACAATGTTTGTCTCGAATTTTATTTTATTTTTCTGATGTGTTTTTCATTTAAAATTCTATAAACATGAATACTTTTTATTTATTTAATTTTTTTATCGATAATTGAGTTATACATGTATATAATATATAGATTATATATATATATATATATATATATATATATACTTAACTTATTGGGTGGATTAGTCATCACTAAAATTCCAAATATGATACATTCTAATTTCTTAGACCCAATACCATGTATACTCTTTATTAACTTGAAGTAAATATTTTAAAAGTGTATTTAAAAAAAATCATTTTACCGTTGAATGTTTGATAAATTATGCATCAGTTTAAGTTTATTATTATTATTATTATTATTATTATTATTATATTTTTAAAATCGTTTAATCATACTAACGATCTCAATGTTTGATAAATTATGTCTCCACTATATTATTATTATACTTTTTCTTAAAAATATACAAAATACTATAGTTATTATTTGATAATTTTTTTCTATTTTTTTCTTTTTTTATTTATTGGTGGAATGTGATTATGGTTTTTTTAGCTTGATTATGAATCTATATCGGTTTGAAAATCACTAAAAATTGAATTTTTTTTGGTTGGTTTGAATTGTATGATTATTTTGTCATTAATTCACCTACACATTATTAGTCTTTTAGTTTTCTCTAATAATTATCTCTCTCCCGAATCTCTATGTATAGAAAATATACTAAAAAAATACAATATTTAATGCATTACACAAAATTTTAAACTTTTAATCTTCTCAAAATTTTTCGTTAAAACCAATAATTTCTACTAAAGTTTTGTCAAAGAGGTAGTATTTTTTAAGATATTTATCTTCTGCATTTCTACTTTTAAAATGTTAAGATTTACATCCCATCAAATTCTATATATTTTCGTTTTTTTATTCTCTTATATTTTACTTTTTTATTCTCTTATATTTTTTAAGATATTTATCTTCTGCACTTCTACTTTTAAAATGGTAAGATTTACATCCCATCAAATTCTATATATATTTTTTTTTATTCTCTTATATTTTATTTTTTTTCACTTATATTTTATTTTATGTTAGTTTATTATATTTGAATATTTTTTTAACTCTTTCAATAACTTTTTTTTCCCCTCAATAGTAACTATGGAATGGGGAGATAAAGAATAGAGACAATAATTAAAAATATTTTTATTTTTTATTTTATATTTTGTTTTATATTGTAGTTAATTGTAATTAATTATTTTCAATTTTATTCCATAGTAAAGATATTTTATTTGTTTCTTTCTCCTGAGTCAATCAAATTAATTGATTTTATAAATAATTTGAATATAAATTTGATTGGTTTAAAAATTAGAAAAAAAAATGTCTATATTAAATTAGATCGATTTATTTTTCTTTATTTTATTTATTTATATATATTGAAATTTATAAAATGATATAAATTAATTAATATGAATATAATAAATCAATTTTATGAATGTAATAAATATGAAAATAATGAATCAATACAGTGAAAATTACGGAAATAATAAATCAATTTTATGAATGTAATTAATATGAAAATAATAAATCAATATAGTGAAAATCAATTAATATGAAAATAATAAATCAATTTTATGGGATTTATTTTAGGCCATAAAAATTTGAAGTATACAGTGATATTGTGAGGATAGTTTACAGAATATGTGAATTGTAAAAATTCAGAAATATTTTAAAAAACTCGGTCTATGGAATGAAAAACAAATCTATAAAAACTTATTTTTATATATCTTTCAAAACAGGTTTATTAATTGTATTTTGAAGTTTGAAAGATCCATTTAACAGAATACTAAATTACATTCTTTTACTTAGGAATAATTTTATTAAAATAATTTGAGTTAGTTCCGTTACATGTGATATAAGGTATCACTTAATTGTAACCAGAAGAAGATTATAACTAAGTAGTTAGTTTATCAAATCGAAAGTGGAATTGATAATTTATCTAATATTAGAGCATGTATAATGCTGTACATTTGACGTGGGATATTTGTAACAGGTTTGATCTTTTATCTATTTTCTGAATATTTTAAAGCTAGTCACATGGTAGCGCGTGTATCACAAATTGGTTTAGGTTCAATTGATTGTATTACACGCACCACACTTTCACACAACTTATTTTATAATTATATGGTGTTATGGTCTTTGCACAGATATTTTCTGTCATCATTTTTTCACTTTTCTCTATCCTAGTGTACTTCCAACTCATCAATACACAAAGTAAAAGTCTCCCATTAGTGCATGCAGGTATTTTTAGTTGGGATTTTTGGTATAAAAATAATATTTTATTTGGTATATTTGTGAAGAGATGGCACAATAGGGTGGGATTTTTGTAAAATATTTAATATTATTTATATATATTTTTTATTCTTTTATTTAACTTTTAAAATTTTTAATATATTTATTATTATTAAAATAATAATTTTTACATTATCTCTCACCTAACTCTCTTTTTTCTACTTACACCTCATCAAATATCCGCTTAAAATAAGGGATGAAGGTCTTGATCCTTCCCTCCTCTCTTTCCAAATTTATTTGTCTTCTCTTTCATCCAACCAAGCAAAAATTCCAACAAATACCCCATTGTACATGCTCTTATACATGTTCAACACAGATTGAAATGGGACCAAGACCTTAACACCGAACATTTATAGAATTTTTATACTAAAAACGCACAACAACCAAACAAATTCTACCCGTATAACGTTTATAAATGAGTGAGATTTACCCTCAATTTATATTAACTAGGTAAATGATCTGTGTTACGCGGTGTTTATTATTTTATAAATAAATTATGGATATTTCCTATTGCATAATTGTGTTTATGTTAAGTAATACGGATTTCATAGTAAATTTTTTAAAAATGAAGTTAGAAAACTATGTTGTTGTTTTTTTTAATAATTTAAATTTGATTATTTCATATTTATCTAACTTATTAGTATTAGATAATTTTACTATAGAATTATATAAGAGCATGTGCATTGTACAGAGATATTTGATGACATGGCACTGAAAAATAATAAAATAACTGCATTAAATGAAGCGAGGTAATAAAATGGATCAAGGTCTTGATCCGTGTATTTGTAAAATATTTACCGTTGGTACAACGTGCGGTGTGCAGTACTCTCTCATTTTCTATCGGTGCCAGCGTGATTATATCATCACGCGCCTAGAAATGACTTGAGATTTAACTGTTTTTAGAATTTTACACATTATTTTATGGAATTTAACTTTTTATTAATATTTTATTAATAATTTTAAAATATTTAAAATAAAAAATAATTCTTAGCTGGCGATCAATTATCCCATTCAATTGTCTCAGTATTGTATATGCCCTCAAAAACTAATACTCCACATCAGCAATTATACCATTCAATTACCCAGCACTAAATCGATACGTCGGTATTCAATGGAAGAGTCACCAGCTGTAAGTAGTATTGACACGTTGTGTTGTTAATTCCGTGATCGACCCGCCCATCCTTTGAGAGGCGCGTGTGCTTTGTGTTTTGTATTTTTTTTTTAATTAATAAATATTATTTTGACAAAACATGTAATGTACTAGTGTAATAATAATCTTGTCTAAAATGAATAATTTAATTAAGATTATTATAAATTATGTTATTTAAGTAAGATCTAATGGTCAACCCACCTAAATAAAGAGCACACTATAAAAAAACACAACTGAAAAAACTAAATAAATGAAACTCCGATGTTATAATCTCTCAATCTTATCTTTCCAATTCACACTCACATGTTATTATTTAGCCCCTTAATCATCTTACGATGAGAATGTTATTTTTCAACGACTTCAAACGATTCGTGAATGGTGGAGAAGACTCTGTTTTTAACTGAGTCAACTCGAGATTTTGTTGCTCTATTTCTTTTTATTATGTGGATTCATATCATTGTTTTCCAATCAGTCATGATTCTTCAACAAAGTTAATATCAAGATAGTGAATAAGTTAAATTTGGGATTCTTGCCTTCTACGTGTTCCTAACACTTGATCCTCAATAACATGTTGTAAATCCGTCCAAAAACCTTGGATGAGAGAATGTAAAATAAAAGATCTTGAACATCTGAATGGGTGTCCCCCTGTTTGGACTATGATGCACATAATTTTATGTGTAGAATAAAAAGGAGGCAAGCGGTTGGAATAACCTGAATCGAAAATGAGAAGAAGAAAAAGTCACTCCAAATTAGGAATGTTGATTTGACCCATAAATCCACAGACCCGTGAGTGCCCAATCCGCAAATCCGTCGGGTTCATTGATTCATGAGTCGGGTTTAGGAGAAAAATAACACCCGTCATTGATGTGGATTCGGGTGAAAAATATAACCTGTCTGAACCCGCACCCGATAAGTATTAAATATATTAAATAATTTTATTTTATAATTTATTTATTGTCTTTTTTAACCTAATTAGCCGCAAATTGGCTTCCTACTTCATCTAGCCTGCACAATCCTCTTATTGGCTACAAATCTTGTCATCTTCAAACTCTTTCTCACACTTCTCATGTATGAAGTTTGTTTGTTTCCATTTCATCCTCCAACACACATAATCCATTGGGGTTATATTATATTTTTTATTTTTGATTATTTCTCACACTTCTCATGTATGAAGTTTGTTTGTTTCCATTTCATCCTCCAACACACATAATCCATTGGGGTTATATTATATTTTTTATTTTTGATTATATGATTTATCTTTGTTCCCCAGAGAGTTAGAGTCAAAATATAGTCAAAACCCCTAAATCACTTAATGACTTGAAGAGCCGGAAAATACATGTTGAAGTAAAAATGTGAAGGATGAGTAATGATAATCATTTTAATTGATTTAGTTTTATTTCCATGTTTGCTTTGAATTTGAACTATAGATTAGATACTAAACTAGTACTATTTTTATTTCTTATTTTGAAAGTTTGGATTGTTTAAATTTCATAATTTAATTACTTTGATTTTTAATCTATGTTTGAGATTTTGTATTAAATTTTGTGGACTATGAATGAGATTTTTAGTCTATAATGATATATATATATATATATATTATTAGTATTTTAGATAGATGGGTGACCCATAGGTTCACCCAAATCTGTGGGTCAAAACCCACACCCGAACCCATCAAATTCATAATGGATTTAAATTGGATTTGGGTCCAACAAATTAGATGGGTTTGGATTTGGTTAAATCCGCTCAAACCCGACCCATGACTATCCCTACTCCCAATATTCCGCCTATTAACAGGAAGATGAACTCCAAAAGAATTAACAAAATGTTGCTATATAATTGGTTGAAGTAGCTCAAGGAACTATAACACGCTTTTAACTGTTAAAGTAGCCAATTTCCATTGGCTGCATCTCACATGTTTTGAATTGAAAAGATAGAATCGAGGTTGAGGTTAAAATTGTAAAGTAAAGAAATTTAAGGAGAAAATAGAGACAGTTGTCCTGGTTATTCTGTTTTATATATATATATAGTAAGATTAGATATGTGCCACATGGAAGGCAGGTGGCGATAATTTTGTATATTTTCTAATTTTTAAAATAAAATATAATAATAATTTTAAATTTAATTATGAATTATATATTAAAATTATTATATTTAATAAAATTTATAAATATTATTAAATTTTAAATAATTCAATGTGTTAATTTTATTTTAACTTATTTCGAATATAAATTTTATAATTTTAATAAATTTTTAAAATTTAAAATAATATAAATAAAAATTACAAAATTATTTAAAAATATTTATTTTATTAATTCAATATTTTTTATGTATTAAAGAAAAAATATAAAGTGAAAATAGTTATTTTTAATTTCCACTTAAATTCATTATTATTTTAAATTGATGTTGTATTTTTTTAAAACTTAATTCAAATTTTATATTTAAATCAATATATATATATACACACTATTACTATTTATGTTAATTATAATTTTTTTTAAGTTACTAAATATTTTTATCTTAAAAGTAAAATTAAATTCATTACTATTAATATTATTACTCTTATTTTTAATATTTATTTTTAAAAATATGTGACCGGTGTGATTTTATAATTTGGTCGTCTCAATCTTTGAGTCACATGAGTTTTTCTCTTTGATGGAGTAACTATATCTACGATTAACTTACCCTCACCTTTAAACTAAAGCTTCTAACCATAGTCAATACCCTCTTCTTCCTCTTTTCATTGTTTTTCTCTCAATTTATTGCACTTTCCCTTCATCTCATTCTCCACTCATTCATCGACCAGACCACCTCTTTCCACTTTTTCTCTACTAAATCAGTTCAACAAAAAATCACAACAATTCCCCTAAAATCTCGAAAACGACAAATAGTAAGCTAAAATCTAGTTAAAAATAAAAAGAATATAAAAAAAATTATGAAATCAGAAATAAACCAAAATAACCTTAATCATGCCAGCAAAAAATTAAACAAAGTAAAGACTTCTGATAGTAAGAGAGAAAGACTTCTATGATTTGTATGATCTAAAATAAGGGAGCGCTGAAAGTCTCAGACAATATGTCAGAAGATTCAAGGAAACCAAAATGGCTATTCCAGACTGCCGAGACAAGAGCGCCACCAAAGCTTTCATCAAGGGCTTGCTGAAAACTTCCAAGTTCTACGAAAGTCTAAAGCTAATCAAACCCCGCACTTTCGAAGACGTCCTAAAAAGAGCCGAATACGCAATGGAGTATGAGGAGGAGCTCCAGCCCAGAAATCATAAAAGCTCCCAGAATACACCAAGCTCCCGTGGCCGAAACAGTACTGGGAATTTCGGCAGAACTGAAAGGCCGAGGAGCAACTTGAAGGAGTCTGACCGCAACGACCCGCCTAGACCAGATTATACCGGCCGCAACTCTTCGAGACCGGATTACTTCGAACACGGCCGGAGGAGAAAAGAACTACTACCTTACCACTCACCATTCCCATAAGAGAAACCCTTGCAATTCTCAAAGGAATGGGAGACAGAGTCAGATGGCCCGACAAACCAATAAACCCCGCAGGAGCATGGAAGGACAAATCCCGATACTGTCAGTTCCATGGAGACCATGGCCACAACACCGACGACTGTTGGACTCTTAAGAGAGAAGACGCCGAACTAATAAAAGCGGGTCACTTGCGGGAATATTTATCTAAAAAGGGCAAGAAATCGCAACCGAGGCCGATAAAAATCGCCGGTCATCGAAAGCGGTCCCAGTCGCAAACGCGGAAGAAAAAAGGGTGATCAACATGATCGCAGGGGGATCCGAGATATGCGGATTAACCAGCTCGGCAGCAAAGAGAAAACTGAGAGACTCCCTCAGTATTTATAGCATCAGAGACGGACCCACAACCGATAATTACTCTATCATCTTCACAGAAAAAGAGGCCAAAGGGATCAATGTGCCACACCACGACGCATTAGTGATCAAAATTTCGATAGCAAATCTAACCGTGAAGAGAGTATTGGTGGATAACGGAAGCTCGACCATATACTATTCCTCGAAACATTCAAGAATATGCAACTGGACGAGAGAATGATGCGCAGAAAGGTCGTCTCCCTTATCGGCTTCGACGGTAAAACCACTTCAACCATCGGGGAGATTGAACTGCCAGTATTCACAGAAGGGATCAATCTAAACACAACCTTTCTCGTGATAAGCTCAAGGTCCGCATACAACGTGATACTCGGGAGACCCTGGATACACGATATGAAGGCAATCCCGTCCACGTATCACCAACTCATCAAGTTCCCAACCCCGCGAGGGATCAAACAAATAAAAGGAGAGCAAAGCTCGTCCAAGGAATGCTACACTAACTGCTTAAAGCAAAAGGGGGCCGAATAATAGCAATCACCATCTCGGCCGAAGACACCCCGGAGTCTGGCCGAAGACGAAGTAGATGAAGTCCCCCTAGATCGAGAAGGGGCGAAAACGGTGCAGATTGAAGCCGCGATAGAGGGCTTGGAATGAGAAAAACCGATAAGCTTCCTCAAAGCCAACCAGGACTGCTTTGCCTGGTCACACAAGGATATGACTGGAATCGAACCCACAATCATAACCCACAAGCTGAACATGAAAGAAGGCGCGAAACCAGTCAAACAGAAGCGCAGAAGGTTTGGCCCCGAAAGAAACAAAATCATCAACGAAGAGGTCGAAAAACTCCTCGCAAATGGGTTCATCAGAGAAGTCCAATGCCCGGACTGGCTTGCTAATGTAGTAGTCGTCAAGAAGAATAATGGAAAATGGAGGGTCTGCATCGACTTCACAGATCTGAACAAATCGTGCCCAAAAGATCCCTTCCCGCTGCCACATATCGACCTCACCATCGATGCAACTGCGGGCTACGAGATGTTGAGCTTCATGGATGCCTACTCAGGCTACAACTAGATCTTGATGCATCCCAGCGATCAAGAAAAGACTGCCTTCATCACGGAGAGGGGGATTTACTGCTACAAGGTGATGCCCTTCGGCCTAAAAAATGCAGGCTCCACATACCAAAGGCTCATGAACAAGATGTTTGCTGCCAAGTTGGGGAAAATCATGGAAGTCTATATTGACGACATGCTAGTTAAATCCGAGGATGCGAGTCACCATGTACATCATTTGAGCCAGACTTTCGAGACACTCCGAGAATACAACATGAAGCTCAACCCCACAAAATGTAAATTCAGAGTCAAAGCAGGGAAATTCTTGGGGTATCTAGTCACGAAGAGGGGAATCGAGGCCAACCCAGATCAGATAAGACTCATCCTGAATATAGTAGAACCTCGAAGCAAGAAGGACGTACCAAAGCTCACAGGAAGGCTAAACGCGCTAACCCGGTTCATTCCTAAGGCTTCAGAAAAATTTCAGTCTTTCTTCGAGGCTCTCAAAAAATCCAAAGAATTTGAATGGACCGAAAAATGCAGCAAGCCCCTGGCAGATATCAAGGATTTCTTGACCAGCCCTCCACTCTTGGCAAAACCAGAAGATGGCGAAAAACTCTACCTATACCTGGCACACTCAGAAATTGCAGTAAGCGCTGTTCTGGTCAAAGAAATCGGGGGAAAACAGCAACCAGTCTACTTTGCAAGCAAAACCCTGACATCGGCCGAAACCAGATATCCTACCCTTGAAAAAGCCATCTTGGGTCTTATATTTGCCGCAAGAAAACTTCGAGCATACTTTCAAAGGCACCCAATTGCGGTCATAACTGCGCTACCCCTTCAAAGCGCAATCCACTCCCCCGACAAATCCGGGAGATTAATGAAATGGGCCCTAGAACTCAGCGAGCACGATATATCCTTTGAGGGAAGGAAGACGATCAAATCTCAAGCTCTGGCAGATTTCATGGCCGACTTCGAAGAAGCTCCACCGGCCGAAACAGCCTCGGTCGACATCAACCAGTTGATAACACCCTTAACTGACGAATGGATACTAGAAGTAGATGGGGCCAGCAGGCAAAGCGGCAGCGGCCTAGGCGTATACCTCAGGCCTCCAAACTTACCTCCAATTCTTCAGGCCATCCGATGCGAATTCCCAGCACCAATAATGAAGCCGAATACGAAGTCCTAATCGCGGGACTAAGGGTAGCAAAAGAAAGTGGAGCGCACAACATCACTATCAAGTGCGACTCCCAACTGGTGGTCAACCAAATCAATGGCACAAACCAAGCCAGAAACGAAAAAATAGCTAAGTACCTCAAGATAGCCAAAGATCTCATGAAGCACTTCCAGAGGGCCGAAATAAAGCAGATCCCGAGGGAGGAGAACGAAAGAGCAGATGCAATGGCAAATCTCGCAGCCTCAATGCACAAAGACGAACTAACCGGGCTAATCGTATACGCTTTCCTCCCAAAAACGGCCATCGAATATGAAGAAAACATGGTCCTAGAGCAAAGCGACTAGGAACACCCATCCTAGCTTATATCAATCATGGACAGGTCCCTGAAGACAAAGCAGAAGCCAGAAAACTGCGAGCATAAGCTGCAAGATTCTGCATCATCGGAGGAATCCTCTTCAAAAGATCCATAGCCGGCCTTTTCCTAAATTGCATCTCCACCCTGGAAGCGAAGGCGGTACTAAAAGAACTCAATGAAGGACCGGTCTGAAATCACTCCGGAGGAAGAAGCCTGGCGTTCAGAACGTACAGGGCCGGATATTACTGGCCAACCATAAAAACGGACGCGGCGGAGCTAGTCAAAAAGTGCGACAAATGCCAAAGACACGCCAACTACTCCAACCTCTCAGTGGGAACCTTACACGACATAACTTCTCCATGGCCGTTTGACAAATAGGGGATGGACATCATAGGACCCTTCCCAATGTCTACCCATGGCAGAAAAAGATACATCCTGATGGTAACCGATTATTTCACGAAGTGGGTCGAAGCCGAAGCACTAGAAAGAGTCAATGAACAATAAGTGCAGAAATTTATCTGGAAACATATCATCTGCAGGTTCGGCATACCAAGAGAAATAATCACGGACAACGGGCCTCAATTTATAGCACAAACGCTGAAATATTTCTGCCGCCAAATGAACATCAAACTCACATATTCAGCCCCAAGGTACTCTCAGGCCAACGGACAAGCAGAAGCATCCAACAAAGCGGTGGTCGACTCACTCAAGAAAAAGCTAGAGGGAGCCAAGGGGCTATGGCCCAAAGCCTTACCTGAAGTCCTCTGGGCGTTCCGAACAACCTCTATAACAGTAACATTACAAACCCCATTTCCGATGGTCTACGGGACAGAAGCAGTACTCCAACCGAGGTCCAATCACCACAAGAAAGGCTGATAGACCAAGGCAACCAACAAGTACTAGCCTTCGAAAGGGATACTTCAGACAAAAAGAGGGAAAGTGCGCGATAAAGAATCGCGGAATATCAAATGGGGATAGCACGGCGATACAACAAAAAGGTCAAAGCCCGAGCCTTCCAACCCGGAGACTGGGTACTCAGAAAAGTCTTCCAGAACACAAGGAATCAGAGCCATGGCAAACTGGCCGAGAGCTGGGAAGGGCCATACCAGATAGAGCGCGCATCTGGAAAAAGGATCCTACAAATTACTCACAAAGGAGAGGAAAGAGGTGGAACACAGTTGGAACATCCACCACCTAAAGAGGTATCAATTCTAATGTAACATACTCTGTAATAACGGACGCTCTTTTCCCCAAGCAGGGTTTTTTGACACGGCCCCATCTTAAAGCAATAAAATAGCCCATTTTCCTCAAACGCTCGCAACTGAAGCACCAATGCAAAAACTGCCCAAAGGGCAACCCGAAAATTGCCAAAGGCAAACCTCTAGTAAATCCAGAAGGTCTCGGGCGAAGACCAACTGCTCAATGAGCAACGCAAAAAGTGCCCAAAGGGCAACCCGAAAATTGCCAAAGGCAAGCCTCTGGTAAATCTAGAAGGTCTCGGGCAAAGACCAACTGCTCAATGAGCAAAGCAAAAAACTGCCCAAAGGGCAACCCGAAAATTGCCAAAGGCAAGCCTCTGGTAAATCCAGAAGGTCTCGGGCGAAGACCAACTGCTCAATGAGCAACGCAAAAACTTCCCAAAGGGCAACCTAAAAATTGCCAAAGGCAAGCCTCTGGTAAATCCAGAAGGTCTCGGGCGAAGACCAACTGCTCAACGAGCAATGCAAAAATTGCCCAAAGGGCAACCTGAAAATCGCCAAAGGCAGACCTTAGCAGAACATCGGTCGAAAAGACCTTCATGAACAAATATCAAATAAAACACATCTCGGCCAAAATCAGCCAAACTACAGCCTCAAAACTCTAGAGAATCAAATACGGCACATGCAGAAATAGTATGCTCGATCGTAAATAAAAACTAGGGATTACACCCCTCTCAAATAAATCCAAAACACAAGTACAACGAAAAGTAAAAACTTCATTAATTGAAAAGGGGGATTACAATGAGTACGCAAAAGATCGAAAGCAAAAAGAATACACAGTACTCGCTCAACTCTCATCGCGGAGAGCAACCAACGCGTCCAGCTCCTTCTGAGCAGATTCTGGAGTCAAAGACCCCTTGATAACCTGCTCCAGGGAAAATGACCTGATCACAACCTCAGTTTGGGCCGCCTCGACGGTGAGACTCTCAACACGACCCTCGAGCTCTTCTATTCGGGCGAGTGAGGCTTGTTTCGCCGCCTTCAGCTCTTCAAGCTCCGCGTCCTTCGAAGCGATCGAGGCCTCAAGCCTAGCGTTATGAGCCTCCACCCTCTCAACTTGACTGACAGCCTTAGCACATTTGGCCACAGTTCTGCCCAAGTCTTCCTTAGCCGCCTTCAACTCGGTCGAGGCAGACTGATACTTAGCCTCAAGGGCCCGCCTATCCCGCAAAACAGGACCGAAATGCTTGCGCATGCCAACCGCCCCCTGGAGCCCCTAAAAACCAAAAAAGGTAATCATAGAAACCACCTGAGAGAACAAAACAAGCGACGAACTTACCTTGTAAAGACTCGAGATAGTCATCTCGTAGAACTTTGTAAAAGACAGGGACTCCAGTCACTCCTCGTCCTGAGGAAAGAAGAAGCCCTCCGCAGCCGCAATCATCTCGGCCGATACCTCCATGGTGGAAGAATTCCTAGGGAAATCAATCACATGACGACCATCGCCACGAGGCTTTTGACCAACATGTTTGGTACGCTTCTTGGCCAGAGCCACGCCACCCGCCATCAGCCGCTTCTCCTTCGCGACCGAGGAACGAGAAGGCTTTCGGGAAGCCTCAGGAACCGCCGGGCGAGTATCCTTAGCAGCCTCCGAATGAGCAGGACTTGGAGGACGAACAGGCTCAAGGACAGCCTCGGTCCGCACTTCGGCCGGCCTCCCATCCCCAGCAGGACCAGATGCATGTGCCTTTTCCTGCTCAGCCTGGATCTGGCGTATGATGGCCCGCATGGCCAACGCTCTTTGACCCTCGGGCTTAGACATCACGTAGTCAGATAATTCTAAAAAAAGACAAACATTAGCGGAATTCGACCGAAAACACTCGAAAGACAAAACAATCGCAACTCACTCGTTCTAGTGAAGGCCTAAAGACGGCTGATAGGCAATTCACCTAGGAGTGTCTTGTAATCGCGGGACTCGGCCGGCAGAGCAAAAATAGTCTCGCTTCTAGCGCGCGCCCGAGGAGAGGACTTGCAATTCTTCGTCCCGTAATTCACTGAAAAAAGAAAACAAGCAAGTCAGAACAAAATCAAACTCGATCGAAATCAAGAACAAGGTAAAAAGAGGCCTACATGAGTCTCACTAGTATGGAGGGTAACTCAACCCCTTCGACAAGCGGGTCGTCCCCTTGACAAAAAAATACTTGTCCTTCCACTTAGACTCGTTAGAAGAGAAGCCCAATACTAAGAGCTGGGCGTTCGACCGAGCATTCAGCACATACCGCCCAAACTCGGGATTCTCGCATTTCACAAAGTACGAATGGAAAAAATCTTCGACCGAAAACTCTAAGTTATACTTCTCCTTCAAACGGTCGACGCACAGGAGAAGTCTGATAGTCATGGGAGTCAGCTGACTTGGATGAATCTGACACCAAGTACACAACTCTTCGACCAACCCCATGATCGGAAATCTAAGTACTATCTTGAAATGACGGAGGTAGAAAGGCTCCCAATCGTCGGCCAACATATCGTCAACCTTTTCTTCAGGCTCGGGCAATCTGGCCCTAACCCAACTGGGGAACTTGTAAGCAAAGAATGCCGATTCCAGCTCGTCCATAGTCATGGTACTCCTAGTGTTAAAGAAAGGAGGCAGAATGCCCTGAGGACTAGACTCGACCGGCTAATTACGAGCCGACGAACATTCCTCACCCGCGTCTTCCACGGTCGAGAACTCTGAAGTTAGACCATCGAAAGAGGATGTGCCTATAGAATCAGTAGACATCTACAATCGACCGAGAACAAAATAGAAGGTTAGTAGACTTCGACCGAGGTTAGCACAAACAAAAAAGAACAATACTAAGACAAGCAAAGAAGATCAAAAAAAAAAAGAGAAAAAGAAAAAGCCTAACAAGTCAGATGAACAGCCCCACGACGAACACAAAAGCAAAATCAAAATCCCAGACAACAGCAAAACAGACCAGGAACAAACTAACCAAAAGAAGCAAACCAACCTTAAAGCAGCCGGAGAATGCAGCCTCAGAGCGTCACCGGAGAAAGAAAACGACGGCGAGACCAGGGAATGAAAGACGAACAGTCTTCGAAAGTGAGGAGAGAGGGATCTGGAAAGTTTGAAGAGAAAGAGACCACCAACCTATATATAGGCCAGTCGCAATGATGGCAAATTTAGGGCACAACAGTCGAGGAGTCGCCAAATCTACCTAAGACAAGACAGTCAGGGCTGACGTGGCCCACCAAGGAAACTAAAGAAACCTCGGCCGAAAACAGAAACCATGGAAGCCCGAACTCGACCGAAATAACGCCAAATATTGCCATGCTCGAAAGATTCAAGCCATGGCAATGAGGGATTACTGTGGTGAGAAAGTAACCACAAGGCATCATAGGCGAAGGTCAAAACTAGTAAAGGGAGACGAAGTCCACAACCATGATCGACCGAAGCATAGAAGGAGTACACGAAGGCCACTCTCGGCCGAAAGGGTCAGAGGCCCAGAGTCAAGCTCGGCGAAATGGCCAAAGGCCCAGGCCAATTCGGTCGAGCCCAGGAGAGTCTAAACCGAAGCACACCAGCCAACTGAATGATTGCCTAACTAAACAAGGATTCCCAAAGCCCAATCGGAAAAGGAAGACTTATCATACCAGGCCAAGGATTCTTAAAGCCCAGTTGATAAAGGAATACCAATCTTATTGAATCAAGGACTTCCAAAGCCCAATAAGTAAAAGGAGACCGAATTCAAGGAAAACAAGGAGTCCTAATCCAAATAGAAATAGGACCCCGGATACCTTCTATAAATAGGGGGTAGAGATGATTGTAAAAGGATCCGAAATTTTATTCATTAGAGCTAAACTCTATGAAATCATTTTTGTAAGCTTTTAGCTATTTACTCAAGCAATCTTAACCTGATATTTGGTTGTGGTTTATTTGGCACCACAGTAATTTTACTGACTTAGTGCTTTGCTCAAAAGATGCCTATGAGAAGTGGTGAAATTAGTAAATAATAATGAAATATAAAAATCATTTTACCAAGCAGTTTGAAAGACAGCTGCATATATATATAATTTTTTTAAATATGGAAAAAAATATAAAAAAATATTTTAAAAATATTCTTTCTTTTATTTTGAGAAAATAGAATTAAAATGTATTTTAATATTTTTTTAATATTCTATATTTTTATTTTTATATACAAATTAATTTTTATGCAAAAACTTAAATGTTACAGTGAAAGGACCTTATTCAATTAGATGATATCTTTTATATTTATACACGATAGATTATATATATATATTAAAACTAAATGTAAATTTGAGATTTACAAATTAAATAATTATATTTTTGTAATTATATAATTCTAAACTTTTGTTTTGGACATCGGTAAATAACGCATCATACCACACCCTATCACTTCATAACTTACAATATCATATTTAATAAGTTTTGGGTTATTTTCATTTTTGTTATTTTATAATTTTTATTTACATCATATAGTTAAATTTTAAAAATTCTACAAAAATAATCTTTCAAACTTTCACTTTTCAAAAATGAACCAAATTGATCATTTTAAACTTTTGTAAAGACCTTTTACACTGATCTGTGAAGGTAGTATGTGAAGAGGATTTGTGAATGTGTGAATGTTTATTTCTGAAAATGAAAGTTTGAATAGCTCAAAAATATAACTAAAGTTTTGTTGGTTTATTTTTGAATTTTTAAACTTTATCTGGTCCAATTTATGTAATTTTTCCATAAGTTTTAATTTAAAATAAAAATATTGAATCAAAATATAATAATATAAAAAGTTATTATTATATTAAAAATTTTGAAAAATAAGAGAATAAAAATCCTAAAGAAGTTGTACTATAGTGTCCTAACCAACTAAATACATCTTTATATATAAATAACTTAAAAACTTTATTTCAAACCAAGCTTTCTTATTAAACTACTGCAATAATATAACAAATATGATTTAATAGTTACTCAAACCGCAGCTCCAATTGGAACTCCAAAATAAGTCCTCAGAATCCATATAAAATATCTTCAAATCAAATAACTCCTTAATTTATATACTAATCAAACTCATATATAATATATCAAATAACTTTTTAGGGAAAATTACATAAAATGAACCAAATAAAGTTTAAACTTTCAAAACTAAACCAACAAAACTTTTTTTTTTCTATTTTTGAGCCATCCAAACTTTGATTTGAAAGTCATTCACACCTTCACAAATCATCTTCACAAACCACGTTCATACATTCACAGATCAGTGTAAAGATCTTCACGGAAGCGTAAAATGGTCAATTTGGTTGATTTTTTTAAAGTGAAAGTTTGAAAGATTATTTTTGCATAATTTTTAAAGTTTGACTATATAATGTAAATAAAAGTTATAAAATAACAAAACTGAAAATAACCCATTTGTTTATATATCAATGAAACTCATATATAATATATTGAATAACTTATTATATAAAATTTAAATATAAATTAAATTAAGATACTTATAAATTAAAATATTAATTAATTAAAATAAAAGATAAATATAAATTGAATTAAAACATCCTAAATTAATTTATTAATCAAAAATATATTAATTAACTAAAAATAAGAATAAATTTGAAAAAAAATGGTATTAATAAAAAAAATATGGTATTAATTACTGTATAATCGTTTATTATCCGTTATTATTATAATTTTGTTTATTTTATTTTATTTTAAAATAAATAAATATATATATATGTATATATATATATAATATCAAGTATAATCGGTTTTGAATTGATTTTGTTTTTTTAATTTAAAATTTATTGTGGAAAGAATATCAATTCCAAAATCAAATCCACCTGTCAAAACAAACATATAGAAGACACATCAGCAAATGAAAACAAAAACCATGTAACGAATCAAGTAAACCAAAGCCATCTGATTAATCAAATTCATTCATAAAATATTGTAGATAACTGTGGGATATAAAACGTACATCACGGTAACATTTCCTTTCTATTATATATGAAAATAAGCAAATAAATGAATGTTAAAATTGGAAAATTGAAAAAAAGTTGGGGGAGGAAACAAGCAAGTGTAAGCTAGCTGGTTGAGAAAATGGGAGCAGAGGAGGCACCTGCTTCTTCTCCTTTCTTATATATGTATAGGAAAAGAAGAAGGTTGGGGTGATCAAATTTCAAGAATAACAGGTATTAATATTTCAATTTTATATTTTCAATCTATTTTATATTATTCTTCTCTTCCACCTAGGATGGGAAAAAAAAAAAAAACCGAAACCAGATGAAATCGAACCGAACAGGCTTGTTCGGTTCAATTCGGTTCGGTTTCTTTAGTGATTTCGATTTGGTTCAGTTTCGGTTTTTTTAGTGATTTCGATTTGGTTCAGTTTGTTTATGATTGTTATTTCGGTTCGGTTCGATTTTGATCCGAAAAAAAAAAACAGTTAAATTAATTCGATTTTTTCGGTTTTGGATCAAACCGAACTGAACCAAACTGATTTTTTTTAATTCGATTCGATTTTGAACCTTGGTTCGGTTCGGTTTTCCTAATCCAAAACCAAAATTTTTTTCAGTTCGGCCGAAAACCGAACCGAACCGTGCCCACCCCTACTTCCACCCTTCTTCAATTGTTTTATAACATGTTATTAATACGAGCATGCTCTTTGGTTGCAGCTCAATCAGATCTTCCAAATCAGAAAGTGTTTAGTAATTGTGGTTCTGGTTACGAGACAATAGTAAATCTGAAAATTGGAAAATTACAACTCACGTGAAGTTGAATTCATGAAATTTGAAAATCTAGAAATACGGAAATCTAAAGAAAGTGTTCTTATTTTGCAGAAAATGAATCGCTTCAAATTTGCGCCATTGTTGGTTTCTGGAGTAAACTATATGAGATGGTTAAGTAATTATGGAACAAGATTGAAATCCAAAAGTCTATATGAAACTCTGGATAAATGAAACAATTGAGCAGCAGAAGAATCAAGCTTCGATTATAATCCAAACTCATCTGAGTGATGATTTTCAGAATTGGTATACGATTGTCACGGATCCTATAGATCTATGGCAAGCTCTAAATTTCAGATATAATCACCAAATTGAAATCATCCTACTTGAAGCATGAGATGGATTGAATAAGTTGAGGTTTCAGGATTTTAAAAGCGTAAGTAAGTATAACTCTGTCATGTATCTAATTGTGAACAAGTTAAAAATGTGTGGAGTAACAAAAAATGATCATGAAATGTTAGAGAAAATATTTACCACTTTCCATCATTCCTAAATGGTTTTACAACAGCAGTGTCGAGAAAGAAAAATTCAGAAATATGATGATTTGATTACCATTTTAGATATTGCTGAAAAACAAAACCAGTTGTTGTTAAAAAATAGTAAAAGACGCCCTATTGGTACCCAAGCATTCCCAAAAGTAAATACACATTATAATGAAAATCCAGACTGTGGACGTAGTCTGGTTACCGTGGTCATGGTCGTGATTCTAGGCGTAAAAATGATTACGGAAATGGACGTGGGAATGGTTGTGGAACTGGCTGAGGATCTGGAAATGAACGAGGATTTGAAAATGGTCAGAGATGAGGTTATAATTTTAGTAGAAATTATGGACATCAATATAATAATCCGAATACTCCTCGGAAGTGAAATGTTTACAATGTCAGTTCCAACAAAGGGAAAGAAATTCAAAAACCACCGAAGTTCAATCATGGTCCCTGATATAGATATGGTTCCCCTACTTGCTATTCAAGGACTTATCGCGCTCCCAAACATGTAGTTGAAACTTATCAGAAGGTAAGACGTGAACAAGAAAAAGAAAAGAATAATAAAGCTTATCATTTGCACTTTTGAGCTTTTTTATTAAAAAAATATATTTTTAGATCCATATTGAAATTTTTTTACAAAACTAAAATTTTGAATTATTTTATTTTGTTATTATTATTATTTTGCAAAAATAGACCAAAATGACCATTTTACCAGTCGATATTAAAAAAAAGGGAAAATTTTGTTTTTAGGGCATAGAAAATTTAATATATAATTATAAGTTTGTTTGGAAAAGTTTGCAAATCTAAACTTTAATTTTCATTCCATAGGTCATTCACAGACTATGACCGTA
Source organism: Cardiospermum halicacabum (assembly GCA_031304145.1). NCBI lineage: Eukaryota > Viridiplantae > Streptophyta > Magnoliopsida > Sapindales > Sapindaceae > Cardiospermum > Cardiospermum halicacabum. Next base: position 16,621,992 of record CM062389.1, read on the forward strand.
ATTTACAGAATTTGTGAATTGTAAAAAGTCTGGGGTATTTTGGAAAACTCGGCCTATTGAGTGAAAACCAAACTTTTAAAAGTTTGTTTTTGTATGGTTTTCAAAACAAAACTATAATTGTATTTTAAACTTTAAAAAGTCCATTTAAAAGAAATTTCAGTTTAAAAAAATACACAGCAGCTTTCCAGTTGTACATACCCAACAATAGGTAAAAATGAAGTTTAGTTTCCACCAGGAACCAAAAATCCACTTCTTGATACTACACACTAGAAAACAGACTTGATTTTTGCATGTTTCCTGGTGTGTAATACCTGAAAGTAAAAATTAGCTTACTGGTATTACACATCAGGAAACAGTCAAAAATCAAATCCGTTTCCTGGTGTATAATGTCAGAAAGTGAATTTTTGCTTTATTGTATTACACACCAGAAAGTTGTCAAAATTTTACCTGCTTCCCGATAGCACATACTGGGAAGCTCATTTTTTTGTATTTTTTTTTAAAATTTTTTTTAAAGTTTACTTTTACAATTTGTTTATAAAAAAGTTCAAAAGTGAAAATAATTTTGAGTTAGTCTAAACCTAAAATAAAAAAATTGATAAGATCTAATTTTACTAATTTTTATTTTTTTATTTATTTATTTTAACGGGTTTAGGTTTTAGAAAAGAAAAATAATCGTGAATTTTTAATTGTGTTGAAAATATATTATATATAAAATGAATTTTCTTCAAAAAGAAAAATAATTAAATTATTTTTAAAATGTATATAAATATATTTAGAAAATTGGTAAATATTGGATGGTGATCTATTTATTTACTGTGGATTGAAATCCGAATTTGAACTCGTGAATGATTCAGGTTCAAAATATATTAATGGATTTGGATTTGGATTCGGATTCGGATTCGGATTCGGATTCGGATTCGGGTTCGGGTTTAGTAAAATCTACCCAAACCCGACAATGATAATGTTTTTTTTTTTTTTAAAATTATTTGTTTCATTTGTTTTTTATTTGTTTATTTATTTTATTTTTAAATTTTAACTTTTGATAGTTTATAAATTTAAAATAAAATATGAGTGATTTATTAACTTAATTAAAAATTTTAAATTACCAAAATTTAAATAATTTTTTTTAAATTTTTATACTTATAAATATTTTGGATATAATTAATTAATTTATTTTTGTTAGTTTTTATTCTTTTAAAGGATATAAATTAAGTTTTATTACTACTTTTTACTTTTAATGTGTTTCAATGAATATAAATGATTTTTTTTTATTTAAGTTATTATTATTATTTCCAATAAAATAGATGATATCAATTAAAATCAATATAATCCCACCTATTAATCATAGGTAATATACTTCTTTTATATAAAATAACAATATATTACTTAAATTTCACCATAATTTTAATATATATTTTTTGTAATATATTATTCTTATTAATTTTATTTATTTATTTAATAATTTGATAATGAAATTTTTACATAATATTTAATCAAGAAGAATGATAAAATTAAAATATTGATATGAATTTTTGGGGTGCCAAAATGTGCTCATACTTGCTGAAAGTGCACCTTATATTAAGTAATTTTCTCTTTTTAATTCAAAGGCATTGGAGAAATAAATAGTGCAGATAAGGATTTGCTAAAACTTTACAATTCTCCCGCCCATTCCAAAGCCATCTCCCGCCACTCTTACCAAACGACGTCGTCTGCCGTAACCCCATGCAGCCCATGCGGTGCCGTTTCGGTCCTTCCAAATTAAAGTAACTTGCCTACTTGACCTCAAATCACATTTACTCATATACCCTCTCCTTATTCCATAGATGAATCCCTCTAAACCTTAGAAAATAGTGCGACATGAAGATGGCAGTTCCTGTAATTAACAAAAACTTCCGGCCCTATAACAGACTCCATGATATTTCTTATGGGCTCTCTCCTCTTCATCTCGCCTATGGTGTAGTTATATTTTAGTCTTCCTCTCTAGTTTTTCCTCCAAGCCATTATCGACTCCAAAAACCAGACCATTGATTAAAGCAACCACTCTCACATGCACCCTTCTACTAGTCTCTCTATCTCTTCCCATTTTCTATCTCTTCAATTTGACCCTATTTTCGCCTCCTGATTCCTTTCCCTTCTTAAGCAAAACCCTAACCCTAATCCTATTTAGCCTCACCCAATTCCTAAGCCGCCAGAGGAAGAGCTGTTTCACTTTTACTTGAAGTTTACAATCCGGGTCTCTTGAATTTGCAACCCTCTCTATCGGAAGTGTCTAGTCTTAATACAGGTGAGTTAGTTGAAATTTATTTATTATTCAGAATTTCCGAAGTCGGCTATCGATATCATGTTTTGATGTTTGTTTGAAGTCTTCAGGAATTTTTATCAGACTGTGGTTTGATTTTTCTGATTAATGCCGAAATTCAGTGTTCTGGGGTGTGTTTTAGATGGAAATTTATTTAGTTGAAAACCCTAACCCTAGCTTGTGTTGCATTTGCAGGTGGAAATAAGACAGGCTGCTAATTTGGGGCTTTTATTATCTGACGATTGTAGAGCGATTTCGTGTTGAAAGTAAGCAATAGTAGTGTTTCTATTATTAAAATTTTCAACTTTTTTCATCTTAGAAGTAATTTGTTAAAGTATTTAAGCATTTTAAAGATGCTTTTGTACTTGTTCTAGATGCTGAATTTTCAGCTTCTCCTTTCTAGAGTTTTGAATCTAGGAATTTTTTAAATTTATTTATTTATTATAATATTGGTTTTTGTTTAGGTTGTGGTGATGTTTGTTTGTGTTTATATTGATTAGAGAAAAATCATTAATTCACATCAAACTTTAGTTTGATTATATCACTAAATATTGTGAAAGCTTGACATCATGAAATTGAAACGAAGCACCCTATTCTCAATAAGCATTTTAGTTCTATGTTGTTTTAAGGTCTACCAATAATGTAAAGCCGAACACACTATTTAACTTTGAATTTTGATTATATTGGATGAGAGGATTTGGGTGTCTATGAGCAGATTTATTGAGTTATTCTATTTTATACATAGATGAAAGATGTAATAGATATAATCTATTACTGTTAACTTGATATGACTTTCACTCTAGCAGTTTTTATATTAATATATATGATTTGATTGATGACTAATTGGGCTGGTAGGGTTTGCTATAATCTAAAAATAGTTTTTATTCAATTGTTATTCATTATGTTGAACCTTTTTATTTGGCCGCATGATTTCCCTTGTCTCTAGTTTTGTTTACAGACGGTTTATACCTTATCTTTTTGTGCAGACCAGCAGCTGATTCAACGAAGCTTTATGAAATGGCTGAAAACCGAAATGGAAATGCTCAACCTCCAAGCGGCAGTGGATCAGCAAATGCTTATTCTATCAATCTGGAGAGCTTTAGCGTGCGACTGAAGGCCCTTTATTCACATTGGAAAGAAAACAAATCTGATCTTTGGCGTGCAGCTGATGTCCTTACTATAGCAACACCTCCTGGTTCAGATGACCTACGGTATTTGAAATCATCAGCCTTGAACATATGGCTTCTTGGTTATGAGTTTCCGGAGACTATAATGGTTTTCATGAAGAAACAGATTCACTTCCTGTGTAGTCAAAAGAAGGCATCTCTGCTTGGAGTTGTGAAAAAATCTGCAAAGGACGCAGTTGGTGTGGATGTTGTGACCCATGTCAAGTTGAAGAATGATGATGGTACTGGGTTGATGGACAATATATTCAACGCAGTACGCACTCAATCAAGGGCAGAGGGTAATGATAACCCCATTGTTGGACACATATTAAGGGAGACTCCTGAAGGGAAGCTTTTGGAGACATGGGATGATCGACTAAAGAATTCAGGTCTTGAACTTACTGATATTACCAATGGGTTATCAGATTTGTTCGCAGTTAAGGATTCAAATGAGATTATGAATGTCAAGAAAGCTGGTTATCTAACTTACAGTGTGATGAATAATGTTGTGGTTCCAAAGCTTGAGAATGTTATTGATGAGGAAAAGGAAGTAAGTCACTCTTCCTTGATGGATGACGCAGAAAAGGCAATATTGGAGCCTACAAAAGCTAAGGTTAAGTTGAAGGCTGAGAATGTGGATATATGCTACCCTCCTATATTCCAGAGTGGTGGAGACTTTGATCTCAGACCCAGTGCTACTTGCAATGATGAGCTGTTGTATTATGATTCTGGAAGTGTTATCTTATGTTCTGTTGGTACGCGCTATAACAGTTACTGCTCAAACATTTCTAGATCTTTCTTGATTGATGCTACTCCCTTCCAGAGCAAGGCTTATGAGGTTCTCTTGAGAGCTCATGAAGCAGCTATCAGTGCACTGAAGCCGGGAAACAAGGTCTGTGCTGCTTACCAAGCAGCCCTCTCAGTAGTTGAAAAGGATGCACCAGAATTAGTCCCAAATTTGACGAAATCTGCTGGCACAGGCATTGGACTTGAGTTCCGCGAGTCCGGCTTCAATTTGAATGCAAAGAATGAACGAGTGGTGAAGCCAAAAATGATTTTTAATGTGTCTATTGGTTTTCAGAATTTGCAGAACCAGACTAAAAATCCAAAGAAGCAGAACTTCTCTCTACTCCTTGCTGACACAGTTATAGTAGGTGATACAAGTCCTGAAGTTGTGACTGCTAAGAGTTCTAAAGCTGTCAAAGATGTAGCATACTCCTTTAATGAAGATGAGGAAGAAGTAGAAGTGCAACCTAAGGCTAAAGCTGAGGCTAATGGTACAGAGGCCTTTCCATCAAAGACAACACTTAGATCTGATAATCATGAGATTTCAAAGGAAGAGCTCCGGAGGCAGCATCAAGCGGAACTTGCTCGTCAGAAGAATGAAGAAACTGCCAGAAGACTTGCTGGTGGTGGTAATGGGGCTGGAGAAAATCGTTCTTCTGCTAGGACGACTACTGATTTGGTTGCCTATAAGAACGTCAATGATCTTCCTCCTCCTAAAGACTTGATGATCCAGATCGATCAAAAGAATGAAGCAGTTCTCTTGCCTATTTATGGAAGTATGGTACCTTTCCATGTAGCGACTATAAGAACAGTTTCCAGCCAGCAAGATACGAACCGGAATTGTTATATTCGTATAATATTTAATGTTCCTGGAACACCTTTCAGTCCACATGATACAAACTCTATAAAAAACCAAGGGGCTATATTTTTGAAAGAGATGTCTTTCCGATCAAAGGATCCAAGGCACATAAGTGAAGTGGTGGGACTTATCAAGACACTTCGTCGTCATGTTATGGCAAGGGAGTCCGAGAGAGCTGAGAGGGCTACTTTGGTTACACAGGAGAAACTTCAACTTGCGGGTAACAGATTTAAGCCAATAAGACTGCATGACCTTTGGATCCGGCCTGTTTTTGGAGGCCGTGGAAGGAAGCTTCCTGGTTCACTTGAAGCTCATGTGAATGGGTTCCGATATTCTACTTCTAGACCAGATGAGAGGGTAGACATTATGTTTGGCAACATAAAACATGCTTTTTTCCAGCCTGCAGAAAAGGAGATGATCACTCTTCTCCACTTTCATCTGCACAATCACATTATGGTGGGGAACAAGAAAACCAAAGATGTCCAGTTTTATATGGAGGTGATGGACATGGTACAGACGTTAGGGGGTGGAAGAAGGTCTGCCTATGACCCTGATGAAATAGAAGAGGAACAGAGAGAGAGAGACAGGAAGAACAAGATCAACATGGATTTCCAGAGTTTTGTGAATCGGGTGAATGATCTATGGGGACAACCACAGTTCAGTGCAATGGACCTTGAATTTGATCAGCCTCTGAGAGATCTTGGTTTCCATGGAGTTCCTCACAAAGCTTCAGCTTTTATTGTCCCAACATCAAGCTGCCTGGTTGAGCTGATAGAGACTCCTTTCCTTGTTGTAACCCTGAGTGAGATTGAGATTGTGAACCTGGAAAGAGTTGGTCTTGGACAGAAAAACTTTGACATGACCATTGTTTTCAAGGATTTCAAGCGGGATGTTTTGAGAATTGATTCTATCCCTTCTACTTCGCTGGACAGTATCAAGGAGTGGCTTGACACCACTGACATCAAGTATTATGAGAGTAGGCTGAATCTCAACTGGCGGCAGATACTAAAGACAATAACTGATGATCCGCAGAGCTTTATTGATGATGGGGGTTGGGAATTTTTGAATCTGGAAGCCAGTGACTCAGAGTCCGATCACTCAGGAGAATCAGATCAGGGGTATGAGCCCTCAGACATGGAGGAGGAATCTGTTTCTGAAGAGGAAGATTCTGATAGTGAATCACTGGTTGAGTCAGAGGACGATGAAGAAGAAGATTCAGAGGCGGAGTCTGAGGAAGAAAAAGGTAAGACTTGGGAAGAGTTGGAGAGGGAAGCAAGCAATGCAGACAGGGAGAAGGGGAATGAGTCAGACAGCGAGGAGGAGAGGAAGAGAAGGAAGATGAAGGCCTTTGGAAAATCTAGAGCACCTCCTAGTAGCAGTTTCACAAAGCGCACCAAGCTGCGGTAGGTAGATAAGTTAAAGTAGTTGATAGTTTGAGAACAGTAGCCTGCTTCGCTAGAATTAGACTGTGGATTATTCTGAGTCTCCACTGATTTGGGATATTACATTGCTTAGTAGTAGTTGGGTTATAGTTATTAGCTTCTGGGAAGGTTTTATGTGACTGACCTTACTGTTTGTTATTATCCTGTGTTTTGGGCAACTCTACTTGTATTGTTGCCTGGAAGACAAGATTTTTGGGATGTAAAAAATGGTTGCAGGCTTTAGAACTTTAGTTTTTTTACTGCTGGTGTTTTGTTTTATCAGATTCAACTGCCTACCTTTGATCACAATTTGATTTGGTAAAGTAAGGTGGATGTTGAATTTTATATTTTTCTGTGTTGTGGCTGCTTCTTTATTGATTACCTTGTTTTCCATGTTTTGATTTACTAGATCGATAGTTGCATTTAGTTGTATTTGAATGCATTTTGGTTAAGATAGATAATGGTATTTGTAGGTTGTCTTACTATCAAGGTTAATTTCTGTTTAATGTTAGTGCAACATTTATCAGGGCACTTTAAGGTTTCTCAAAGCAGCTTTAACTTTTAGGTTATGGTTTTAGTGAAATACTTGTATGTATCATTTTAAGAGGTTATTCTTTGGGTCTTAATTTGTTTTCTTATTTGTTGGTAAGAAATAGGTTAGAAGTTTTTAATTAACCTTGAATTCTTCAGACAGAATTATGGATTTGGTTATGTCCCGTGCGTAAGTGTGCTTTACATTTCTACTAATAATAAAAAGGAGCACAACACAGGTGCTAGCTTTCTTTTTTACCACTTCACCTTTTATTTAATTATATTATTACATATTTTCATGCTTATTATGATTTCAAGTCAGAAGATTCTACTGATATGTTATTTACAAGTGTTTTGAAATAAAATTATATAAAAAATGGTGGACAAGTGTTTTGAAATAAAATTAAAAGGATAATAATTAAGTTATTTTTTATTTAATAAAATTAGATATAAATTTATTTTTAATTTTAAATATATCTTAAAAAAATAATTTTAAAATATACTTATCTTAATATATTAAATTTTAAAAATAAATGATAAAATTTAAAAGAGAAAAATAATATGTTTTATATTCAAATTTATTTGATAATATGATAGAGTTTGATTTAATACTTTTGTATATATTCATTTTTTTAATCGGTTAAATTTTATTCGGATGTGATTTTTATTTTTAGTTTTATATATATTCAAATTTATCTTTATAATGTGATAGAGTTTGATTTAATATCAAACTTCACCCCTCTATATATATCTCAGTTAAAATTTATTCTGATGTGATTTAATTAAATTTTATTCAGATGTGATTTTTATTTTTAGTTTTATCAATATTCAAATTTATCTTTTATATTGTGATAGAGTTTGATTTAATATCAAATTTCACACCTATATATGTATATTCATCGGATCAACCTATAAAAATAAATTTTATTCTAATATAGTTTTTCTAATATAGTTTTTGTTAGTTTTATAAATATTATTCACTGTTAATATGTTTTTCAATTTTGATAATTGCAAGTAAGCAGAACAATATTTGAAAAATAAGAATATATAGAAATAAGGATATGTATAAGGCGTGATTACCCAACTTATTTGGAAAAATTTGCAATTTTTGTTTTCATATTTGAAGGTGAGGTAGTGTAAATATTTTTTTTTTTCCTCTCGATTCCGATAGTTTTATTTCTTTTATTTTGATGTATTCTTTTTTTTTTTTTTTTTTTTAAATATGGATCATTGTTCATATTATTCATTATGAGCAAATTTGTTAATATTTATTTTCAATTTTGATAATCGCAGCTGTGCAGAAATAATATTTTAACATAATTGCCTCATAAACATGTAAAAAGGCGTGATTACCCAAGTAGCTTAGTTGGAAGAATTTGCAACTTTTTTTCATATTTGAAGATGAGATAGTGTAAATATATATATTTTTTCGATTCCGATACTTTTTTCTTTTATTCTAATGTGGATTTTTTATTTTTAAATATTGATCTTTGTTCATACTGTTCAAGTGAACATAACAATATTTGAAAAATAAGGAGATGTATAAAGCGTGATTACCTAACTTACGGAAAGAACTTACAATCTTTTTTCGTATTTGAAAATGAGATAGTGTAAAATATTTTTTTCCTATAATTTTTTCCCCTTTATTATGTTTAATTTAGTATAGATTTTTTTTAATAATTTTTTTTTAAAATTCCATTGTTAATATAAATATTTATATGTTTTAATAATGGTTAGAGTTGTAATCATAATAATTGATAGTATATTTTATATACCATTTTAATTTCATCATTTCTAATATTAACTTATACATGTTATAATTTAAAAATTATTCATTTATTTTAAAAGTATTTGATATCATCATGAATTTTTATTCTAATAATTTTAATTTGAATAAATATAATATATTTTATTTTAAAAGAAATTTATAATAAAAAATTAGCATAATTATTGTAAGATAAACTTTACTTCAATAATAATTAAATGAAGAATTAACTGTAAATTATAAATTAATTTGAAATATATCTACTCCTAAAATTAAAATTGAAAGATTAATAATTATATTATTTATTATTTTAAAATTGAAATTCTGATTTAAATAAATTTTAGCGAAAGATGATAAAATAATATTTAAAAAATAATTTTTAATGTATATATCCTCACCCATATCAATAAATATTCTAATAAATTCTCTTTTATTCATTTTATATTTTGTGATTCAAATTTTCATGTCTATTAATAAGTTATTGATTTTATTTTTTATGATTTTAGGTGAACGGAAATAAAAAAAAATAAATTTATTCATTAATGTATTATTTAATATGGATGGTTTATACTCCCCAAAGTATTATTTAATATTAGTGATTTTTCAATTGTAAGATTCGCGGATGAAGAATTGGCAAGTTCTGATGGCTAATAAACTAAAATATACATATGTATTTATTTTCTTCATTCATTTTTAACATTATATATATATATATATATTAGATTAATCTTGCAATAATCTTATTTATACTTGGTATTATATTTATTATTATATTATTTTATTTATAAAATTTGATATATATTTTAATAAAATTATATTATATTTTTAATAAAATGATCAAATGGATTAACGCGAATCGGATTAGTGTGGATTGAACTCAACACAATATGATGATACAATTTTGCCACTCTTAAGTTTAATAATATGTTATTCTATTTTTTATTAAAATAAATTTTCTTTACTATTATTTATTAATTTTTTTTTTATCTATTTTCTAATAATCATATATTTATATATTATTATTATATTTTATAATTATAATAATTTTTATATTTAAATATTTATTACTAAAATTTAAGATACATACTAGATACTCTAGTTAAATTTTATATTTTAAAAGTTTTTTTTAATTTTTATTTTATTTTTTTTATATAAGAGATTAGAAAGTACCCGCTGCTTAGGTTAATTTTCAAAGTTCCGGATGTACTTTGTACTTCTCTGGATATTTCGGGCGCACTATTCTCACTAGTAGGCTTTAATGACAGGGTCGAATCATGAGCCCTCTCATGCTAAATTATTTTATTTTATTTTTAAATATTAAAGTGATGGTTACATACATGTATGTTTGTATGTGTCAACTTAATTCATAAGCAACATGTGCGCTACTGCATGTGTTATACTTGTCCAATCTGCATGCGAATCTTTTGCCACATACTCTAACAGACCATTCACTCAATTGAAAATGGCTAGATTCTTCATTCTCGCATTCTTCACATTCCTCACCTATCAAACCCAATACCACATCGATAATATAAGAAAATAATACTTATATATAACGTATCTGAGAACTTAATATGAGATATTTGGAGCGGTGGTATTCAAAAATTGTTTTTGAATTTGAATCAGGTCTGTGTGACTACCAACCAGTTGCTCCAGTTCCAGTTTTACCAAAACCACCACATTCACCAATTGATCCACAGCCACCTCCTCCAAATTATTAATTTATGTGTAATCTGATGCTTTGGACTTGCATCATGTGTGAACTCAGATTTACTAAATAAAAGTCCATGTATTTGAATTAAATCATATGTGTATTATTAATATAATAGTCAATATTATAATTTGGATGGGAGGGATGAAAGAGATATTTGAATATAGTCTGTGAATTCAGATGTTAATAGATGTATACGTTTGTTTTTATTTTTAAATTTTTTTTAAGAAAATACGAGACCAAATTATTTAAGATGATTTTTTAAAAATACTCAATTTTCGAAATATTCTCCACCTTATGTATAATTAAAAATATTTTTAAAATTTTAAAAAAAATTTAATTATTTTGAAACGCTTTTCATTTTATTATAATAATAGTTTATAATTTGATTTTAAAATTTTTAGTGATAATATTCTTCCAAATTAAAATATATTCTCAGAATTTGGATAACTTAGTTCTATTATAAGTAACACTATCAAGTCATTTTAATTCGGTTTTTCATTTTGCCACATATAATTATTAGTTTTTAATTATTCAAAATTTACTTTAAAGTAAAAAAAAAAAATCTAAGCAATACAATTAATTAATATAAATAAAAAATTTATATATATATATATATATATATATATATATAAACTTACTCTTCAAATAAATGAATGTAACTTATTATATAACTGAATTTCACACTTCATATAAATTAATTTTAAATCTAAAATATTTTTAAAAAATAATTTTAATAATGAATGTTTTTAGTGAATAGTTGGGGTGTAAAAAAAAAATAATATTTTATTATCTAAGCATAAAAACACAGCCTGGATCCAACACTATACCCTGCAAATGAAAATGTTTAGCTGGTTGGTTGCATGTGTTATACTTGTCCATCTTCATATGACAATCCTAGGTGCATGAGCAACACTTGTCAATCTCCATCTTCTGCAACCACACCTCTTTAATTTCCAATTTCAACCTTTTCTGTTTGTGTATCACACCATTCAACATTCATTTATGATTTCTCTTCATCAATACAGTACATAGAATTGTGTATCATACACAACAGGGGACACAGATCTCTATTGCAATTGGCTAAACCACATCTATCTACTTGTATTATTATTATTATTTTTTTTAAACCAGAAATTTAACGTCTTCTTCATAGACTGCCAATGCACGTCTCAACACAGCTGGAAATTATTTTTTCATTCAAAATATACTTTATAATTTTCTCTTTAATTTAAAATATTAATAAATTAAAAAAAAAATAAAATAATAATGATAAATAAAGAGATGGTTGCATTGCATGGCTTATGTCTGTCAAACATGAACTCACAATTTATGTTGAATAATTGCATGAGCAACAAGTTTGTACCTTATTATTTTAATGAGTGTGCATGTCTTATATTTGTCTACAATTTTCTACTTTACATCCACGCATGTATCCTCTTTTAATTAGTCAATTATCTATTTAACAATCATGATTAATTAACTGAGACTGGGAGTTATCAATCAATTCAACTATTATATTGGATTTAACACAACTTAATCTAAGGTTAGAATTTTAATAAAAAATTAAATAAATTATTAGAAAAATCAACCAGACCTACATTCTTCAGTGAGATGTATTGAATTTTTTCCTATCTTATATTTTTTTAAAATTTTTAATTCACCACTAATTTTAAAATTTTTAATAAATTTTCCTCGAACAATTTCTAATAAGTTTTTATAAAATATTAATTAAATAAATTAATATTAATAAATAAAAATAATTTAGTCATTTCCATTACTTTTGTGCATCGCAATTATAAAAAGAAGGGAAAATTATATAAAATAAACCAAATAAAGTTTAATAATTCAAAACTAAACCAATAGAAGTTTATTTCTATTTTTGAGCCACTAAACTTTGATTTTCAAAAATAGACCATCAGTGAAGGTCCTCTTCACAAATCACCTTCACATATCAGTGTAAAAAATCTTCACAGAATGATAAAATGGTCAATTTGGTTCATTTTTGAAAAGTGAAAATTTGAAAGATTATTTTTGTAAAAATTTTTAAAGTTGGGCTATAATGTAAATAAAAGTTATAAAATAACAAAAATGAAAATAACCCTAAAAAGAATCAATAGATTTAACTTACATTTATTATTAAAAAACCACACAATTAATTTTAAATTAAAAATATCTAATAATTTTATATGAATTTTTGGATGATAAATTAAAAATTAGAGAAAACTAGAAAAATTCTAAAAAATTAGAACTTTTATGAGATTTTTCTTTTATAATGTTATAATATATTTTAATAAAATTTTTAGTATTATAAATCTATTTTTTAATTAAAATTCACATAAAAAACTATTAACTATAATTTATATTAGAAGAACATTTAAAAATTATTCGAAATTTTATATGTTGAAATTACCCCAATTTGTAATTAATACGAAATTTACATTCATCCCATCCCATAAGCAACTTTCAAATACTATATCATTCCTTAAAATCGAACTCAATTTCCTCTCCAACCCATGAAAACCATATAAATACTTGAGTTGTTTTTCTCTCTTTAAACTAACAATAATGATGATCCATGTGTGCGTAAAATATACTATCATTAAAATATAAATGAATTATAAATTTATTGACATTAAAATATATAATAGTTTGTAAATTTAAAAAATATGTATTTAGTTTTTAATTTAATTTTGTTACTTTTAAAAATTATTATTAAAAATGTGTTCAATTATAGTATAATAAAGTTACCACATGCCCGTCTCCTCATTATAGTGGTCACATGATGCGATCGGACCATTCCAATAAGTAAAGATATTAAACCCAAAACAGAAATGGGTAAGTCATACGACTCAATTAGGCCTTTAACTCAACAGACTCGTAAGCCCACTAAACTGATTCAACCATTAGACCTTTGATCTAATAGGTTCACCATCCCATAAAACTCTACAGCACAAAACCAATAAATAGGCCTAGACTTTATTGTTAGCATGAACACAACAAACTGGCATATGACCCAATCCTCATTGAATTCCGGATTCTATGGAGATTGGGCCATGAGAATTATGGGATCACACCTACTTTCGTAACAACAACATTAAATTACCTATAAAAACTCTTTTTAAACAAATTTAGACGATCAATTTCCCCACTTATAAAAGCAGTCATAAATTTAGGCTTGTCCAAATCTTCTCGCTAAGAATTAATTGGCCCGATTTTAAATTTAGGTGAGAAGACCTAGACAACGAGCTTGTTGCCAATTTTCAAACCTTATCATCTTAAGTGCAGTTCGAGTATGTTTGAGTTTGGTACCTTGTGTAATGATCATACTATCCTACCAACTGCTAAGGTGTTCTTAGCAAGTGTATTTCCAGTATTATTGATCGAGAAAAAATTGTTTACCTATTATTTGTGTTTCAAGTAATCTTTAATTGCATTAACATTCATGTAATGAAACTTAATAAATCAATAGACATAATTAATATAAAAGTGGTCTAATAAATTAAGTTAGGAGATGGTTTGTTTAACTATGTTTTGTTATTACAAAAGTATTGAATTGCATTAGTTGTGTAAATAGGATACATTGCGTGTCCATGATTATAAATAGAATAGAGCATATTGTATGTGACTATTTGGGATTTGGTTCACCGAGTGACCATATTTGTGTTTTTTTTTTTTTCATTTATTTATTTCTTTTTTTAAAAAGAATATGACATGCGACCAAGTAGGAGGTATTTTGGGTTTCTAAAAGTGAAATAAAACATAACATAAGGGTAATCAAATCACTTAGAGGCTCATGGTCATTTTTTAGTCGAGATATATAGTAGTTATAATAAATTTTGAAACATGTAAATATCAATAGTAATCGAACCCAAATGGTTTATGATTACCTTTTTGCATTAATTTAATATCATTCTCACTTGTGTAAATGAATTATAAGTTTGATGTGTATAACTAACGAAGAAACCTTTTTTACTATTATGTATGATGATTTAATCTTTGAAGTAATGTGTGTTGGAAGCTCCAGAGTCGCTCATCAATTCTCATAATAATATGATATTTTCTGCTTTGGGTTAGGGTCGAGCCCACGCAGATTTGTTCTTCGGTACCACAACCTAAAAGGCCTCATACTAATGGAGTTCTCTGGATTCTATATATACAAGCAGTATCCTCTTATATTACTAATGTGGTATTAGGTTTGACACCCCAACAATCCTCCCTTCAAACCAAGGGCCACATTGTCTCCATCGACTTAGTCCACCGACCCTTTAAAATAAGGACAACACATAATAGCCTCCATTTAAGATAATCCATCGGTCCATTGGTCACCTGCCTCCCCTTAAGATAATTTATTGATCTGTCAAAACCATCTTGTAACGCGATCACTGACCAACAGAACCCGACGCCTGACCACCATATTTTATTAGAAATACTTTCGACACATATACACGACGAATCTAATCACGGACTCTATCTCTGAATCAAACTCTGATACCACTTGTTGGACCCTCCGGAGTCTTTATCAACTCCCGCATTAATATGATATTGTCTGCTTTGGGTCAAGACCGAGCCCACATGGGGTTATTTTTGGGTGTCACTGCTTAAAAGGCATTATACTAATAGAATTCTCTCGATTTTATATGTACAAGTCACTACCATCTTGTATTACCGATATGGTATTGAGTTCGGCATTTTGTTAGAAGCGGCAATGTAATTATAATGGTCTAATGACTACCCACTAATAACTACAATTTCAATGTTCCCAAAATAAAGGAATAGTCAGTGACATATGTGGTATTCCTACCATGAATGTATACCATTAATATATTTAGTTATAGTTCATGTATTAATTAGTGAGAATGCAAATAGAAATGTAATCCCATCATTTTGTTACATATTTCTTTTGTATTTAATTTTTTCTGTCTTAAAATATAAAATTAGTGCAAGATAATTGGTTAGTGTTGAATTTCCTATTATCCGGTACCTATTAGAAGTCCAAATTTCCGTTGTTAACTCAAATATATATGAACTCAAATCTATCCAATAAAAGTCCATATATTTCAATTAGATCATATGGTTATTATATAATTCTTATTATTAGTATAAAAATATTAATATAATTATCAATATTATTATTTGGAGGGATGAAGGAGATATTTGGATATGATTTGTAAATTCCGATGTTTTATGCGAAATATCAAGAACGTTGAGGTTATTTTTTAAAGCATTTAATTTTGAAAATATTTTTGAAATTTTAAACAACTATTATTATAAAAATTTTAAAAATAATTTTTATTTTGAAAATATTTTTCAAACTACTTACTATTTTTAAAATATCTTTCAAATTATCTTCAATTTAAATTTTATATTTAGTTATAATGAAATACTAGTAATTTTTAATTGTTAATAAATAATATTTCTAAACTATATATTTTAATTCGGTAAAAAAATAATATTTTCTCCACTATTCTTAAAATTAGGTTCGAATATTTTTTAAACTATTCTCACATTTAAATTTGTTCGTTTATGATTAGTCAAATTTATTGATATTAAGTAAAATTATTAGGGTTATTTATCAGGTGAAACTATTTTGGATATAAGTGAAATTTAACCTAATTTGAAATTTGAAATATTTTTAAAAATAATAATATGTTTATAGAGAATAATTGATGTAAAAAAATAAAATAAAAATAAAATTTAATATTTCATTACCTAAACATGAAAACACAGCTGCAACCAAATGAAAATGAAAATGAAAATGTTTAATTGGGTGGTTCTTTGTGTTATACTTGTCCATCTTCATATGACAATCCTAGGTGCATGAACAACACTAGTATGGATATTTCTTTGTTTCTTTTAAAATTTAAAAATAAATAAATAAATAAATATGCATGCATGCATTACAATTGTCAATTTCTATATGACATGTCTGGCATGGTCAACTCTCTCTTCCCAACCCAAACCAAATCTACCACCTTTAATGTTTTTGCCTTCTTCTTTATGAATCACATCAGATTCAAATCAATTCTGAGTAGGTAGCATTGTCTTGTTCTGCTTGTATATCACACCATTCAAGATTCATTTATGGTTTCTCTTCATCAATACAGTACATAGAATTGTGTATCATACACAACAGGGGACACAGATCTCTACTGCAATTGGCTAAACCACATCTATCTACTCTTTTATTATTATTATTATTATTATTATTATTATTATTATTATTATTATTATTATTATTATTTATTTATTTTTTTTAACCAGAAATCTCATGTCTTGTTCATAGACTGCCAATGCACGTCTCAACACAGCTGGAAAAATAATTTTCTTATTCAAAATATAATTTATAAACAAAATAATTTAATTTTCTCTTTAATTTAAAATATTAATATATTTTTAAAAAATTAAAATAATAAGGATAAATAAAGAGATGGTTCCATTGCATGTCTTATATTTGTCAACCTTGAACTCACAATTTATGTAATGAGTATACATGTCTTATATTTATCTACAATTTTCTGCTACATATTAATAAGTATATATATTTCTATCAATCAACTCAACTATTATATTGGATTTAACACAATGGAAGTTTCGAATTTTGGATAAATTGGATTTAACACTATTATATCAATCAATAAATTGTTAGAAAAATCAACTAGATCCCTATTCTATCTTCACCTTAAATTTTCTTTTTTCACCACCAATTTTAAATTTTTTACCAAGTTTTTCTAATAGAGTTTCATATAGTATTAATTCAATAATAAAATAATTTAGTAGATCTCCTTATTTTTCATCACAAACTATAAAAGAAATAACAAAATTAATTCACATTTTAAAAAAATATTAAAATAATCATTATAGAGATTTTGAATTAAAAATTAAAGGCAATTAGAAAAATTTTAATTTTATATTTTCACTTTTAGATATTTAAAACTTTAAATTAAATTAATAGTTGATTCAAATTTTATTTTAAATTTCTAAATTTTAAAAGACAAATAATTAAAAAATGCAACCTCATCATCCGTGAATATATATATATATATTATTACTATCTGTCCATAGAAGTTCTATATATTTATATAACCAAGAACTCATCCAAACGTATCATTTTTCAAGTATCATTTTTCAATAAGTGAAACATTTTCAAACTCTGAGAGTATAATCTTCTCACAAATTTCACCTTATTTTCAACAATTGCTACTGTTGGAATTAATTTGAAATAGAATGAGTTAAATTGTTGTTCCTACAATAAAGGAGAGTAACGTTACAGCTTGTTGAAGCCTTCCTATAATTTAGGAACAGATTTTCTTCTGTTAAGATATATGTACTCTTGCCTATTTAAGTTTCCAGTAATCAATAAAATATCAGAGCATTACATTATTTTGTGTTCATTACTGTTTGTAACAACAGTGGTATCAGAGCCCTCACATAGCAGCAGACTTAGCAGAGAGTGAGCGCATAGTGAAAACACGATAGAGCAAACACACATAGTAGTGTGAGGATAAGAGTGCAAACACTATAGAGAGGACACACATAATAGTGTGAGGTTACGAGTGAAAACACAAGCTAGACCAGAAACTATGAACATAAATGCCAATGGTACTGCTAGTACTGCTCTGGGCATATCTCAACCTTTAATTCCCATTTTCAAAGGGGAAAACTACGAGTTTTGGTCAATTCGAATGAAGACAATTCTAAGATCTCAAGATTTATGGGATTTCGAGGACAAAGGATTTAAAGAGCCAAGCGAAGATGAGATTCTTAAACCAGAGGATGAGACAAAATTGAAAGAATCCAGGAAGAAAGATGCTAAAGCTTTAGCTATTATACAACAGGCTGTCCATGATAGTGTGTTTTCAAGGATTGCCACATTGGATACATCTAAGCAGGCCTGGACAGTTTTACAGAAGGAGTTCCGAGGAGACTCTAAAGTCATGGTGGTTCGACTTCAATCGTTGCGCAGAGAGTTTGAAATGTTGCAGATGAAAAATGATGAAGCTTTATCAGACTTTTTGAGTAAAGCCATAACTGTGGTCAGCCAAATGAGATCTTTTGGTGCCAAGATAGAAGATCAAACCATAGTTGAGAAGGTTCTACGCAGTCTGAACTCCAAATTTGATCATGTTGTGGCTGCTATCGAAGAGTCAAAAGATCTCTCTAAATTCTCCTTTGATGAGCTAATGGGCTCATTACAAGCTCATGGAGTCAGAATCAACAAAAAGATTGACAAGATTGACAAAGAATAAGAAGACAAAGCCTTACAAGTCCAGAATACTACCAACAGTAGACGGGGTCGTGGAAGAGGTAGCTATTGTGGCTCGTTTCGTGGAAGATTCCCAGGAAGAGGTAGAACACAAGGGCGTGGAAACGGAAGAAGTCGAGACGATGATCAGAAATATATGAATGCTGTCCAATGTTATAATTGAAGTAACTTTGGACACATGAAAGCTGCCTGTTGGTACAGAAAAGAGCAAACAAACTTTATCAAAGAGGAAGCGGAGGATGAAGAGTACAATGAATCAGAAGAGAAACTGTTTATGGCAGACCACACTGTAAAAGAAGAACAACACCAAAATTATATATGGTTCATCGACAGTGGATGCTCAAACCATATGACTGGGATGAAATCATTATTTACTCAGCTTGATGAAACAGACAAACAAACTGTTAGACTGCGTAATGGCAGCACTCTGTTCATTGAAGGTAAAGGCATAGTCAAGCTTGAGGTCAGTTCTGGGAAGTCTAAATATTTAAATGATGTGCAATATGTTCCAGCTCTTGGATTTAATCTCATTAGTGTGGGACAGTTGCTATCTAGTGGATACTTGGTAGTGTTTGATGATAAAAATTGCTGCATCACTGAAAAGAAAACAGGACGTCTGATGATCAATATTCCCATGACCAAGAATCAAATGTTTCCATTAGACATTTCAACTATAGGAAACTTTGTTCTTAAAGCCAATACAGAAGCTGATTCATCACTCTGGCATCTCAGATATGGACATTTACATGTCAAAGGACTGCAACTTCTCAAGAATAAAGGTATGGTTTCTGGACTACCTAATATCAGTCATATAAAATTATGTCAAGGGTGTAACTACGGTAAACAAACAAGAAGATCATTTCCAACCGGGCAGGCATGGCGTGGAAGTGAGTGTCTAAAATTAGTTAATGCTGATCTTTGCGGTCCGATGCAAATAACCTCTCTCGGTGGAAGTAAATATTTCTTTCTACTTACTGATGACTATTGTAGGATGTCTTGGGTTTATTTCCTTAACAGCAAAGATGAAGTATTTGAAAAATTCAAGCAATTCAAGACACGCGTAGAGAAAGAGAGTGAATTATGTATTAAGACCCTTCGGACGGACAGAGGAGGTGAGTTTATCTCAAATGAGTTCATCTCCTTTTGTTAGTACAATGGAATTCATAGGGAACTCACAACACCATATACTCCAGAACAGAATGGTGTTGCAGAACGCAAGAATCGAACTGTTGTTGAGATGGCCAGAAGCATGTTAAAAGAAAAAAATTTACCAAATACACTTTGGGCAGAAGTTGTTGCCATTGCGGTATACCTGCTTAACATTTCTCCTACACGAGCTGTAATGAATCAAACTCCTTTTGAGGTATGGAATAGCTTCAAACCAAATGTAAGTCATTTAAAAGTCTTTGGTTCATTATGTTATTTTTTGATTCATTCACAAGCCTGGAGTAAGTTAGATCAAAAGTCACATAAATGCATTTTTGTTGGTTATAGTTCTCAATCAAAAGCATATAGATTTTTTGATCCTAATAATCAGAAAATACTTACAAGACGAGATGTCATATTTGATGAAAATATGAGCTGGAATTGGCAGGAACAAAAAGGTCATGAATCAAAGCAGCAGGAGATGATTTCATTGCCAGATACATCAGTAGACGTGACAAAAATACCATCTCAGTCTCTCGTTTCATCCCCATTGACCACACCTCGGGCTAGTACTGAAGCTGGTTCACAAGAAACAACATCAGCTGACTTATATACTCCAGCTGCTCGACAAAGGTATCGATCCCTAGCAGATTTATATGAATCATGTGGATTTGCTTTGATGAGTACAGATCCCAGCAATTTTGAAGAAGCACAAGGAGAAACTAAGTGGGTACAAGCAATGGACGAGGAAATTTCTTCCATAAAAAAAAATAAAGCTTTGTTTCTGTGTGATTTACCTGCCGGGAAAATGGCAATTGGTCTTAAATGGGTTTTTAAGACAAAATATGGTCCCAATGGAGAGATCCAGCGACATAAAGCTCGGCTCGTTGTGAAAGGTTACTCTCAGCAAGCTGGCATAGATTTTGAAGAAACGTTCTCGCCTGTAGCACGATTCGAAACTGTTCGAATCTTTCTTGCTGTAGCTGCTCAACAACATTGGATGGTGTATCAGTTCGACGTTAAATCAACATTCCTTAATGGAGAACTTCATGAAGAGGTGTATGTCGAGTAACCGGATGGATTCAAAATTAAAGGCGAAGAAGCAAAAGTTTACAAACTGCGAAAAGCTCTTTACGGCCTTAAGCAAGCCCCTAGGGCTTGGTACAGTCGCATTGATAAATATTTTTTAGACATTGGCTTTCAGAGAAGTGAACGTGAACCTATTTTATATGTCAAGCAGAGTGGAAAAGAAGATTTTATGATGGTATGCCTTTACGTTGACGATATGATTTTTGCAGGCTCTTCACAAATTTTGATTGATGAATTTAAAAGGCATATGAAAAGGGAGTTTGATATGACTGATTTGGGATCATTAAGATACTTCTTGGGATTGGAAGTAATACAACAGGAAGATGGCATTTTTCTTAAGCAAGAGTTGTATGCGAATGAGTTGTTGAAGAAATTTGGCATGTTAAACTGCAACCCAACTGTGACTCCCATACATACCAATGAAAAACTGGTGAGCTTCGATGGAGTAGCTGCAGCAAATCCTAATTCGTATAGAAGTCTTGTAGGTGGACTCATCTATCTAACCCACACACGTCCAGACATTTCATTTGCTGTAAGTATGGTCTCCAGATTTATGGAAAAACCATCACAAATTCATTTTGGTGCAGCAAAGCGCATTCTGCGCTACATAACAGGTACAACAGGGTATGGATTGTGGTACTCAAGCAAAACTAACAATTCTTTTGAGTGTAAGCTATTTGGTTATTCAGACTCTGATTTTGGGAGCTGTCTTGATGATCGACGAAGTATCTCTGCACACGTATTCACTATCGGTTCTGGAGTAATAGCATGGAGTTCCAAGAAACAGCCAATAACTGCTTTGTCAAGCACATAAGCTGAATACGTTACCGTCACATTTGCAGCATGTCAAGCGGTGTGGATTAGAGGGATTCTTAATGAATTGCATCAGCATCAGGAGAAAGCAACAATCATATTCTGTGACAACAAATCTACTATCTTTATGACAAAGAATGTAGCTCTTCACAGCAGGACAAAACACATCGACACCAGGCTACATTTCATAAGAGATTTGGTTTCTGGAAAAATGGTGGATATACAATATTGCAGTACTCGTGATCAACTTGCGCTGCTTGAAGTTTGTGATTTCAAATCATGGGGAAGTGTTGGAATTAATTTGAAATAGAATGAGTAAAATTATTGTTCTTACAATAAAGGAGAGTAACGTTACAGCTTGTTGAAGCCTTCCTATAATTTAGGAACAGATTTTCTTCTGTTAAGATATATGTACTCTGCCTATTTAAGTTTTCCAGTAATCGATAAAATATCAGAGCATTACATTATTTTGTGTTCATTACTGTTTGTAACAACAACTACTGTCATCCATTCCCTTTTCTCTATTTTTATTTATTTTTTTTTAGATTTCAGCTGTAATTTTGGTTTATAATATTAGAAACAATAGAATCTTGTGGTATTTTTCATGAGATTTGAGTTAGCAGATAGGTTTAACTATTGATATTTAGATATATTTACAAAAATCAGTGATAGTAAAAGGAATAGAAGGTGCTGGAAAAAGAGGATGCAGGTGAACATTTTCAGCTGTTTTATTTATTTATTTTTAATTATATATTTGAATATGAATTAACTATGAATAACAAGTCCTTTTCTAACTTGTGTAGAAGTTCAAGATCAAGACACTCATGTTCTCAATTGCTGAACTCTCCACAGGTAAATTAAATACTTTTCATATTTTATTTTTAAACCGTGAAAATTCTATTACATATATATAAAATTACGTATATCAGGTACTTATGAAAACTCCGAATGGAGGATAGAGATAGTAAAGTAAAAGCTATAGGTTCGGGAGTTAGAAGGTTCTGAATAACAATATGTGTCTAATTTCATTTTAATTTTTTTTTATTCTACAAAATGGTTTCATTTTTCTCGGGTCACATTACTAATGTAATACCACACATTGATTCTTTGATTTGATTTTTTTTTTTTAAAATTGAATAAAATAAGTTTAAGTGTTTAACTTAGTTTTTTTCTTTTTCCTTTCCAGAAAATTTGGATGAGTTGGATGAGATGTCAAAGAAGAAATTATTCCGAAGAGAAATGGAAAAAAATTGGATGAAACATGAAACAAAAAACTTAGAATGGTGAGAAGTACAACTGAAGAAAACAAGATGGCAAATGGAAAAGAAACATCTTTCAACAATAATTTTTGTGGAATTTTGTTAAAAGAATATGGGAATGTGTAAGTATATGCAGTTATAAAATACAATTATATAATTGATATGTTAAAAGTTTATATTGCTTGCATTTTAAAGTTTATGCCCATTGCATTGTAAAACATATTAAACATAAGAACAAGTTGTGTAGTTGCAGTTTTAGTTCACCATGCTGCAAATGTTGTTAATATAATAATTATTATGAGCATCTAAAAAGGAGGGGTATACCTCATTGTTTTGCTGCAATAATATTCTATTAGGAGTAAGGATTTTCTATTCTATTTTAGCATTACATTAAAGAAAAAAAAAACAATAAAATCATTTAAAATTTAAAGTTAAAAGAAAAATTAGAATAAATAAGTAAAAAAAAAATAAAATCATTAATTAAAATACAAATTTTAAATTATATATATATATATATTTATTAAAAAAATATATATATATTGAAAAGTAAGAATCATAAATTGAAAATAATAATAATAATAATAATAATAATAATAATAATTGTTGTTATTATTATTGGTTGAATTATAAAAAATATATATATTAAATATATAATTGAAAATAAAATAATAGATTAGATGATATTGGTGTGGTTGATATACATTTTCAATTAATTAATCATTGGATTTTAAGCTCCCGAATAGAAATGGTTAATTAAAAAAATTAAATTTAAAATTTAGGAGGAAATTATTTTCCAATTAACTCTAACACATGAAACTTCATCAACAATACATTACAAACATTTTTTTATTTATTTATTTTTTTCTTCAATTCACCACTGTATACACTACAATAAAAATACACATAGAGCACACCAATACACCACCATATCAAGAGTAAAAACCGAATACACATGCCCAGAGCTTTTCTTCTCAGAACCTACAAAAACTAAAATACTAGTTAGTTCTCCATTTGAGCATAATCGGATGAAAGTAACATCAAGTCAACTCTGCTGAACCAAAATAAAAAAATAAAAAATCAGCCGAGTGATGAAGCCAAACCTACCCAAGAGATCAACGAGGAAGATATGAATGGAGATATGAGCTGGTGAGTAGAGATGTGGGGTGGAATAAAACGCTGATTTTACATTAGTGGTAATTATGGCTGGTGGAGATACATGTCAAAAGATGATTAGATACAAATTCAGCATTAAATTTTGTTGGACTTAGTCGGAATCACTCTTCCATTTCCAAATGATATTAAAAGATATACCTCGCGCAAGCGCGATATTTAAAAATTTTATTTTATTATTTTATATACAAATAATATTATAATATTAATTAAAAAATAATTTAATAAAAATAATAATAAATAATTTATGAAAAATGTAGAGATATTTATAATATAAATAGGAGTATGTTTCATAGTAATAACATATTTATTCACTTTTATTTGATTCAAATTTATAGATTGATAAATAAAAATAAAGTATTATAAAAAAAATTAATATCATTTATATTTTATTATATAATATTTCATATAAATAGGAGTATATGATATTTTACCTTTTCAATTTATTAAAATATTAAATTATGAGATAGTTGAAGAGATACATTAAAAACTATTATTAATTACCAATGACATATAAATAAATAATCTTTAAATTTAACCATTTATTAAAAGAGAATGTATATTAATAATTATTAATGGCATATAAGTAAATAATTCATAAATTGAACCTATTTTATAAGAGTGAATAGTGGAATTCTAGACATGCCACATCAGCCTGCTTTGTAATTCTTTTATATAAATATATAGATCGTCCGCTTTAAGTCAGGGTTGAGCCCGCACGAATTTGTTCTTGACTACCATTACCAAAAGGCCTCATACTAATGGAGTTCTCTGAATACTTTATATACAAGTTATTATCCTCTTGTATTACCGATGTAGTATTGGGTTTGACACCCCAACAATCCTCCCCTTCAAACTAAGGGCCACATCGCTTACCATTATGTTAGTCCACCGATCCTCTAAATCAAGGATCACACGTCAGCATTCCCTCGAGATAATTCACCGGCTCATCAACCACCGACCTCCCATTGAGATAATCTATCGATCCGTCAAATCATCTTGTACCGCCATTACTACCCAACAGGACCCGCTGCCTGATCACCATATTTTCAGAAAGAATTTCGACACAATGTATACCACGGATCTGATCACGAGCTCCATCTCTAAACCTGGCTCTAATACTAGGGGTGACAATACAGGTCGTGACACGACAGGTTGACACAAAATGAAACCGATTATTAAGGGTTAGGGTTAAGTATAATCATGTCGTGTCAGTAAACGTGTCGAATCGTTTAATCCATTTAATAATCGTGTCGTGTTCGTGTTGGCATAATCGTGGCACGGATTAACTCGTTTATTGAGGATATATATGTAATTTTAAATTTTGATATTTTATTTATGATTTTTTATTAAATAAAATTAATTTTTATTAAATAAATTCGTGTCAACCCCTTTAATAATTGAGTTAGCGTGTCAATTTCGTATTGACGTGCTGGATTGGATAATAATCCATTTATTAATCGTGTTATCGTGCCGTGTCCGTGGCAACTCATTCCTAATCGTGTCGTGTTCGTGTTGGAAGTTTACAACTCGTGTAATAATCGTATCTTGTTCGTATCGTGTCAAGTTAAACGAATTTGTGTTCGTGTCAGGGTCAACACGACCTGCGAACCCGTTTTGCCAGCTCTATCTGATACCACTTGTTGGACCCTCTCGGAGCCACTCCTCAACTCCCACATTAGTATGATATTAAATCCGCTTTGGGTCAGGGCCGAACTCGCACGAATTTGTTCTTAGATACCACCACCCAATAGACCTCATACTAATGGAGTTCTCTTGATACTTTATATGCGAGTCATTATCCTCTTATATTAGCGATGTGATATTGGGTTTGACACCCAAACAAATTTTTGAATTACTCTAGATTTTAGATTAAAAATTAAAAAATATATATTTTAAATTAATACTATCATTAATAACATGAAATAAATTATACATTAAATTAAAATAATATATTATCCTTTAACATTAGTTTATAGTATCTAACAACTATTATTAAAAAACACTCACCAACCACTTACTTAAACGGTTACTACACCATATAATCTCGCAACTATTAACTACTAAGGGTAATTGTCAAAATCCCCCAAATTTTGAAACGTTTGATTTTCCACCACCAGTTTTCAAACGTAATACTAAACCACCCCCATTTACAAAACTAAAGTTGTTTATTATTATTATTATTATTATTATTTTTATTTTTATGATTGGATGTTTTCTGTTAAGCGGGGCGGTTCGACACAACGTTTCGGAAAACGGTGGCAAAAAAATAAACGTTTCAAAACTTGGAGGATATTTGGTAATTACCATTTATTAATTCTCTAAATAGTATTGATTTGAGGACCTATTATGATTTACAAATACAAATATGGTATTGCTTAGGGTTTTTTCCGAATATAAAAATTTAAATTAATTTTTAGAAAAAATTATTTAATTAGTTTAAAGTTAAAATTGAGATCAAACGTTAGATTCATTAGCTAATTTATATTTAAATTTAAATGATGAATATGATGGTAAAGATTTATGGTTAAATAAAAAAATTAAAGTTAAAGTGAATTTAATAGGTAAATTTTTTTGTTAAATTTTATATTTTTGTGAAAATCCTCTTAATATTTTATAAAATATTAATATTAAATAAAATATTGATGAATTTTTTATAAGGTCTTATTAAAAAATTTTATTTAATGTTTGAGTATTATAAGTTATTTTATAAGAATTTTTTAATTTTATTTAGTTGTTACTTATAATATATATATATATATATTTATCATTTTCTAATTTTAAAATTCTAATTAAATTGAATTAATAAATAAATTATATTTAAAAATAGTATTCTAATATTATAATTTTATTTTAAATTGAATAATAGTTAATTGAAATTTAATAGATTAAAATTTTAAATATAAGTTTGATGAGAAAATTTTATTCAATTACAAACTTTTTTAATTTTAAATATAAAATTGTGTCCAAAATAATTTAGAATTAAAATAAATTTAATGAATTAAATTATTTAAATTTTAATTATATTTTTGTAAATATATGAAATTTATTTTTACATATTTTTAATATTTAATTTATTTATATTAATATATTTTATTAATTTCTTAAATAAAAAATAAAAACAAAAATGCATAGTAATCATAAAAGCAAGTGAATATTACTTGTTGGACCGACTACATTTGCTTGACTCTCACACCACTAGATTTGATCATTAACAATGGTGAGTTTCAGTTTGGTCCCTTTATTATTTTATTAATTTTAATTTTAAAAAGAAAAGTTTAATTATTTAATTATTATAATATTATATTTTAAATATTAAATAAATATTCAATAATATATAATAAAATTTTAATTAATAATATTATTAAATTAAAAATTTGTATTTATTGTAACGTCCTGAAAATGGGCTTAGAATTATTGAATGATTTTAAATAACTATGTGATTTCATAAAATGAGTTTAACTCGTTTTTAAATTAATTTTCAAATGATACAAATTTTATCTTGAATCTAATAAAAAAAACATTATTATCTGAATTTTTATTTAAAGGAATTCAAGAAATATTTATTTATTTCTTTATTTATTTTTTGGGCAAATCATTAAGAATAGACTAAAATTGAAGTAGTTCAAGTTTTAGAACCGTTAGAACAATATTCATCTTTTAATTTAATTATTTTTTTAAATTTTCTAATGAATTAGAAAAATTATATGTAGTGATTTAGATTAGTGAAGTTAGAATAATTTTGGGTTTAGTATAAATCAATTAAGTTCTAGAACCCTTTCCTTTAACTAGAGCCCAGCCCATCAGAAGAATCTCATATTCTCTTTCTCAAACTGACAGGTATTCCTTCGTTATTTTCTTTCAAACAACGAACAAACAGAAATCTATCTCTGTTTCTGCATGTCTTCCAAGCCAACACCACTTTGATTTGATACAAGGGTTTTAAATTCTGATCATCTACTGAGGGTCTCATTCGTTTGCAATTGGGAGTAAAGAACTATTAGAGGGTTCATTATGCGAATAGGGAGCTTCACCTCGCTAAAATTGTATTTTGTTCATCTCTGGAAGACTGTATTGTGGGGGGGGGTGTTAGGATTGTGACGAGAATTCAGGTATATTCCGGTATCCATAATTGGTTTGTAATTAGTAAAAGACTCGAAGACTATTTTGGAAGTATCATATTTGATTAGGAATGGTATTTCCTAGAGTGGATTCTAATTAGAAAAGAGATCTTTGAGAATCCTAAATAGGAAAAGGTTTTCTTAATGGTTTAGGATTACTTTGTGACTAAGTAACCTAATGCTATAAATATTAGGGGTGGGCATGGTTTTCGGTTTTTAACCAAACCGGACCGACCCAAACTGACCCAGACCAAATTAGTCGATTTTTGGTCTTATTTGGGTTGGTCCGGTTTCAATTGGGAAAAAACCGAGCTATTATATTTCGGTTCGGTTTCATTCTTCAAAAACTGAACCGACCCAAAAAACCGGTTTTAATATAAAAAATAAAATAAGTACTAAACAGAAAAAAACCTAATCTCAATTTAGTTTCAAACAAACATACAGTTGCATAAAAAAGTGAGTAATTAGATGAATTATTTGTCACTAGCTATATTAATATGAGGTAAGAAACATCTTTGTTGTAAAAGTCCATTGATTACTTGTCGTTAGTTGTACTAATTTAATGTAACAAAAATTGTTTTATTAAATTAATGTCTATTAAGAAATGTAACTGGTACAAATTTCTAAATATCACATATGTGTCACAAAAGTTCCAAACTATAATTTGTTCTCACCCAATACATCTAATATTGCTTGACCACTTTTGATTAGTGAATACCAAATTAAAGTTCACATGAACTTATTCTAATTATTTAATTATATTACTAGTAGTAGTACAATTAAGAAGTTAGTGTTCATTACTAAATTCTAGGAGAATTTTAATATATATATATATATATAAAGTCACATGTTGATATCATAGATTCATAAATTAAATAAGATGTTGATATCATCGATTCATTTGATATCTCAAATCTCAAGGAATTTCATATAGTAGAATAATGTACATGCCTCAAATATGATGTAATTTTATTTTTATTATTATTATTATTATATATATATATATTTAAAAATTGTCATTAGTTATTTACTTCAAATTAAATTATATTTGAATAGTTATTTGATTTTATACATGTATTTTAATTTAGTTTGAATTTATTAAAATATTATAATTTAAAATTAAATTACTAAATATTATATCTAATAAAAAAAATCAAAACCAAGTAAAAACTATCTAATAAAAAAATCAAAACCAAGTAAAATCGGATCGACCCGGACCGACCCAACAAAAACCAAATCAAATGGTTTTAGTCTCTATTTGGCTCGGTCCAGTCCTAAACATAGCAAAACCTAGCCATTCGGTTTTGGTTCAATTTTACTCAAAACCGGACCGATCCGGACCGCGCCCACCCCTAATAAATATGGTGCTTATATCTATTATTAGATATCCTGAGAGAACAATGTAGATCTAGTTGGTTAGGTTTGGGAGATGCCTCATGGGGCCTGGGAACCATGGAGACCATGGAGATCTTGAGTTCTAGGATCGAGTCTTGTTATCCTGTGAGAGCCATATTGGGAAAGTTTGTGTGTGAGACTGTAACCAATATAATTGGATTGGGGAGTGAGAGAGGGGTATTCTGGTTGTAACTGTTGCTTTATTGTTACATAGTGAATTAGTCTCTCGTCGTCCTGACGGCCGTGGTTTTTCCCATTTTGGATTTCCACGTAAAAACCTTGTGTCCTATTTTCTCTCTTTATTTCTTGCCTAGTGTATGTTGTTTTACTTTGTGGTTACTAATACTCGTCTCCGCTGCAATGGATCACCGATTTGTTCAACAAGTGGTATCAGAGCTAGCCGTGTTTTCCTAACAACTGGTATCAGAGCTAGCCGTGTTTTCCCAACAACTGGTATTAGAGCCATTGATTTGCGAGCTAGCGTTGGTGTGATCCGTGAGTTCTGGTTTGGTCAAAGTAAACATGGGTTTAGGTAAGATGAAAATGAAAGGTTTTGAAGGATGAATAAATCTCCCGGAGTCTCTAAAAGTTCTGAAAATTTTGATTGGTTTCTCTGATCGAGTTTTGAGCTGGTTGCGTGAGAAAAAAAGTTAAAGTTGAAAAAAAAAATCCGCAAGTGCTGTTAAGATCTAGTCTACGATAATCATAGAGATGAAAAAGCTTCGGCGGTATTTCTTGAGATATGGCGGTGGTGATCTACGACATGTATGATTGTGGTGGTAGGGTAGCTTTGAGATTTTTGTGTTTTTCTGTTAACGCAAGTAAAGATCAAAAGATGTGGTCAAAGATTCAAGTCTGGTCAAATAGTCAAAATAAAATTGAGGCTTTGACTAGTGGTTTTTTAGAATCTTTGTGGGCTGGTAATTTTGATCAATTGATTGGTGAACTCGAATTAGGAAGGACTGTGAGGAGCGGTTCGGCAAAGGCTCAAACTGTACACTGGGATATGAGTCCTTGTGACATGTTTTGAACCACCAAGGTTGTCAGGATAAAGGATGGAATAATTCTAGCGTGTCCATAATTGCACGGGCATCTGGTCAGCATGGATGTGGGAGTGGTGGAAAGTATGTTGATGACTGAGGAGTTTCGTGGAAGCTGGTAAAGGAAGTTGCACCATGGTTTATTCAGCAAGTGTTTTGACATGTGCCGAGAAAAGAAAATCTTGGGTTAATGGTTCCTAAATGGTTTGTCTTGGGATGGATCGTGCCTGAGTGGGTATTTTCATGGTGGGGTATGATGACTCTGATTTGAGTTGTGGTCGTCGGAAAGAGACAAAGGGAATTCTCGTCAAGGGGTGGTTTGTTAGGATTGTGACGAAAATTCAGGTATATTCCGGTATCCATAATTGGTTTGTAATTAGGAAAAGACTTGAAGACTGTTTTGGAAGTATCATATTTGATTAGGAATGGTATTTCCTAAAGTGGATTCTAATTAGGAAAGAGATCTTTGAGAATCCTAAATAGGAAAAGATTTTCTTAATGGTTTAGGATTACTTTGTGACTAAGTAACCTAATGCTATAAATATGGTGCTTATATCTATTATTAGATATCCTGAGAGAACAATATAGATCTAGTTGGTTAGGTTTGGGAGATACCCCATGGGGCCTGAGAACCATGGAGACTATGGAGATCTTGAGTTCTAGGATTGAGTCTTGTTATCCTTGTGAGAGCCATATTGAGAGAGCTTGTGTGTGAGACTGTAACCAATATAATTGGATTGGGGAGTGAGAGAGGGGTATTCTGGTTGTAACTGTTGCTTTATTGTTACATAGTGAATTAGTCTCTCGTCGTCCTGACGGCCGTGGTTTTTCCCGTTTTGGATTTCCACGTAAAAACCTTGTGTCCTATTTTTTCTCTTTATTTCTTGCCTAGTGTATGTTGTTTTACTTTGTGGTTACCAATACTCGTCTCCGCTGCAATGGATCACCGATTTGTTCAACAAATAGTATCAGAGCTAGTTGTGTTTTCCCAACAGGGGGATCAAGTTAGAGAATTGGAACCGGTTCAAGGGGGACTTGACCGGCTTAAGTGGATAGCGATTTAAGGTTTGTAAAATCTGTTTTCCCCTACATATTGTTTGTTTATGATTGTTCTTCTTGGCTTTTGTTGCATATTAAATTGGCTTATATTATGTTTTGTAGTTGATGCTCTGATGTAAATTAAAATTAATTTATGTAAGAGACTAGTGTAAAATAATTTTTAGTTTAGTTAATCATTATAGTGGAAATGTTAGAGTTGTAATGTGCCTCTCCTTTAATGTACTTTTATGTTGAATCTCTGCTTGTTATGGTTTGGTGTGCGGATATTAGTGCTAATAATCTCATGGAGTGTATAAAATAAATTGACTAAGTGCAAAGTGAAACATCTTAATGCCCGTTTTAAGTTTATAGTGTATCTGGTGATGAAAAGGCGCCTTAGGGGTTAATGAAGTACTTCGACACCATTGCGGTGAAATGGTGAGAAAAAATGCCATTAGTGTAGACTTCGGTATAATAGTGTAGACTTCGGTCTAATTGTGGGGCTTCGACTCAATAGTGAGACTTCGGTCTATAGTGCCATTCATAAAATGGAAGTTCGGATTTAAATTCGATAGTGAGACTTCGGTCCAATAGTGTTCCCGTTTCGCCAAGTGTTTATAGGCTAATCGGGCATTGAAAATTGTAATTCGGATGATCATTTTCATAGTTATATAGTAGTATTGTGCATCTTATGGTTTTGGGCAATTTATGCCTTGTTTGGTTATATTGATGTTTTCTTGGCTGATTATGGTTTCGGTTATGTGTTTGAGTGATGGTTTTGTAATGTTGATTCTATATATATTAATGTTTTTCTTATGCTTGACTTTGGAGTTAATTCATGAGTTTGTGCATAGTTTTACCCATAGTGGCATTTGGGTACTTTATGAATTATTAGGTGTGGAGTTAAGATATCTTATATAGTGGCAATCAAGTAGTTAAAGTTTAAATTGATCATGCCATATTAGAGTTATTATGCTGCAGGTTTAGTTAATAGTTGGGCTCACATCACATTTAGGTTTCAATTAGAGTCTTTCCAATATAGTCATAAAAAGATGACCATGTAGGTCACTTTTGCAGTTCCGAGAGACCAAATGGATAGGCTGTTGGTCGTGTAGTTGGTATAATTGTTTTGTTTGACAGTCATAGATATCATGTTTAAAATTTGGTTTCATTTCGAGTTGATCCGGTTGTGTTTTGGAACTGAACAAGTCGCTCAGATGGTAACAAACTAGCTGTAAATTTCAGGTTTTAATAGCAGACTTCTTTGTCTCCGTTCCCATCCGTTTTAAATCCGTTTTGGATAAAATTTGAGGCTACGCATTTGTTATGATATCTACTATTTACTTATATATATATATATATAAAATTTACTGGTTGTTTTATATATTTAAAGATTTGGAAAATCCTTCAGGTGTTCATAAAATTTCAGTTTTAATAGTGCACTTCTTTAACTCTGTTCTCTTCCGTTTTAACTCTGTTTTGGACAAAGTTGGGGTTGTGCATTCGTTATGATATATACTATTTAACTAGTAAAAATACTCGCGCTTTGCGCGAGATATATGTATTTTTAATTATATTATTAATAGTGTTAATAATAATATATTATATTTATAAAAAAAATTATATCAATTAATTTATAGGTTGATTATTTTTATTTTTTAAATTATTTTTAAAAAAAAATAATTTCCAATGAGTTAATTAAATTTTTTATGGTTTATTTCTTTTTAAAAATTTATTTGAATTATTTTATTATTTTATTTTTTCTATTAATTTTATTTATTCAATATTAATAAGAAATTATTATAACTATTTAAATATAGTTTTTTAAAAAAAAATCAATTGATACTTAATAACTCATTAATATATATTTATATTTTATTTGAAATTTCAAAAATCATAAAAATAAATTTAATAATATCATTTAAAATAATATATATATATATATATAGTGATAAAGGAAATATAGATATTAAACATAATTTATTGTGTTTAATAATATTTATTAATTTTAAAGACTAAGTGTCTGTTTGGTACAGCTTATTTGAATAAATCTTTTAGCAGTTGATATTTTAATAATAGATCTTTTAGAAGTAGAGCTTTAAAAAAATAAAAATTTAGTTGTTTGATTATCAATTAAAAAAGTACTTATCAATTTCAAAGCGTTTGGAAATATCACTTTTAAAAGTACTTTTAAGACGTTATAATTACTTAAAGGGTATTAGATATAAATATTCAAACAAAAAAGTACAAATTTCAAAATAATAAAAGATTTAAAATTAAATTATGTATATCATCAATCTCAAGTTCTCGAACTTCACCAAGAAATAGATTATTATTATCATCATATGATTTGAACTCTTAATTACTATTTGAATAAATTCGAATGAAGATATAGAGAGTTATTTGAAGCAACTACAATCTTCACTTGTTTGTTAATATTGGAATATATTTATTCATTGATTATTATCATATAGGAATTCACAAAATTTGGTTTAAATTTAAAATTCAAATTGAGAGTTGAGTATTGAAATATAAAATAATATCTACATGTAAAAAATACGTGTAGTTACTATATTTTTTTTGTTCGATTTTTTTTACATGAAACCAATTCAAATATGAATATTATATATTTTTAAACTCAATTAAAAAGAAAAAAATTCAAGTTGCAAATATTATAATAATAATAGAAGATAAATTTTTATAAAATCTTACATATTTGTATTATATAAAGATTTTACAAACTTATATAAAAATTTTGATTGTTGTTCTAAAATTTTAAGTTATCATAATTTTATATGTCTCAAAATAATAGTATTTATATGTAAGTAAGTAAAATAAAGTATGGATTCATGAGTTATATATCATATGTCATAAGGGTATAAAAGATATTTTGAATCTTTTTAAAAAAGCTCAAAAAGATCTACTCGAAGAAGCATCAAATTTGTGCTTCTTTCAATAGATGATTTTTTGCTTTTTTAAACCTTCGAAAGATCTACTGCAATTCCAGCCAAACAACTAAGAATAAAAAAAAAAGTGCTTTTAGGTTTAAAAAAGCCTTTTCAGTCAGTAGACAAGCCCAACTAAACAGGCACTAAGCAGCCTTTTGTTTTATTTATTTATTTATTATATATTTAGAATTTATTTGTAAATTTAATTCTTTTGAATTTAAATTATGTCATCGATTTGTGTTTTACTTTTTACACATCATAAATCTATACTAATGTATTATATTTACCATTTTATTATTTTTATCAATTCAATAAAATTATTCTAATATATTAATTTTTTATTATATCTCACTTTAATAAAAATTTTTGTATATATTATTTTACGAATATCTTAATTATATATATATATATATATAACACCATGAATTAATTGTTATTGGAAATTTAAAAAGTTGGTAAAAATTTAATTCATAAATGCATTTGAAATGATTTTTTTATTTATAAAATATCAAAATTTCAATTATCAATGAATAATTATTTTTTTTTTTTTTAAAAAAGAAGAAGAAGAAGAAGTTATCATTTTTTTTAAATTAAAAACACTCATTCTTACCTCTTATTTTTTAAATTTTATTATAAATGTATTTTTGATTTATTTTTAAAAAATATTTTATTTTTAAATAAATAATTATCTGTTAAAATGATAAATATAATTTAAAATATATGTGTACATGTTATTATTAGTGTTTTTAAACGGAGAATTAGGTAAATACATCTATTGTTCATTGGGAATTTAAAATGTCAATAAATATGCAATCAATAAACTAAAAATAAAATGCATTTGGAATACCACTTTTTAAATTCTGAACAATTAATGCATATCTAAATAACCTTTAATTTTTATAATATTATTTTTTAATTTGATAATAAGTATATATATTTATTTAAATAATTTCAAATTTAAATAAAATTTATCCATTGAAGTTATAAATATAATTTAAAATGCATAAAATTCATTATAAAAAAAATAATTTTTAAATAAAATAAATTTTAAAGTGAAAGAGATAAATGAAATGATTTTGGAATAAAGGTAAAAATTTTCAAAAAAAAAAAATAAATAAACTTTTGAGATTATTTATCTAATGGTCAAATTTGACATTTTTTTTAGATATGATATTTCAAGCAGTGTTTAGATATAAGTAAAAAAATTAGGTACAAGTATCTAATTTACATATACTAAACATATTTTTAGAAAAAAAAAAAAAACCAACAACAGGAAGTAATACTATTCCCAAATATGTAATAAACTTTTCTAATTATTATCATTAGTAATATTTCATCATTAAGTATGAAATTATTTACATGTAACTTATATTTAAAATACCTTTAATTATCATTTATATAATTAATTGTTATCATTCTCATTAATAATTATATTATTAAAAAAATAATATATAATATAAAACAATACAAAGTAAAGAGAGACGCATATAGATAAAAGGAAAAAAGAAAAAAAAAACATAATTTGATACGACATAATTTATATATGTTGAAATTAAGTAATAACATAATTTTTTTTCTTAATTCATTGTTAATCATATCTTCTCATCTCATCCCACTCGTTCAATCAACGTCTCGTTGGAGTCAAACAATTAACGCCTACTAACATAAAAAATGATGTTAACAAATGAAAAAAATATTTATTTTTATTTTTGTAGTAGTTGGGTTTTACAATATTGAAAGTAGGTCCTTAAAAATATAATTTTTATCATATAAATAAATAAATTTAAAAATCTAATAAAAAATAATAATAATATAAAATATAAGAGAAAAAGTTAAATATTTATTTTGATATAAAAATAAACTCACTATTTTAAATATATATATAATAAAAATTAAAAGAAATAAATATATCGTTATCAAATAAAAAAATCATAAATAAATTTAAAACAAATATAAGAATAAAATGAGATATATATATATATATATATATATATATTAATTACTGTTAATTTGAGATAAGTTTTGAATGATAAAAAGATTGAAGAAAAACAATATATGATTTTTGTAGTTATAATAAAATAAAAGGACAAAATAAATAAAGTGAATATGAGAAAAAATATAGAAGCATCATATAACAATTAAAAGTAAGAAAAAAAAAATCAATAGTAATATATATGAAGTTATTCATCTTTACTGAAATTCACATACATATACAAACATGTAGCAATACAGAATGTGGTTTCTACGTATAATATATCAAGTATGTGAAAAAAGAGGGAAGGATAATACAATACTGTTCAACCTCTTGTAATTGGTCTGGAAGAAATCACTAGTGGACAATCTTCTCTGTTCACAGACTATGTTGCAGCCAAAATCTTTTCTTCTTCTCTGTTCTGGGTTTTCAAGTATCTTAGTTTTTCTCACAAAAGGAATTAACCTCCTGATCCGATCCCGTAAACACATGTAGTGTTTATCTAAAGGTAGTTACTCAGAATTGAGTAACTGCCCATTACACGTATTCAACTACGTGTATTTCTTTGGGTGTAAAAACCCATATTTCCAACATTCTCCCACTCACACAAAGAGATAATATACTGGCTTTATACTTGCAACTAGTCGGTGTGACCAAAACGAAATGAATCAGTTTCCTGAAAGTCAAAACATGACATATATTCATTTACAATCCTAGACTACAGACATATATTCACATCAGACACGTTCGGTCCCATCGAACCAATGTTCTGATCTCAGGAGTACTCCTCAATCACTACTGTGTACCTAGGAACCACAGTTTTCTAGCTAGCATGTGATAAGTGTGAATACTGTCAGCGTCTTCCAATCTACTCTAATTCCAAAAGTCGATGAAAGTAACCGACATCATACATGCTACTAGACCGAATTATCATGATCATAGAAAAACATGCTAATGATACAGTCATTACCCCAACACTCCAGACATAAGAGTGACCGTACTAAGGATCAATATGGGATGGTACTTGCACGATAAGGAGTTGGGACATACTCAATACTTATCTTCCATCAGGTCAACTTAAAAGCACGCACGGTATAAAACATGCGCGACAATGAACCTTGCCATTTAAACGGCGCGTATGTCAAAATATGGTTTATGTTCATTGTACGGACTATAGCACCAAAACACTTCATAAACTTGATCGCTCCTACTGACTTAGTTGAGCGACTCCAAAGTTTTAGTCCGGCTTGTCAGGTCTTACGAAATTGAAATCTCATAAGCGATTCTTCATTATATTTTAGAAAAATCTCATTTTGACAATATGTCAAAGCGACAATTTTGTACACATCATAAGTTTTGGAATATCTGATTCACAAAATGAAAGTACAAGTCTCATCTCACATTATCCTCAGATAACCGAGGCGGCTGTGAGTGCAAGTTCACCAGCCTCTTACACCTGACGACATACTCTCGGATGATAAGAAACATACTAAGTAAAAATGCTATAATCAAAGCAACACTGAAAATATGAATCATACTTGAATATAGATAATCAAACAAATATAAAAGGTTCACAACCTACGTAGACCCAACGACCTAGTATGCTTTGCAAACACATCTCTAGTTACAGCCTTAGTAAAGGGGTCTACAATCATATCGTGCGTCGATATGTATCTAATAGTTACATTCTTCTTGGCCACTATGTCCCTGACAAAGTGATACTTAGTCTCTATATGTTTAGACTTACTGTGGTATTTAGCATCTTGGTGTAGGCAATAGCTGCCTGACTATCACAGTATACAGTAATAGGCTCAGGTTCACTGTCATCTAAACTTAAATCTTCTAAGAACCTTTTTAGCCAAATAGCTTCTTGCACAGCCACCGAGCAGGCAACAAATTCTGCTTCCATGGTGGACAGGGCTATGCAAGTTTGCTTTTTGCTACTCCAGGAAATTGCTCCTTGACTCAGAATAAAAGCATATCCAGAAGTAGACTTTCTCTCATCCAAATCGCCACCCCAATCTGCATCTGTGTATCCTACTAGGCGATCATTGCTGCCTTGATAACATAGAGCATAATCAGCGGTACCCCTTAGATAAGCTAGGATTCTTTTCACTGCTATCCAATGTTTCTGTCCTGGATTTGACTGATATCTGCTTACCAGTCCAACTGCATAACAGATATCTGGTCTGGTACACATCATTGCATACATCAGGCTTCCAATGGCATTTGCATATGGTACTCTTTTCATCTTCTCACGCTCTTGCGGAGTTTTCGGGCACATCTCTAGACTCAAGGTCTGGCCTTTTGCGATGGGTGTGTCCATTGGCTTGCAATCTGCCATATGGAACCTCTCAAGGATCTTATGAATGTATGGCTCTTGTGACAAGGCCAAAGTCTTTGATTTCGATCCCTTGATATTTTGACTCCTAAAATATAGGCAGCCTCACCCATATCCTTCATTTCAAAAACCGTTGATAACCAGTCCTTCGTGGCAAGAAGAAGGGTTTTGTTATTACACGCCAAAAGTATGTCGTCAACATATAAGGACAGTAAAATGAAACCGTCACTGGACTTTTTCAAATAAACACAATGGTCCTCTTCTGTCATTTGAAATCCGTATGACATAATCGACTCATGGAATCGAAGGTACCATTGTCTGGAAGATTGTTTGAGTCCATAGATGGACCTCAAGAGTTTACAGACTTTTCTCTCCTTGCCTTTGGTGATAAAACTTTCAGGCTGTTCCATGTAAATCTCTTCCTCCAGTCCTCCATTGAGGAAAGCAGTCTTAACATCCATTTGATGTAATTCCAAGTCCATATGTGCGACTAAGGCTAATATGAGGCGTATTGAAGCAAATCTCACCACCGGGGAGAATGTTTCTTCATAGTCTATACCCTCCTGTTGAGTATAACCTTTCGCCACCAATCTAGCCTTATATCTTTCAATCGAACCATCTGCCTTCCGTTTAACGCGAAGGACCCACTTATTTCCGATGGCTTTTCTACCTGGCGGTAAATCAACCAAATCCCAAACTTGGTTACTTTTCATCGACTCCATTTCCTCTTCCATGGCTTTTATCCATAAATCTTTGGCAGGTGAATTGAGAGCTTTCTTTTACATTCTTTGGCTCATCACCATCATGGGAAGCCAACATGAATGCTTCTCCTTCAATCTCAAAACGTTGTCGGGGAATTCGAATTCTCCTACCCCTTCGAGTTGACGTCTCTGGAATTGAAGTATCAGGAACCATGTTACTCCCACTGCGATTAAGTTGTGGAGTAGGTTCATCAGGCACTTGTTCACTCCCACTGGGAACAACATCCCTTTGAATGGAGTTTAAGTCCTCTGATTCATTTTGCTCAAACAAATTAGCCTCTCTTTCTACATCACCTCTCCGTGGAATTCATTCTCTAAAAAAAACGACATCTCGTGACTCAATCTCAGATATTGTCCCATCCGAGTTTTCGCCTATCAGTACATATCCTTTTGATTGCTCAGGGTATCGAATGAAAATACATTTCTTTCCCCTAGCGCCCAATTTTCCAAATGGATTATTCAGATCATGTACATAACAAGCGCACCCCCAGGGTCGCAAGTAGGATAGGCTAGGTTTTCTACCTGTCCATAATTCATACGGAGTTGTAGTCACAGATTTAGAGGGAACCCTATTCAAAATATAAGTAGCTGTAAGAAGCGCATCTCCCCAATACGAGATTGGAAGATTAGCTTGTGCCATCATCGACCTAACCATTTCCAACAATGTCCTATTCCTTCTTTCTGCGACTCCGTTCTGTTGAGGAGTCCTAGGAATGGTCAATTGT
Source organism: Cardiospermum halicacabum (assembly GCA_031304145.1). Lineage (NCBI taxonomy): Eukaryota > Viridiplantae > Streptophyta > Magnoliopsida > Sapindales > Sapindaceae > Cardiospermum > Cardiospermum halicacabum. Next base: position 16,662,614 of record CM062389.1, read on the forward strand.
CTCTATACCTTTCTCATGACACAATGTTTTAAATTGGTCGGATAGATATTCTCGCCCTCGGTCAGTGCGTAACACTTTGACGGTCTTATCCAATTGATTCTCCACCATAGCCAAAAACCGTTCAAAACAGTCTAAGGCTTCAGACTTATGGGAGATTAGATAGACGTGACCAAAACGAGTGAAGTCATCTATGAAGGTAATGAAATATGATGCACCGCTTCTAGCTCTAATGCTCATGGGTCCAAATATCAGAATGAATTAATTCTAACGAAGAATTTGCCCTAGTAGCCTTCCCAAAAGGTTTTCTAGTGGCTTTGCCTGCCAGACAATGATTACAGGTCGGCAATTCTATCTTATCGTAGGAACCTAAAATCCCCTCTTTTGCCAACCTGTTCATTCTATCTTGTCCTATGTGACCAAGTCTAGCATGCCATGTTGAAATGCTCGTATCAGAAGAGGTAATCAACGAAAAACTATCATTTGAAAATAAAGAAGGATTTTCATAACAGTCAATATTAAGTACCACAAATCCATCAACAAGTTGTCCTAATCCAATACAGACAGAATTATAAAATATTTGCAAACTAGCAGCATAAAACACCAACTTATAATCATAAGACAATAAAACAGGAACTGAGACAAGGTTGCGCCTAATTTCGGGAGCGAACAAGACATCATGTAGGAGCAATGTGTGGCCACTTTGCATTCTGAGCTTGCAAGTGCCAATTCCCTTAACTTCTACGCGAGAGTTGTTGCCCACATATATCCATCGAGTACCTCGTGGGATCCGATGATACTCGACAAACGCTCCTCTATCTCTAGCTACGTGGTCCGTGGCGCCTGAGTCTACAATCCACATAGGGTGAGCCTCGGCAAGCAAAACAGAGCTAGAAACATACACATTAATTAGGGCAGAATCATAAATTGTTACCTTCTTTTTAGGCTCAGTGCATTCACGAGCAAAGTGACCCATCTTGTCACAATTGTAACACTTGACCTTGCTTTTGTCTCTCTGCTGACCTTTGCCTCGCCTAGCTTTCTTCCTTGGGTTATTGGTCCCAGGCTTGTTTAGGGTTTTCTGACCCTTCCCTTTCTTTCCGCCCCTTGTTCCCCTCTTGCGCTTAGCACCCGTGCCTTTGCGCATGCTGGATTCAGCCATATAAAGCTGGCCCGAAGATTAGCCGCCTCCAGGCGCTCGTCTTCGAGCTCAACATGACGAGAGATATCATCAAATGACTTGATGTTGTCATTGTGGGTCATGTTGATTTTCATATTTTCCCAGCTGTTGGGGAGAGACCTTATCACCGCTTGCACTTGCTGTTCATCTGATAGGGCATGGCCGGCCGACTTCAATTCTCGGATCATGTTAGCCATCTCCCTGAGATGCTGGCGTATAGAATGATCATTGCGCTTCCGGTAAGTGTCAAATTTAATAGTCATTCGCCGAAGCTTTGTGTGGAAGTCCCACCAAACTTGTCTTTCAAAGCAACCCACATGTCCTGTGCAGTGTCGAAATCCTCATAAGAGCACATCAGATCATCAGCCATGCTGGACAGAATAGTGATCCTCGCTATACTGTTTTTTCGTTTCCATGCCAGGTAAAGCTTCCATGTCACGCTTGGCTTGAGTAGTAGTGCCAGGCACCGGTTCAACCATGGTATTGGTCAGCGTTTCGAGAGCCTCTTGCTCTTCCAGGATATACTGGATCTTACGATGCCAGATATCATAGTTGTCCCCGTTCAACTTGTCTCCCTTGTTGAGCTCAGCAACAATGTTCTTGGATGATGAAGCCATTACTGAAAAAATATTATTTGAAGACATGTAAGCTATACTATGTTCAATCATCCGATAAGCAATGTAGGATGCACCAACCAAGTCAATCAAAAACATGTTGAGTCAATCAAAGGAGGACTCGGAAAAAAATAGTAAATCTATCTAATCACCATCCTTGATCTTCAATCAAATCAACACATTAAATCATGAGGTGTGCAAACAATATCCATAATATCACAAAAGCTAAACACAATCAATCATATAAATAGAAATGTGATAGTACAAAATCTATAAAATGTGCATAGAGTGATAAAATGAACAAATGAACATAAATAATGCAGAAAAAACATGATGTATATGCAACAGTGGAATCGGCCTCAGGGTCCCATGGGCATCCTCAATCATCATGCTGCACATCATTGGCTGAAGTGTTCACTTCCTCCCACCATGGATCATTAGGAATATAATCTTCAAAAGTAATCTCATTATCACCATCCTGAGCCTGGTCCTGATCAATAGGATCAGCTATGATCGGATCATCCCAACCATCCATAATCTCTAGAACTAGATCATCAGGATCGAAATCATCCTCAACATCGGCGACATGTCCCTCGCCTTCAATGAAGGGGACCTCCTGATCAGGCTCTCCCTCAGCATCAACAGGATCCTCCATAACATCATCAGCTGCAGGTAATGGATCTCCTAAAAGATCGTCCTCAGCCTCCAATGGATCCTCCAAAAACTGATCGTCGTCATCCAAGGGATCCTCCAAAAACTGATCCTCGTCCTCCAAAGGATCCTCTAAAAACTGATCCTCAGCATCCTCAGCCACTGGAATGGCTGCTTCATCAGCAGCTACTGGAACAGCTGCATCATCAGGAATCTCCTCTGGAACAGGTACCGGAGCTTCAGGAGCTACCACAGGAGCAATCAAGTGCTGCACTGGAGGAGGTGGTGGACGTGGATGATAGTGATGGTATACTGGAACTATCACCCTGGGAGGTGGTTTAGCTATGATCCTAGGCACCAAAGGTGCGAGTACTGGAACTGGACCAAATCCCGGTGGACCGGCGACAGGAGCGATCACAGGAGCACGCGGAAGCGGTGGAACTGGAGGATGAAACCGAGGTCCCAATAGGTGTTCCATATCCGGTGGCGGCGGGAAGAGCAGGGCAGGAGCCAGTTGACGAGCATGAAACTCTGTAGCCCTCTGATAAGGGATCCAATGGCGATCCTCTACATAGAACCCGAGCCAATAATACCGTTGTTCCATAATCTGCAAAACAAAATTAATGTATGCCAACAATGCATGCATATGACATCTAGTAAGCATTCATATAATACTAATTAAATGTCAATGAAATAATAATGAAACATAATTAACTATGTCCTAAGCATGCATTTAAATAAATCAATGTACTAAAAACATAATAGTAAATTAACTTAGTGGGCAAAAAAAAATAAAAAAAAAAAAATTGGATTACTATTAAAATGAGTAAAAATAATAAAAAAATAATCCAAATTTTTTTTTTTTTTTTAAATTTTAAATTTTCCGGCCGCCGGAGACGGCAGCGCGTCGTCGTCGCTCCGGCCGAAGGCGGAGGACGCGCCAAACGCGCCGGCGACACGTGGCGCGCTGAGGCGCTGCCACGTGTCGCTTGCGTGTAAGCGCGCACAGTCAGCGCCCATGTTGACGTGGCGGCCTGAGAAGCGGCCACGTCAGCGCTGACTGTGACATTACCTGAAACCGGACGCGTCACGCGCCCAGGCCGCGCGTGTAGTGCACGCGCCGTCTTCGCGGCGGCCGACGGCGGTCGGACCGGTGGCCGTGGACTCGTCTCGTCGTCCTGGTTCCGGTGGTGCCCTCCGTTCTTCGATTCCGGCAGGCGGTCGTCGGCGGTAAACTCCAGTCTCCGAGCCTGCGAGTGGGAAAAACAAAGTATCAAAATTCTTTTAAAAAAAAAATCTGACACTGTTATTTTTTAAAATAAAATCATTCCCAACTTCCGACGACCATACCGATCATATTTTCCATCCAAAAAATTCAAACCTTATGTCATCGGATTCGTATTGAAAAACCGAATCCAACAACAGGCACTTTGATATATGTTAAATGAACGTAGAATTTCCAATTAAATAACCCATGGCTATGAATTGTTAATACTTATCTGTATACATACTGTCAAAAACGTTGGATATCAAAACTGAAAGCATACAACTAGATTACATGCTTTGTAAACTACATGATCAAATCTGAACAGTTTTAATTTTAAACAAAACAAAAGATATGACAGTATACAAGTATAAGCATAACATCGTAAACAACCATTTTCAATTTACAAAGCAATTGAAACAGAGGCAAACAGTATATAAACCAGGCTCTGATACCATCTGAAGATATTCATCTTTACTGAAATTCACATACATATACAAACATGTAGCAATACAGAATGTGGTTTCTACGTATAATATATCAAGTATGTGAAAAAAGAGGGAAGGATAATACAATACTGTTCAACCTCTTGTAATTGGTCTGGAAGAAATCACTAGTGGACAATCTTCTCTGTTCACAGACTATGTTGCAGCCAAAATCTTTTCTTCTTCTCTGTTCTGGGTTTTCAAGTATCTTAGTTTTTCTCACAAAAGGAATTAACCTCCTGATCCGATCCCGTAAACACATGTAGTGTTTATCTGAAGGCAGTTACTCAGAATTGAGTAACTGCCCATTACACGTATTCAACTACGTGTATTTCTTTGGGTGTAAAAACCCATATTTCCAACAATATATATACATATACATATATATATATATATATATAAAAAGTTAAAACTAAAACTATCTTGATTTTAGAAAGACTTGAAACTTGAAAAAAATAAAAATACAGTAAAAGTAAAAATATGATATGTGAAATATGAGTTTTTTACTCCATAAAAATCTTTAAAAAAATAATTAAACAATATATTATATTAAAGGAAGCTAGAGAATGATCGATTACCTTTCAACTAAAAAATAGATTCTGAAACGCATAGATCAATATTAACTTATTAAGAAAAAATATGTATTAAAGAGTTGTAAACCGACTATAATATATATATATATATATATATATTAGTAAAAAAAAAAGAGAGGTGAAGATACCTCTTTGATTTCTTGAAAATATCAAAATTCTAGAAACGAAATTGAATATACGGATGATATGAAGTTGCTTTATATAGTATAGAAGATGGAAACAATAAGACAAATAGATAACATCATTAATTATATAGTTGATAATTTATTATTTAATGTATTTTAATGTCTCGGTATATGAAAAGGATCTATTTAGTTTTTAATGTTTTAAAACGGATTTAACATATGAAGATAGAAAGTGTCCGAAAAAAATTATTTATTAAAAAGAGAGCATATTTTAGTATATTCTAATATGTCAATTATAAATGATACATTCAAGTTTTTATTTGACACATAGTATATTATAATTGGACAATAAGTAATATGTGTATGACATGCGTCGAATTCTCAAATAGGTGAACTTTTATATTTTGCTTTACACACACATATATATATATATATATATATATATATATAAAAGATTTTAAAATAAATGATAATTTCATGGTAGAAAATAGTCGATGTAGTCGAATTAAAGAAATTTTCTAATACGGAGACACCAAATAAAATCATAAAAGTAACAAATAAATATTAATAAAAATAAATTACCTCTAAATTTAGCTTAAAAGAAACATAATCAGATAAGGAGATCTCGTTACATCTTCATTCAAAATAGGCTGTAGAAAAGAATCAAAAGTAATAAATATTTCATAATATAAGATTAATCTTCACGCCTTATATATATATATATATATATTTCAATTCAAACAATAAAAATAAAAAGTTAAATACAAATCCACAACAAATTTTCAAATGTACAATGGTGTCTAGGTAAATCAAACTTGAATTCAGAAAAGCTATTTGTGGGAAAGGTAGAGAGATATATAAAATTAGTTTTGTAGGAGAGGTAAAGATATATGAAATGAGAGGAATACTTAAATAATAGAGAGACCATGGTTACATGAACACGAAGAGACAATACCACTTTTAGTTATGAATAACAATGAATAGAATAACAAATGAGAGAAGATGAGAATACTACAAATAAATGAGAGAAGTCATAAAGATTTAAAATTGAGGATTGAATTAAAATAGAAAAATTAAGGCTCAATTAAATTAAATTAATATAAGTAATAGGGAGAAGAGAGTGACGTGGTAATTTACTCCACGTGGCAACATTTTATTTGTTAAAAATCCCACATAGATGACACATGACAAAATTTGAGATATGGTGAAGTTTGCACATTTTGCTTTATATATATATATATTTATAGATTATATTTTTTTTGGAATTTACAGGGCTGATTTTATATTTAAAAATTTCAATGTTTATTGTCAATATCATCATTAAGGTTGATTCCCTCTAAACCTTCAATTGGAAATTCTAGATTGATTTGAATGGGCATTGTGCGTGAGAGTCTTAAAAACATCAACTAGGTAACAAAACCACAAAAAGAAATGCAAAAAAAGGACCTCCACTCTCTGTTGCTTGAGATTTCCACTTCTGTTTGCGATGCAATATCAACCCATGTTCGAGAAAAGAGAATTTTGAGGACTCATTCACGAAATATATTTGGTGGACTTTATTCATGATATCATCTTCATTAGTATTGCTTTGTGCAGTTTGAGTCACTTGATCATATGTTGCACCAAATGTTTGACAGCAAGTGTTGATCCTATATCATATTTTCTTCATTGTGTCCCCCTTTCTATCCCATTTTTTCACCTAATTTGTATTCGGTACAATATTGGTAGATTCGTTTCCAAAAACTTTCAACATTTTGATTCGTTCCGACTACAGCGTCTTTGGAAACATTTAACCATCAAGAAATGATAAGACTATCCTCCTCTCAAACCCAATGTTTGCTACTTTGTGGAGCATGATTGTCAATATCATCATTAAGGTTGATTCCCTCTAAACCTTCAATTGGAAATTCTGGATTGATTTGATTGGGCATTGTGCTTGGAGTTTGATCAGAAGCTGAATTTGAACCTCTGGATTTAGTATGATACACAGATGGAGGCGTATCAATATTTTGTGATGAAAATGGTGGCAATAATGGTTTTAAAGTTGGATTTGGGAGTTGAGTGTTTTGTGGATTTGAATTTTGATTTTGTTGAAAGTTTTGTAAAATTTGGAGAATCGCTAGTAAATTTGCTTGGTTTGGATCCATCTTGCTATTGAAAAAAATTGAAGAATATAAGAAAGAAAATTGTGATGGAATGGTAAAAAAAAAATTGTGAGGTAAAATGAATATGTTATATTGCATTTACAGTAAAAAAAAATAATAATTAAAAATATTATAACATTTATTTTTTTACTGTTTAAAAGTTAATAAAAAAATATTTTTTTGGATTCCACTTTTCTCTTCTCCACATAAGTGGAACGACCATTGGTCTTAACGAGTAGTGATGATTCATATATAACTAGAGGGAGCGTGACAACGTGAACGAAACTCCACATGACTACTTTTTTTAGTTGAAATCAAGTGACCTGAATTTTCTTCAGGTGAAGATGTTGTAAATTGAGCCTCATTAGGCATCATTGTTATTATAAATTAATGGGCCATGAGATATTAGGAATGTCATCGTCTCAATATTAGCTACAATTGTAATAAAAGGTGACGCGGGTGGAAACCTTCGAAATTTGATAATGATATTATGTCTCAAATTCGTTATAGAGCTGGAATACTTTTCAAAAAGTTATATTTGTCTTAGATAGATAGGTTAAACTCTTAGGATAAGATATAACTATAGCTACATAAGTGTGTGTGTACACACACACATATATAGATATATTGCAATCATTTATTCTTTTAAGCACTCTATGATAATAGTTAAAAATAATTTCGGTAGAAACTTAATTTATACTTTTCATTTTTATAGAGATCTATATAGACTCCAAAAGGAATAATATGTTGTTTCAATAAGTCAAACTATTTAAGTAAGGATTTGACTTTTCAATATGAAAAGTCATTAGTCAAATTCTTTCTTGTGAAACAATATGATGTTTCGTGAAACAATGTGATGATTCCTGAAACACTATGATGTTTCAATATGAAAGATCACATTGTTTCATAATTATTGGTTCCTTTTGAAATTATCTCTAACAAGTGATATCCTTGTGGGGAATAATTTAGTTGTTCTAAGCATATAATCCTTAAGGATGAAGTTGAATCAAAACATCATGTTCGTGTATTGGTGTGTTTAAGAATGGCAATGGGCTGAAATCCAATCCAAACTCGTCAATCCAAATCTGAACCTAATTGATGCACTCCAATCCAAATCCACATGTTCGTGTATTGGTGTGTTTAAGAATGGCAATGGGCTGAAATCCAATCCAAACTCGTCAATCCAAATCTGAACCTAATTGATGCACTCCAAAAGGAATAATATGTTGTTTCAATAAGTCAAACTATTTAAGTAAGGATTTGACTTTTCAATATGAAAAGTCATTAGTCAAATTCTTTCTTGTGAAACAATATGATGTTTCGTGAAACAATGTGATGATTCCTGAAACACTATGATGTTTCAATATGAAAGATCACATTGTTTCATAATTATTGGTTCCTTTTGAAATTATCTATAACAAGTGATATCCTTGTGGGGAATAATTTAGTTGTTCTAAGCATATAATCCTTAAGGATGAAGTTGAATCAAAACATCATGTTCGTGTATTGGTGTGTTTAAGAATGGCAATGGGCTGAAATCCAATCCAAACTCGTCAATCCAAATCTGAACCTAATTGATGCACTCCAATCCAAATCCACCAGGTTTAAATGGGTTCAGGCCAGGTTTAAACTTGTCAGTTAGGGTTAAACCCATGAGCCTCTTGAAAAAAAATGCTTTTGTTCAGTGTGTTTCTTTATCTTGATTGATGAATAGACTTTAATGTTGAAGGAGGACTGCTTCTTGATTTATTAAGAAAAGCCAATTATGGAATGTTTGTATACAATCCATTACAATCTTTGTTTTGGAAAGGAGTGACCAACCTTCTTGATATGTCAAGAAGGTCAGTGATGTATCTAGTGTTGTCTACGTATCATTTTCAAAGTTATTTGCAATTGAGAATTAAAAAGTTATAAAAATGTCAACTTAATAGTATTTAAATCAATTTAAAACTAACATGAGTGCAATTTTATTATATATATATATATGCTTACCAACACTCTTACTAGCATCTTTCAAGCTTCCGTCAAAATACTATCTCAAAACTTATATAAGGTGATGGTTTTCTCGACTTTTTTTCATTTTTTCTCTCAATCTTTACCAACGTCTAAACTAGTATAGCTACTACCATTACCGAAATTCGAATCAGCATTGCAATTGACATCCCTCTTCAAGCTAAAATTGTTTTTGTATTGTTCATTTATCAAAGAATTCTCACCCAATGCAATAGTTGATAATTCATCCTTCAATTTAAATGACTCAACATCACAAATATTCTATACATTCTTTAGAAAAGCTGACTAGGATAGTTTTTCTTCAACGTTTATTGTCTTTTCTTGAACATTAGAAGGTGGAACAACTCTAAGAATTAAAAATATATATGTTGGGTTCATGGGTTCACATCCGGATTTATGTTCAACCAAAACCAATGTAGGAAAATGGGTAAAACCCATACCCATTATGAATTTGGTGGATAGCTATCCATGGATTTACGAGTTCGTGGGTGTTGTCATCCCTATGTGTATTTCTAGACAATTTGCTTTTAAGATAAAAATATAAATGACATAGAACAATTCCTAGATCAGACGGGGAGGCTAGAAGTCCAAAAAGAGGAGCCCATAAAATATTGCCTTGATAGTATGTTTTCATTTTCTTATTATTTTTGTTATATATTTTAAGGGTTTTAATTTTCTATTCTAGTTTATATATTCAAGTGTGAGGATTATTAAACTCCTTTTAAGATTGTTTAAGGGTTAGATATTATGTTGAATACAATTTTACATCTTTAAGATTTTCTCTAGTTTTCAAGTTTATGTGAGGCTTGGTTATTATGTTACTCGCTGGGTCATGTGGTATCAAACCTGGTCAAATTTGATGGTTGTAAAGGAAGCGACGATCTCGCAATAGAGATCTCGGAGTTAAGACCTTAAAGATCAACTCGAAGGTATCAATTGAGGATGTCGATCAAAAAGTGAGAAATATAAAAAGCAGTGATTTGAGATCTCACAGATCGGGTTATAACTTTAGTAACTTCAAATGAAAACAGTAATAATAGTAGACTATGTGTGGAAAGGCTTCGAACTAATGGATCTATTTACAATGGAGATTTTGATAATTATGATAATGATGGTGATGATCCTTACAATTTAGTAGTAAGGAAATTGATGTTATTCCAAAGAAAATAGATAACTCACAACATCATAAACTTTTTCGAACTAAATATCGTGTTGGTGAAAAAACTTGTAATGTCATCATTGATAGCAAAAGTAGTGAGAATATAACTGGGAAGAAAATTGTTTAAAAATTAGATTGCAAGTTGAGAAGCATTCGACCCTATACTCAATCGGGTGGATTAAGTCAGCATAAAAAAAAATCAAAGTCATGGAGCTTTATATGATGAATTATACTATGATCACGTGGATATGGATGCATGTCATATATTACTTGAAAGGCTTTGACAATTGTATGTCGATGTTTAACACTTTGGCAGAGGTAGTTGTAACGTCCGATTTTAAGGACTAAGTATTTCGTTGTTTTTGTCAATTTCAAGTTTTATTCAATTTTTTAATTTTTAAATTGGAATTGGGAATAAATTAAAAATTTTCTCTAGGGATAAAATGGTAATAAGAACCTATTTTGAATAAAACATGTGGTTTAGTAATGATTTTCGAAAAAATGAGCCTATTTTGAAAAAAAATAGTTTTTCAAATCAAAAGAAGGAGATTTTATAACTAAATCATGATTTTAGTGGAATAAATACACTTTAGAGTGTATATATATATATATATATATATATATATATATATATTCGAGAGCGGAATAGAGAACTGGATTGGATTGATGGAAACATGTGGATTTCGGTGTTATTGGTCCCAAAATAATGAATTTAAACCTTACAAACAATTAAACATGTTGGCCCATGAAACACTCACTTTTTCTAAACTCCTCACCACTCTCTTCATTATCTCAAAACTTAAAAAAAAATAAAAATAAAAATAAAAATGTATTTCACCTCTCATTCCCTCTTCCAAAACCCTAACACCCATTTGTCATCCATAACCACCAAATCAACTCATTCAAACTCCAAAAAAATCTTACATAGATACTTCTTGGAGGGATTCCAAGCCCATTTCATCCACCATTTTGGTAATCTCTCTCTACACTCATTAATGACATCTTTACATTTAAAGCTTTTTAAATTAATGTAATGGTGTCGGTAGAGTCACAAACGGTTCATAAAGGCTCTTGGATAGGTGGAATAGTTTATAGCGGTCTCTAATTAGCATTTAAGTAGAAACCCTGGAGCTAGAAATGTTAGCTTGATGTTATTGTGATCAATATGTTGATTGTATTATTTTTATAGTGTCATTAGGCAATTGATGTGTTTGTGAAAACCGAACCGGGGAGGATTAACTTTATTATCATCAGAGGAAAGGTTAGCACCCTTGTTTTTTACATGTATTATTTGTTGAATTTTTAAATGCATTAATTGGATATAATTAGATAGTAAAGTGAATGGATTGAATGATAGTGGGTATTGTAGTAGTGGATATTGAAATCTTACTATAATGTCATGAATTGTGTTATTTGGTCAAATGGATAACTGTGGAGCTTTACTATGATATGATTATGGAATTGGATATGTGAAAATGTGGATATATGTACATAAATGGTACTTATAGATAATGTGACGATAAATGATGAGTTATGCCCAAATTGTCTCTAAGAGATTATGACGCAGAACTAACTGACGCATAACGGAAGCGAAAAATAAATATAATAACTGTTTAGACTCGGTCACGAGTTTCGATAGACTTATTATACTCGGTCAAGAGTTTTAGGTGACCAATTTCGTTTGGCCGGAACGATAAAACTTCCTAATCCAAGGGAAGATAAAACCCTAATACAAGGGAAATTCTATTTAATAGAAATAAGATATTCAAAAGTTGAAAGATATTTAATTTATGGAAGGAAGCCCCTTATATAGGGGTTTACAACCTAGATTAAATAGAAATCCTTTTAAGAAGGAAATTCCTAAACTAAATAGAAATCCTTTTAAGAAGGAAATTCCCTAATATTTTAAAACAACTTAAAAAGGAAAGAAATAAATAATATAAGGGAAATAAATCTTAAATCCTAAAATAATTAAGTCTTCCTTCTAAACTTGACCCGGTCCAAGTCTTCCATAAAATTTAAGGTTAATTGATCCGCATCATTACCAACTGACGCAGAAACGGAAGTGAAAAATAAATATAAAGACTGTTTAGACTCAGTCATGACTTTCGATAGACTGATTATACTCGGTCACGAGTTTTAGTCAGTTGGGATTAGTGGATCGACATTAATTCCCCTTAAGTTTTTGTATGTATGGAACCACTAATGGTAGGAGGATTGTCCCCTTTATGGCCGAATACAGTCCGACCAAAGTCACGCATTTTTAGTTTTTCTATTCCCTTTGCTAGCCGGAATAGGTGACACGACACTTAATTCCCCTTAAGTTTTTGTATGTATGGAAAAGTTAGTAATTGGAGAGGGTTTAGTACCTTTTCGGGGCCTTTTAAACCTAGAAATAACTGGAAGTTTTGATTTGAAATGTCTCGCTGGTTGTTTAGGGTCAAATAAAAAAAATAATTAAAAAGAGAGACCCGACCAGTGGCTATTAGAATTAGTTTTGTATTATTATTTGCTGCTTAAACTGTGAAGAAAGTTGATTGTTTTTCTTATTTGCTTGTGGTACTGGTGTAGTGATTTTTTTTTGCGAATTATCGTTTGTTCTCCTTGCATCTGCTCTAATTTAAAGATGAAATTTAAATATGCGTGCTTAATTTGAATATAGCTTCCTTATCTTTTGAATTTTCATTATTTTGAGTGATGTAAACTTTTGTTATGGGCATGGTTGAACATCGTTGATTCCTTTTTGGCAGCATTTTTTGTGAGACCATTGATTGAGTCTTCTTTTAGAAGTTGGTCATGAGCATACTTGAGGGCAAGTATAAGATAGTGTGGGAGAATTTGATTAAGCACAAAATGTGCATTATTTTTACACTATTTTATTTTATTATTTGAGGACCTTATTGAAGATTTGCTATTAATTTACATGTTTTTGTAATTTTGGACAGATTGGAGGTAATTATACAAATATGAAGGTTTTCGAGGATTAATGACAAAATTGCTAAAGCAGAGTCAAAGTCAACAAGATTTCATCTGAAGACTTATTTAGAAAAAAACTGATAGGATTTTTTTTGGGATTTTTATGTTTTGAATTTAGAGTTTTTAAATAAGGATTCTAATGAGATTTTTTAATGATTTTCAGTTTTGTAATAGAGTATATATTTACTCTGAATGATCAGAAATAAGGAGATTTAGTTTTCAATAAAAACACTCTGTTTTTTTATTCTTTATACGCAATTTTATTGAGACGATGATGTTCGCTGTACCCATGGGGTGCTAAACTAGTCTCATCCAGCTAGGTCAATTACACTTGTTGTGAGAATTGTGTTTTAATTTATATGCTTGTTTAATATTTGTGTATTCTCTATGGGCATGGTTAAATTCACATGTAATTCTAATTAGTTAATTAAGTGTGCAATTGATTGGTTAATTAGGATTAACACATTGCACGTCAAATAGCTCGTAGTTAATTTGATCTAGGTAATGTTGAGAGTGCATAATAATAATTCAAGAACTGTCGTACTGATTCAATTTGTTATGGTCACGGGTCTTTTCTAGTTCTTAATGCGGTCTACTTTAGATTAGTGATTGATTCAAAGGGTCGTACCCAGTCAGTCTAATAGCTAAGGAAAAGATTGGTTATTAGACACGTTGTCAATACCTATAACTGTGATTATTGAACTGCATATATATACTTAGTTTCGATGATCAACATTACGTTGAATAAGTTAACTTAGCTGGATGTTTAAATATCATTGATTGTTGTATTCTGTTAATTTCATTTTTAGTTTAATTATTCATATATTCTACACCCCCAATTTTATTTGATTTGGTCTTAACATTTACAATTATTGATTTCTGTTCTCTGTGAGATCGACCCTGTTTACTACAAATTTATTTGTATTACAGGTTAAATTTATATTGACGGATTCGACATCCGTCAATAATACTCAATTACAAGTTCCCATATCTTAAATACAATTATATGACAGTAAACATTTATTGAGTAAATTATACTTTACAATAAAATGATATGTTACAAAATCTACTCCATTGATTGTTTGCACTCCTTGTTGTACCTGGGGGAAAACATTTTAAAAATAATGGAAAATATAAGCGAAAAATGCTTAGTTTGAATTCTCATACCTAACGCACGCAAATTCATTTTACTTTTCAAAATCATTTTGTCAATCTCCAGGATTTTGTAATTTCATTTAATAAACATTCAATCTCCAGAAATTCCCAAAATCTTTTACAAAAACTTTGGTGGTTCAAAAGTTGAAATCTATCTTATTCTAAAAGTATACTTCTCTTTCAAATCTGTGATTTCGAACCCGCTTCTATGTACCAAAAACATATTTGGAAAAATCATAATAATCAATATTGGCTTACTTGTATCACAAGTTATCAACCCAGGACTCATATATGGATATGCATGCTAATATGTCATAACCTCATGCCAATGCCGATGTTCAATGAACTAAATAAACCTACAACTAATGTATGGTCATGCATTCCAATATGTCATAACATCATGTCAACACCAAAATTCAATACACCACACAAACATACACGACTCATATATTCACCCAATACACACCACAAGATCATGGAGATAAGGTAAGATGACTTATTAAGCGAGTTTAATTGACTTAGGACATAAGAGATATTTCATGTTCAAATATATATAAAAAAATATTTTTCAAATACACTAACTTAACCATTCCATGGTGTTTTGACGACAAATTTAAACGATGGATCTTTAAGTAACGAAATTCCAATTTTCGAAAATCGGGTATTCTTATACACTCTTGAAATGTTATTGGTTTTACTCTTATATTTTAAAAATATATATAAAAGTAAAGTTTAACTCAATTTGAAATAAAATCGGCAATTCAATCAAAAATCGGATAAATAAATGAAGATAATAGTCACACTTTCAACTCCGAAATTCTACGTGCACTAAAGGAAATTTCAGAATGGGGCAGAAACAACAAGTCAATAAATAATTTAAAAATAATTAATAAATATTTTACTTTAATACAAATGTGTGACCGCAAATGGCATCCAATTTGGAATTCAAACGAAGGAGAATGATAATGAGCAAGTTTGTTGTTCAAATCTGAAATTTCTGCATACTATGGGATTTTTTCGAAATTCAAAATTGGAAACCAGCCCAGTAAATTAATTAAAAATCATCACTAGATAAGAGACTTTAAATAAAAAATGTAGCCGCAAACGGCATCCAAATCGGAGTTCAAACGAATGAGAACGATAACGAGGAAGTTTGTTGTTCAAATCTAAAATTTCTGCATACTGTGGGATTTTTTTGAAATTCAAAATTGGAAACTAGTCCAGTAAATTAATTAAAAATCATCACTAGATAAGAGACTTTAAATAAAAAAATATAGCCGCAAACAACACCCAAATCAGAGTTCAAACGAATGAGAACGATAACGAGGAAGTTTGTTGTTCAAATCTGAAATTTCTGCATAATGTAGGATTTTTTGAAATTCAAAATTGGAAACCAATCCAATAATTTAATTAAAAATAATCACTACATAAGAGACTTTAAATAAAAAATGTAGCCATAAACGGCACCCAAATCGGAGTTCAAACGAAGGAAAATGTTCAAATTCATTAGACAAACATATTCACAAGGAAGTTTGTTGTTCAAATTTGAAATTTCTGCATAATTTGGGATTTTTTTGAAATTCAAAATTGGAAACCAGCCCAATAAATTAGTTAAAAATCATCACTAGATAAGAGACTTTAAATAAAAAATATAGTTGCAAACGACACCCAAATCGGAGTTTAAACAAAAGAAAATGTTCAAATTCATTAGACAAACATATTCACAATAAGCATGATTAACATCATAAATCACTTATAATTCATTTCATCAACTTTTTATCCACATTCCCATTATCATGCCTATTACCATTACCTTTTTCACATTTCAAAATCAAGTTCAACATAAAGGTACCAATTTATACTCAAGGAACCTATTTTAGTTCAAGAAGTCCACACTAAATCGCTTTCACTACACTTAATCAATTTCAATGCATATTACATTTTTATCATGGAATTAATATACATTTCACAAGTGTAGTTCATATCTTCACTATTACCATTTAGTTTCCCCTTATCACTACCACGATGTGAACACGGAATCACTATGGAAGACACTCCATGGGTGTGGACCGAAGTCCCGCTACCGGTAAGCCGGGTAAACCGAAGTTCTACTATGGACAGAATAACCTCATTTAATGAGTCAGAACCATGATTTGGATTGAAGTCCCACTATGGACCCGTCGCCCCATTGAGACTACCATGCCTCATTAATACACTTAGACAATTAAGTTTATGGCCAACATTTCCTAAAGCATGCTCACTATTCACTACTCAACACTAGCACAAAAAGGGCAACAATTACACTTTGGTGACATTATTTCTCATTGGTCACCAATTATCATATAAGGTCTCATTTTCATCATTCTTAACATTTAAGACACTCTTAACATCCTTTCCACAATAATTTCACTTTCATCATTAAGCCACCATTAGATTTAGTGTGTTCCATAACTTTACACATGTTGTAAAATTTACAACTAATAAGTTCACATCAACATTTACTTAAGGTTCATTTAATGTCATTGTGGCTTATTAATTATGTTGACCAACAAAATCACTACACAAGACATCCATGTGATCAAAGACATCACCAAAAACATAATTCACAAAGAATCTCACAATGCCAACAAGGTTCCCAAATCAACCATATACATCACAATTTCACCATAACTCAAATATCAATCATTCAATAGCAATCAATTCGACAATATTCATCACAATAAAAAGAATCATGACATCCAAATAAAAAGGCATTGCAGAATTTAAGTCTCTATCCTGACTCCATCAATTCACAAATAATGTGGAATTAGTCCACCCAAACTTCAATACCCAAATTCCAGCATCTAACATACTCCTAATGCATTGTGGCATGTTCTAACACTCTAATCATGGCAATAAGCATGTAATTGACATTTTTATGTATAAGCCAATTTGGTTAATATTAGTTACACAAATTTCCATTTTGAAGGTAGGTATGAGGAAAACAAATCTTATTATTCATCAAATCAAACCGAGCTCCCAAGCCCGCTCAACCGGCTCCAAGATTCATTTCATCCAAGAATGTCTATTTATGCATCTATCAACCTATAGGACACTCAATTAATGTTTATGCATATAAAATGTCTATCTCATACCAATTCTATATGGCATTAAAATAATCAATTTGAATTTGGATATAAACTTGCTTTACAAAAATCTATCTCTTCAAAACTCATTTTATTTCATAGTTTAGGTCTCAAAAATTTTATTTAAGGAACCCTAATATATTATCAACATATTAGGCTCCTTTCAAACACTAAACCAACTCAAAATTTTATCAAAAATGCCATTTTTCAAAACTCCCTCACAAAGTGACGGGGTTTGATCTAAAAAATCTATTTTTATCAAATTACCCACACTAAAAACCTTGTTTTTGTTCAAATAAGCTCAAGGTTTAATGGTTCTAAAATAATCATACTTCTAAAACTTGTGTTAGAAGCAACAACAACACCACCACCCTATTATTTATTTTATTTCAAAGTTAGAATAAAAATGTAATTAAACATAGAATCATATTTGATTTCTAAATCAACTAGGAAACATTAATCTAGTATATAGGATCATAAAGATACAATAAACCAAGAATATAACCAACAATTTCAAAATCCACCATTAGAGAGTAGAAAGCTTACCAAAAAATTTGAAATTGTAGAAAAAGTTTTCTAAGATCTCAAAATCATAATAATGGCGATCTTGGGTGATTGTTGAAACCATCTATAAAATAAAAATGTGGTGACCTTTGTGAAATTTCCAATCTAAGGTTAGGGCTTGTTATTGGGAGAGGTAGAGAGAAAAGAGGGGAAATAAGAGAGAGAGGCGAAATGAGGGAGAAGAAGTGGGGAGGGTAGGGTTTTTATGAGAATAGGTGGGCTTGGGCTTTTAAAATTATTTGATGAGCCCACTAATTTCACTAAACACACTCCACTAACTTATCACCTTTCATTTATTCCGTTCCTCCTCGATTTCAGTTTCATAAAATATATATTTTTTGTAAAGCCCAACATCAATTATTATTTTTGTAAATTAATTTCCACCACAAAATATTATTTGGGTATAAACTAATTTTTGCTCAAAAATATCAATTTGGAATGAAATTATCTTTCTTCGGAATTTAATCCGAAATTCACTTAAACATTTAATTGTGATCTCGTGCTTCCCGTTTTGCCAAAATCAACAAGTAAGCAAAAATATTTTAGCTCTTAAAAATTATATTTCGGTCAAAATAATATTTGGTCAAAAGTCAAGCCCTTGGTCAAAGGTCAACATTTTAGGTCAAACATGACATTTTGGTTAAATCAAGGTCTATGGATAAATTTATCAATTCAATTGCTAAGAATTTTTTTTAGGAGCCATTAGGCATCAATTTAATCGAAATTGAACAAATTTCAAAACATGTAATAATTGGTTAAAAATACATAATCTTATAGATCATCAAAAATAAATGTGTAGTCACATCGATCTTAATTAAATAAGATTCGAAAATATTCAAATCAAGTTTATCTCAAAACGGTCCAAATCTCTATTTTTCCCTAAAGAATCGCACTAAACCGGACCTAACTACTAAACCGAAAATGCGGACGTTACAGTAAATTACATTTTTAGTTCAAAATAAATATACTTATCTCTAAGAAGTCACCTTTTGAGAGTAATTGGTTAGTTGTAAAAATTGAAGAGCAAATGGAGATGAAGATATTGGTTGCAGATGGTGATGATAATGGTAAATTGGGAGTTTATTACGTATTTGGGTTGGAGGGGGTTTTGAATGGTGATTTTTTTATATGAGTATTTTTTTGTCTTTAAAAATTTCATTAAGAGTGTTGGAGTAATTTGAGTGAAATAATTGGTTTTAGTTTTCTTTTATTGTTTTTTTGAATGGCAATTTAGTCAATTTACAGCAACTTCAAAATTTTCAAAGTTTATTTATATGGGAATTTGAAATTTGGATTAAAAACTTAATTCAAAGTTAATAAATGATATTTATGAAATCAACCCTATTAAATATTAGTAATTTTATTAATTAAATTTATTTATTTTTAGGGATGACCATGGGACAAGTCAGGACATGTCCTTGAGATATTGGAAATGCCCCGCCTACGTACTTGACCTGCCCCGCCTTGCCTTGCGGTGCAGTGCAGAATGTTTGGACTCACGACCTGTCCTATAGGGACCTGTGGGGACTTGCTTTACTCTATCCTACGAAAAAAATTTATGTATTTAAATTGTATTTTTATGTTGCTTCCTACTTTGTCATAAATTATAGTTTTAAATTTGCAATGATATTTGAGTTTGGAAATGAATAATTTAATGATAACTATTAATTTAACATATTATTTTATATTCAACTAATTTTTTATTTAATAAAATGACTTAAATACTATCAATGTTAATGGATATAATTAATATTTTTATATTATTTAGATGCTACAAAAATTAAATTTGTTTAGATATTAATATTATATCTAATACCGATAGTAAATTAAAATTATATATATTTTTTAAAAAAGTTAAGATGAAAAATAAATGATCTGAATAAAAATTAATTAACATGGTAGGGCGAGCACGTGACAGAGCAGGGTGGGGCAGGACACCAAACAAATTTGAACTTTCCCTACCTTACATGCGGGTCAGGGTAGAGCAGCATATACTTAACCCATTTCATGTAGGGCAGATCGGATCAGGTCAGATCAGGAAATTTTGGGGTAGGACAAATCTGCGGGTCAGGTAAAAACCATCCTATTTATTTTTATTATTTGAAAGTTTACATTTCCTGTGACTATCGAATTTAAATAGTAATAAATAGTTCCTGCAAAATAAGTATTTTGTACCTCTGAATTATGGCCCATTATACTTAAACACCCCCCGATCCATTTGACCCTAAACCCGAACCTAAATGGATTAGTCTAGACCCGACTCGATCCATTTGACACATCACAAAATGTTATTTAAAATTTTTATAAATATTACCATGTATTAAATACTTAGAAGTAACATACTATATATTAAATACTTAAAAGGTACCATCATTACAAAGTATTTAAATATATATATTAAAAGTATCTCCAATAATAAAAGGACAACTAAGGTGTCCCTTCTACAAAATTCTCTTAATATTAAATTTCATCGTTAAATTTGTGTTAAATTTATTTTTTAATTTTATTTTGCCGTTCACCATTACTTGAATGGAAACAAGACAATTATGCTATTAAATTTTTTTTGGCATAAGAGTCTCATGAGCCCTCGAAGTTAACTATTTTTTTCAAGTTAGCCCTCAAACTTTATGGAGAGTCAATTTAGCCCTTCAACTTCCAAATGAGCGGTCAATTATGCCCTTTTGCTGACGTGGAGGCTAATCTGACATCAAAATATGTTAACTTCAAAATGTGAATTAAGCCTTCCACATCAGCAAAAAGGGCTTGTTTGACACAAAATTTGAAAGTTAAGGCGCTAAATTGACCCGTCGTGAAGTTGAAGGACTAACTTGAAAAATATAATCAAGTTCAGGGGCTTCTAAGACCCTTATGCCTATTTTTTAAAATTATTTTTTAAAAAGTGGAAAAAGTAATTATAATAGTGGTTATATTTTAGCTATATTAGTTCTATCTCCGTCTACTAAAACAACTGGAAATGTTTCTAAGAAAATAGGCATTTCGCCGTCCAAAAGTGACAACCTTCTTATTTCTTCCGTTTTTATTTAATTATTATATCGGTATAATAAGAACTATTCATACATCAATTTTACATATTGTTATTATATATGGATTTTTTAAATGGATTTTACAATAAAATGATTATATACTTTGCTTTTTCACAAACTTTAATGTAATATATATTATTTATATAATAAAAAATAATAATTCCACCAATCAAATAAAACCTTAACAAGTATGACACTTGTTAAAAGAACCCATATATATATATATATATATATATATATATATATATATATATAAAACAAATGGCGTAGTTCACTATACTTGAGGATTTGACATGGCTGTTATTATCCTATGACAGATTGCCACTTGTCCTCCCACTTTTATTTTTCTCTTGGTTTTTCATTCGTATCCCTTCTTATTCTTCTATCTTTTCTTCTCTCATCAATCATCACCGAGTCTTTTTCTCTTCGGTTCTCTCATCATCCGATTAAAATCCTATTTCAAATTGGATTATTTTAACCCTAAAGTGCAAATCTCATAAAATCGAATTTTCAGAGACACGATTCATTCATCAATTGCCTTCTGTTGTTTTCATCTGAGTTGAATAGTGATGTCGACAACATGCGCGGCCGTGGAAGGAGAGGTGTAGGTGTCGATGATGATAAGATGGTGTTCGAAACCACAGAAGGAGTTGAAGCGATTACTTGCTTTTCCATAAGTTTTCTAATTACGTCTTCGAGAGGTTTTCTGGCAACAAAACGATAGACATACTCCTATTGCTTTCATCATGGTAATCGTTATTTCCATTTTCCCTACTTCACTTTTTTATATTATGATGTCATCTCTACTTTTATTTTGCTTGGACTAATTTCTTTTGTACTATTAAGAGAACTATGACTCATCTTCCTGAATCTCTTTTCTTGCTTATAAACTATGCAATAATTTGATAGATTTGAAATGATTGTTGTTTAAATAGACACTTCAATTCCTGAGAGAGAAGATATCTCTGAAGTGATTGATCATCGATGAGATTATCAACAATAGTAGAAGAGTCATTATTAGTGAAAAATTAAAGGTATAAGATTTCAAGAGGAAGATTTGTTTATTTTTAGATTTTGTAAATAGGGCGTATTGATATCTTTTGTTGGCTGATTATATTATTCGAGGATTTTAGTCCAAAATTTTCCCCGCAATCTTCAATTTAAAGCATTGATGCATGTATAGTTTCAGATGTGTGTATAGTGTGCATTAATGGATACTGATTTGCATCAAATTATTTGGTCTATTGTTTTAGGTTGTGAGAAGTACCTCGCTCAGACTATAAGTTTGTTTAATGGTGATGACATGAATTGGTACTTTTGTAAAGATTCTCTTCTACCTAATAGTTAGTTTGTATAAGCTTTTATGGACGAATTTTGAGTTTGAATGTGTTTTAGTGGAAATATGGAGATACAGTTAGTGGAGAATGACTATGTGGTTATTATTTGTTTGGATTAGTTGATTTTGGATTAGAAGTGTAGTTCAATCATTTAGGATAAATTTTAGATTGAGAGTGATGAGGATTGCTTACATATAGAACTTTAGAATTTTCGGATTGTAT